>NW_019059957.1:341174-357338 GCF_000696155.1 Zootermopsis nevadensis | reverse complement strand
CGGTACCTTGGAGGTACGGTCCGGAGAAAACAAACAGGACAAACACTTCACTTCAATGGCTTCTAGTTAGACCTTTGTTGTTTTTCAGGACGTCTATCCGTCCGTCCGTCCGCATGTTTAATCTCAATAACCACTACACAATATTCGACAAAATCTGCTTTACGTTCTGTGGTAAATGTTGGGCGAGGTGGAGGGATATATTGTGTGCTGTGTGATTAACTTCGCAGCGCTGTAATACATTAGCTATAAACTATTGCCAAGAAATACTGTGTATCTGAGGCCAAAAGCACTCTTAGAACATTAAGGCCAATGAGTGCAAGCCTGTGTAAAATTTTAGAGAACGCACTTAGAGAATCTATATAGGTGCCAGTCTGCATTCCCGGTTCTCTGTATGTTACTCTTGTCCGTCCACTCTTATTTTTAAAACAGAAAACTTCGTCACGAGACTGAACGTTCTGGCTTACAATGGTCTTGTGTTGTTCCCACAGTTTCCTGGAAAAGTTGAATAGTCAGAATGGGCGGCTTTAAACAGAAGTCTGATTGTCTAAGACTGGAAATACTTTTATGAAGAGTTCCCGGACAACAGGAACAAATGCTTTCATCTTGTAAGACATAGAAGCACACGCTTCCGATTTCATTAATTAACTTTCTGCTTTTATTCGACTTATTCTTTGAATGGTATTGCGCTGAAGTTTTCTTGTGTTAAAGAACGCGACTGTATAGCCAATGAAAGTAAAAATACATATCAAAGCATGTTGTAACAAAATGTAAAGTATGTTTTTAACACGGGTTCTTTTCACTTCTTTAGAAACACCAACAATTCTTAAATAAGAATGCAATTTTAAGCAAAGACGAATTTAGTTCACACGTAGTTAAAAGCACTGAATAAGAATTTATTTATGATATGTAATGTAAGAAGCAATAAATGCCATTAGAAGACTGTATTCTAGGATGTTGGGTCGTGTAATCTAGTAAAAGAAGTTGACCGACTTTTCAGAGGTCAAACTGCCTCGCCCTGATAATGAAGGCAGTAAGAGCCTCTGAAATGTCGGGCAGTTTCTACAAGACTACATGACGCAACATCCCAGACGACACTTACCCACGTACGTGCGGCCGAGAACCTGAAATATCATCAAGAAGTTTTATTTTAGTGCACTTTATTTTATATAATCTCGGGCGAATAACATATGTGTTGTCTCCCTAAACGACTATGGATGAAATTTTACCTTCAAATATCTCTAAGAAGTCCGCATTTTCGAGTGCAAAGCCATCACGTCTGTCGCCATATTTGTCGGCTTTAAGTGATTTATAAACAGTTGACTTGCATAATCATATTTTAGGTAATGAAAACTCGGAAAGTTTACATGTTATGATCCCTTGTCCGATGCAAACAAAGTTTCTTTCCGCGGGATTAAAGCGGCCGGGACATGAAGCAATCTCGTGAGAGTGGGTGGAGCTGTTCCTCCACACTCTCAAACGTCTGCACGGCGTGGTGCTTAGAAAAGCACCAGGGATGCCCATGCTTTAATCTTTTACAGTGTACTGGTATTACGTAGTTCCGCAATCGATACTCTCCCAAATGTTTCTTTCTGGATTCTGAACTTCCGGTGTGGCAGCTCCCAATCCGTGATAAATCAAGAAAATCAGGTTTGCCCAAATTATGACGCCCTACGTTTTGTACTGGAGGCATTAATCGTGCAAGTGTTGCACTTATAATGCCAATGTTGTTCCGTTTAAACACGAAATTTAAAATATATAGATCCGGCAGTACACTGCACAACGCCAATAGATGTAAAGTTAAATATTAATTTTACGTAGGTCGCCATGTTGTCTTACATTCGACAAAAATTACCTCGACTAAAGATACCTTTTTTTCTGGAAGGTCTATTACCACATAGGATTTAAAAACCCTACCTAAATTATCGTTCTCGCCTTAGTTCGTCTTGTTGTAGTGATGGTATAGCTGGTGGCACGAAAAAAAACTAGAAAAATGTGGTGGATCTAGTGGCTCGATCGTAATACCAAGTTTACTGAAAATCCGTCCGTCAGTTGGTTCAAATATTAATAGGGCCGACACGCACAGACATGGATGAATCGTTACAATTTACGACCCATAGCCTGCCTATCCTTAGAAACTAAAAATCCAGACTTAAAATACTAAGATATGAGGAAAAAGGAATAAAAATGAAGAAAAAGCGACGAGTTCTTGAATAAAGAATACCAGAAGTGACAAAAGGTACCACACCTCAATGGCAATGGCTGGTAAAAGATTCGAGCCTATGACCGTCTGAGTACAGCTTTGTAAATCGTTAGGGTAAGCAGAGCATAACAGACTGTATAATTTAAATTCAACTACTGCCCTTACCATCACAGCCATCCGAAGCCCGTCGGAAGAAAAAGAAGTTCTGGGGAAGGGATATTCTCTTTGAACAGTTTCGATTGATTGGTCGAGAACAATCGACATCACTAGGTTTCCAAAGTTTCGTTTGCGCACGTTACTTCTCTGCAAAGCACGTAATAAAATTAAGCAGGCTTATTGGTTGTCACTTTTCCCCGAAATCCACACAGCCTTGTTATTATGTAACATAAAGGAGACATAGACTGTCTGACAGACAGGCAGACAAGGAGGCGGTCTGATGCCGACTTTAATTAGCCAGTCTTCATCAGGACTGGTGGAGCTCAGAGTTTCGTCACAGCCAGGCCACACACACGCCTTGTGTCAACGACGAACCATCTAAAATAAGGCCAGACCTATTGGCACTGATACACATTCCTATTGAAGAGCCGGGTAGCTATCCGTCCACACTTCCGCACGATTGTCACAATGATTGATTCATGACTGAACAGCTTATCACAGCAGTAGCATGTCTGGCTTGTATTCTGCAAGTACTCGGTACGACTACCACCTAGGACACATACTATCTTAGTTAGGAATTTCCATGAGGTGTGCAGTTTTGACTGCGGGGAAAATGCCCCCCGAAAACGCTTACATCCACCTAAGAGACTACACGGCTTCACAAACCATGGATTTTGATTATTTGCTTACTTTTACCAGGCCAGCATTGAGATTGTTTTGAAACAAGTATTTTCCCATCCAAAGTACAAACCCATAACATCATTTATGAGATTAGACGTTCTCTGGCGGTGAAGATGCCTGGAAGGACTGAGAAGAAGCACGAGAAATTTCAATTAGAGAGTTTCAAATCTCGTAGCTCCTGAATTTTCTAGAGAGCTACCGCCCGAAGAATCTGTTCACTTTCCTAAGGCAATTGACGAAAACCATTAAAATCTCTATATTGTAGCACTATATTAAGGTCCTGGAATTTTCAAGATGCTTACCACAGGCTTTGTCAAAAAAAAAAACTCGTTCGTGGTTCTGCCACACGTAAAGTACGAAGCGATTTTTGGAATGCTTCTGAAGAAACCGCGTAGCGTCACAAGTAGGTTGCCCGGTTACACACGTGTTCCCTCGATTAACTTCACATTGCTACAGTCACCGTTCCTTCTGTGACAACAGAATCGCCATTAGTGACAACTTTCATTACAAAATCACATTAATTTAATGTTCCACTTTTCAATGCTTTGTATTTCCACCTTCCTATGGTTTCTTGTCTTGCATTCTTCTTCCAATTATTATTCACAGACAGTCATAAGAAGCGTTTGTTTGTTGCCACTGACATTATCGAAAGTTTTCGAAACATGAATAAAACCAAGAACAGGCGCGCCTCTCTCTCTCACTCACTCACTCTTTCTCTCTCCCTTAGCGGTTACTAGGAAACCATATTAGGTACTGGCAAAGCCTATAATTCATAAAGCAGTCTATGTCCAGTTTGGCGACCATATACGACTTAATGCATAAAACGGCAGGAAATAATAAATAAATTTCTATGATGTAACATGTTTTCTTTTCTGGACATGAATCTGATGAAAGAATAAATCAGTGTCTGTTTCTTGAAATTCGCTGTTTTTCACATGTCATTTATAAGGTTAAAATGTCTTTTTTATTATTTAGATACGTCTTTTATGGAATTTATTGAAGATGCAAGTGCAAGATTAATCCAGTTGTCATACACACATAGTTACGAGCACTAAATATAGACCATACATTATATAAAAATAATCATTTTCATATTTCATTGCCTTACATTTTATAGAAAACCCTGACGCAGAGCACATCTTAATAGAAACACTTTTGTAACTAAAAGCGTTTATGTCTTCGCTGCCACGTGATACTCATAACTGTGAACAATGAAATTGCCTTTAGAAGGATTTATTGGGTACTACGTAGAGCAGAGTCGTTGAGAATCTAATGGTCGTTCAGGTAGTCAAGAAAATCCACAGATTTTACAGAACACGAAGGTTAATTACCGTGTTCACAGGGGCCCACCAATGGCCCTTCTGCTCGGCCACAGGGATCTAGTTAATGAATTCGCCCTATGTTCCTGTGATCTACGCCTAAGTATTCCAAGTGGTCTGTTCTCTTCATGGTTTTCGACTAAATGTAGCATTTATCATCTATTGTGTGCGTTCCACATGCCCTGTGCAACTCACCTTCCTTGAATTGATCAACTTAACAGTATATGATAAAGTAGGCAAATTAATTAAAGTCCTCATTATACAATATTCTCCAGCCTCCTCTTACTCAATCCCTCTTAGATCCAAATAGTACTGTATCCCCTCGGCACCCTGTTTTTAAACAATCTTCCCCAGATGCGAAAATACAATTTTCATACCCCATACAAGATACCAGGCATTGTTATCGTTTTATCTTTACATTTTTTCGAAAGTAGATGGGAAGACAAAAGATTTTAAACTGAAGCAGCAGCATTCCCCGAATTCAACCTCGTTCCGAGTCCTTCGCGGATTCAGTTTTGATTTGACACTGTCGCTCCTAAATGTTTTTGCTTTGCCACGTTTTCTGAGGATTAACTCGCTACCTTCATAGTATTGTTGCTTATTCTGCAGTCTGCTGACGAGACATGAACTCGTAATCGGGTCCAGTTTCCTTAACGTTTGCCTCTAGACTAACCTAACCTAACCTAACTACGACCTATTAGAACTTGTGGTTTCATGACATCTTCACATCAAATAAATTAACATCATCTACATTGCAATACACGTGTTCTGCATTTGGAAAGTAATTATTGATTAATTTTCGTATTACTTCGTTTTGAGTTTTGCAGCCCGTCGTATTTGCTTCGGACGCGTACCTGTTGTATTTCTAGACTTAACTTATCCCCACGAACAATGGGCGAGATCAGGTGTTGTCGATTCTCGGAACAACATCCGCTCAATTTGCAAGATCCTTCCGGGAAAACTCTGGGTCCAAGTTCGTGTTCAGCCCTGTGGCAGATTTTAGATGGTTCTTTGTGCGCATTTATGACCGCCAGTCATCTTGCCCTCAGTTTTCAAATTCAGGGGTTCTGCCTTCAGTTGGCTCTGGCACACAGACTGTTGCGTAATCCTGTGAAGTGGTTCCAAGAATAAATCAACCTCTTCTACAATTCTGTGAAGGAACGCACGTGTTAATTTTCCCATTACAAAAATGACCACTTATGACATAGCAGGAAATTTCATGTGATGTCAGAAACGAGATTCAAGAGACACAAGACCATTGTGTGTACTCTGCAGGAGATAATTACGCCTATATGTTCACTTGTAGGCACAATGAATACATTTAAAAATGTGGCAAAGTTCATAGTTTCTTTAGCCTAAATTTAATTCTTAACGCCAGTAAGAAACAAGCATTATTCATTACAAGGGTGCGCAACACAAGAATGATGGGAATTTAGCCGGAAAACGTGAAGAAAAGAGACCAACTGGAAGTTCTAGAAGTAGATGCGATTATAATTAAATGCATGTTTACTGGTATCAGCAAGTTTTGGATGGGGTCCAGTAGCGAGCGCTTGTGAACACAGTGACGAATCTTTGCATTACACAAAGAGCGGAAAATATTTTGTCTGGCTGAGACACTACTAGGTTCTCAACAAGGACTCTCTGCTCCATGGAAATCGTTTTCACAACCCACAGTGAGCCCCAAAACCGCGGAAATAATCACTGTTTTTCTCATTAAGGTCTATAAAGTTTCTCTCAAACATGATTGGATTTCGTGAATTTTGTCTGAAATGAAATAATAGACGATTTAAGTTATACCTTAGCGGGCAGCCGAAAGTCCTGTTATTTTACGCTGTTATTTTATTAATAATTCTTAATATAAAATTCTACCTGGATTGATAAAAAATAGCACCCCCAATATGGTGTTCCACGTCATAAAAATTCGAATAAACCAAATATCCTATTTTCTTTAACAAGTCTTCTTCCACCTACCGCCTTTAACCTGATCCATACGAATTCTAATTACGACGTCTATAGTGCATGAACCTCGTTGAAAACTGGATTACAAGCTCCATGGCGATGCAGCTGTAGTGCACGTTTTGCGGCCAACCGCGGCGACGACATGAGCCGGGGTAAATGACTGTCTACGGGCTAGACGGCCGGGGTTAAGTCCTCGACAGGGACAGAAACGTTTCTCGTCAACACCGCGTCTGGCCGTCTGTAGGCATACCCGCCGTCCTACTAAGCGTGCAGGGGGCGGGTCTTTCCTGGGAGGAAGGCTGCCGGAGCTTCAAGTTGACCGCTGACATGTATCTGGGACCGAGGTTAAGATTGTCTGTAGCGTCTGAATAGCATGATGGATACGTGAAGTAATAACTATCTTTACTTGCCAGAAGTAGCCTCGCCTCTACGAGAAATGCAGAATCAAGTTGAACGTCTTATGTCCTTCGTGCTCTGTCTACTCCGCATTTAATTTCTAGTTTCACGTCTAAATTTTTTTGCATATTCCTCTCCTCCCATATTTTCCCGTGTCTTGTTGTTTCTGCACGTGTGTCACGAAAACATAAATATATTCTCTGTGCCCGCCTCCTGAAATTTGTTTATTTTTTATGACTTTTTATTTTTTGCTCAGATAACCACTTGAAGGTCACTGTTACCTTAGATCTTCCTATACCATTGTCGCTACAATGTGTCCGCAAGGGTTTCAGTTCTGTCTCATGTTTTCTTTGGGTTAAACTTGCAGCTCTACCACCTCCGAGGCTCCTTCTAGCGGCAATCTCTTTACCTAGTCTTATTTGTTTTGAAGCTTTCTGTCTTCTGGGTTGTTGCGCTGTGTAGTCTGGTCGATGTTTACCAGCGTTTCAGAGGTCATACTGCCTCCGTCATCAGAGCGATTCTTAGTATGAAGATTTCTGTCTTCTAGGTTGTTGCGCTGTGTAGTCTGGTCGATGTTTACCAGCGTTTCAGAGGTCATACTGCCTCCGTCATCAGAGCGATTCTTAGTATGAAGATTTCTGTCTTCTAGGTTGTTGCGCTGTGTAGTCTGGTCGATGTTTACCAGCGTTTCAGAGGTCATACTGCCTCCGTCATCAGAGCGATTCTTAGTATGAAGATTTCTGTCTTCTAGGTTGTTGCGCTGTGTAGTCTGGTCGATGTTTACCAGCGTTTCAGAGGTCATACTGCCTCCGTCATCAGAGCGATTCTTAGTATGAAGATTTCTGTCTTCTAGGTTGTTGCGCTGTGTAGTCTGGTCGATGTTTACCAGCGTTTCAGAGGTCATACTGCCTCCGTCATCAGAGCGATTCTTAGTATGAAGATTTCTGTCTTCTAGGTTGTTGCGCTGTGTAGTCTGGTCGATGTTTACCAGCGTTTCAGAGGTCATACTGCCTCCGTCATCAGAGCGATTCTTAGTATGAAGATTTCTGTCTTCTAGGTTGTTGCGCTGTGTAGTCTGGTCGATGTTTACCAGCGTTTCAGAGGTCATACTGCCTCCGTCATCAGAGCGATTCTTAGTATGAAGATTTCTGTCTTCTAGGTTGTTGCGCTGTGTAGTCTGGTCGATGTTTACCAGCGTTTCAGAGGTCATACTGCCTCCGTCATCAGAGCGATTCTTAGTATGAAGATTTCTGTCTTCTAGGTTGTTGCGCTGTGTAGTCTGGTCGATGTTTACCAGCGTTTCAGAGGTCATACTGCCTCCGTCATCAGAGCGATTCTTAGTATGAAGATTTCTGTCTTCTAGGTTGTTGCGCTGTGTAGTCTGGTCGATGTTTACCAGCGTTTCAGAGGTCATACTGCCTCCGTCATCAGAGCGATTCTTAGTATGAAGATTTCTGTCTTCTAGGTTGTTGCGCTGTGTAGTCTGGTCGATGTTTACCAGCGTTTCAGAGGTCATACTGCCTCCGTCATCAGAGCGATTCTTAGTATGAAGATTTCTGTCTTCTAGGTTGTTGCGCTGTGTAGTCTGGTCGATGCTTACCAACGTTTCGGAGGTCATACCACAGCGCAACAACCCAGAAGACAGAAATCTTCAAGTTCTCATAGGTTTGAAGACCTCAAATCTTACTTATTTGTTTTATCTCCAGAGTGTACGTAGTCTTGCCTGTTTTTTCAGCAAGACTTACCAGATAATATCTATTGTTATCTGAAAGATTTATCTAGTCTTATCTGCGTATCTGCATTGTTTGTCTAGTGTTATCTGCAGGGCATACCAAGCCACAAAGAAGTACGGGGGAGTGGAGGTATACCTCCACGCTTTCGTAACCTAGAAAACCAGACACTTAAAAACCGTTGGAACACACACACGTGTGACGGGTCGTGAAATGGCCGCATCGAAAGGTCGTTTGAGAAGTTTCCACGTGTAGCGCATGGGAAACTAAAAAGAAATCAGAACACAGCACAGCGCAGTCAAATAATTATGGGGTATCAGACTTTCTGATACCACGTGACATGATGACGTTTTGCGTGAGTGATGCAATATCATGTTCAGGTCATCAGCACAAAACGCAAGACACACACACACGCACACACGCACGCACGCACAAGCAGCAGCAAGGCCCATTCTGCGTTGGCCTTGACCCCTGGCTATGAATCCATCCATTCATTCATTGCCAGCTACAATTTAAATCACTCCCATATTTGTCCCCAAGCGTATTTTCGCTGTTAATTCATTTTTATTTTCTGCATTTTTACTTCGTTTTATCTTAAATTTCTTCGTGTCACAATTGGTAGCCGAAAGACGGGCCTATACATGAGGACGGGAGGGGTGTCAAACCAAAACCAAGTCGATCTGTTTAGATGTGGTCTTCTGGGTCGTTGCGCCGTGTAGTCTTGTCATACACCAACGTTTTGGACGAAAGTCCTGCTTCCATCTTAAAGGTTTATCATATTCAACGCTGAGAACAGATGCAGTTTGATGATCTGGCTTTAAGTCGCGTTCGTAACCTTGCGGAGCAACTTTTAAAATCAGTCCCTCCCTCCGTCCGTCCGTCTGTACGTACTCATAAAACAACTAGAGTGGTTACATTTGATAGCATATCATTTAAAAAGAATATTTTCGTCTGTAGCACTACACACAGTTCTACCTTCCTTTGTTCTATGGGAGAAGAACACGAATTCTCTAGAGTTGTTCTGAATTATAAGACTGAGTCACTCGGATTTGGTGCAGGAAGTACAAATGATCAGATTCCCTCCTTTTTGAGCCCGATTATTCAAGTGGAACTATTATTCAGATGCTCAAAAGAGTATCGAGACACTTTCTCAGGCTTCTCTCGAAATGTGATAGGTCGCAAAAAAAGATGTCTGCAACTTTGACCATGAAACGTGTTATCTTTAAACCGGGGGATCTTAACCTCTTCCCGCCGGATGCTAATGTTTTGAGCAGCTCGCGCGCAATTCTGTAATTTTGTATCATGCTGTGAAAAGAAGAAACTACTGCCTAAATTAAGCAAGTCCTATGAAATTTTAGGTGAATAATGTATAAACAAACCAGATTTGTTAAAGAAAATTAATTACTAATACCTGAATGTTTGCAATAGTCCGTAACGTTTCAGTAAATTATCGTAATTTATACCCGGCAAGTCGATAAGAAGGCGCTGAACATAGTCGTACATCGTAAAATACTGAGAACTCCTGTGTTAAATCGTTTCCGTATTGTTTCGGTGTGTAGAAAACGTAACTTGAGACATGACGACGCATACTAACTAACAGCAACATTGCTGTTAAAAGAAATCCGTAATATCAGTTCAGTTTTTCTGGAACCTGATGAAACCGCAAAGTTGTTTTCGTCACAGGACAGCTGTTGATACAGTGGGTGTTGAAACGCGTAGTGATACCTGTTCTGACGTCTGTGCACGTGCAGGCGAGAGTAACAGCCGCCCTTTGCAACACGCACTACCTTCAGATCGATTAAAACTATCATAGGCTTGGGGGAGGGGGGAGACAGGTCAAAGCCACTGGTCGGCTGACACTTCTTCTGACGGCAGTGAATGTCTGCGTCAGAATAACCCATATCCAAGGGAGATTCTTATCTGTTGTAACACACCCAGTATTGATGGAGGCCAAACATTGATATTTGTTTCGCAGTTTGTGTATTCCCGTTGTGACCTAAATACGTCTCGCGTCTCATCATCCTCGACTCGATCACTCCGACAATATGCTTGATTGTTGAATGGTTCAAATATTCTCCTCAGCAGCTTGTCCTCAATCTGTATTCTCCCCTTAAAGTGCGACACTGTTCCATAACCAATCGAAACAACAGGCATCTCAGTTGTGTAATGAGCTGGTTTCTTGAATCAAAATATAGTTCCAAGGCAATTAGTAGTCGTACTGAATATATTTGAAACGTCTTCGTGGTTGCAAGTTGAATCATTCAAGAATCAAAGCCAACCTGTTTAATAAGTTCTCATAATAAGATTTGAGGTCTTCAAACCTATGAGAACTTGAAGATTTCTGTCTTCTGGGTTGTTGCGCTGTGTAGTCTGGTCGATGTTAACCAACGTTTCAGAGGTCATACTGCCTCCTTCATCAGGGCGATTCTTAGTATGAAGATTTCTGTCTTCTGGGTTGTTGCGCTGTGTAGTCTGGTCGATGAATCGCCCTGATGACGGAGGCAGTATGACCTCTGAAACGTTGGTAAACAGTTGTAATGGATAACGAATGTTCAGGCCCACACCTTTAATGGCTTTAACAATTTATTTTATTACGAATATATCTGAAGAGAAACCCACACTGCAGAAGCACTAATGCACTGGCCTGCATTAAGCCTTACAAGCTATACACGCCCTTGAAATCGTCCATATCAAGTAACTGCTACAAATATTCACGTAAACATTACGAAAGTACGTCAACGCCGTGGCATCTGTATTCAGCTGTCAGCGTTTTCTATCTTACAACAAACAATTATGCCGACATTATAATTTTGCGTCTTCTTTGCCTGAGAGGATTAAAATAAATGTGTAACAAAAGAAAGCTTGCTTGGGAGAAAGGAAAAATACTGAAAATGGTGAGATTTCAGGTTCTAACGGCAGAAGTACCAACGTTTCGCATGTTCTTCCTGCTTCCATCATAAAAGCGATGTTTAGTTACTGAAACTACTTAACGGATAATGATTAAATATGGTACTGGAAGACGGCGAAATGTGTAATAGCTGTGCTTAGTAAAATGGTGCGTTGCGTTGCAGTGTGATGCTTCATTGCCGTAAACTTAGCAAAGCTTGGACTTAATGTTGGTTTGTGCGGTGTTCAGTCTCACTTGAATGACTTGTAAGTTCCATCACATTCTGAAGATGTGCGTTTTATTCATTTTGTGGATCGTGTCGGCGTGTAGAGGTGTGCCTATTACTGCCATCATACAATGACAAGTGACAGACTTACCTATTGCTTTCCCGCTCTTCGTGTCTTCGATAAAATTGCCAGTGTCCTTCTCTTGCGCCTCTGTCTTTTCTACTGGAAGAACTGACGAAAACCACTAACGACCTCAGTCAGGATAGAATACTAAATGAGATTTGAACCTGATCTATCTCCCGTACACGAAACGAGGCTGCAAATCACTCCACTCTGACTCTCGGTGTGGAGGAAATTGTGAAGAAAGAAGAAACAGACAACTCAAAGTAAAGCCTGCTCCAAAGCAGCCTTATTTTGACCAAAAATCCTGCGTTATCGGGTTTTGAAGCTTGGTTGTCTCTGTGAGAGGTTGGACGCTGCCAGCAATAGATTAATGCGCTTTGACATTTTGGAGTAGTTCGCCAGACGGAGCTGACACAGTTTCTAGTTTAGCTTGTCCTTGGAGATGCGGAAGGAAAGAGATGCTGTAATACGTAGTAAATAGTGTGGTGAGGCCTGTCTACAGTGGCCCTTCTCCCACGCATTCCTACACGTGCTGCCGAACTTCAGCCAGAATGAACGCGGGACTCATCTCTTAAGGGGGGCGAGACACGCGGTTTTCGGTCACAAGGAACAGGAATGGATAATTATTTCTTTACTGTTGGTGTGGGATCACCATGATGCCATAATATATGAGTAAATTACACTCATTTAGTTTT
The DNA here is from genome assembly GCF_000696155.1 of Zootermopsis nevadensis. The sequence continues at coordinate 344,965 of NW_019059957.1, read as the reverse complement.
CTCTAAACGTATTCGTTAGTTGCAGCTGGGGCTCTGTCGGCTTATTTGTTTATGATTTACTTAACGGCCTTCTGAGTACCTCAGACTTTATACCGTCGAATGAAATGGGAAGGGTACAGAAGGAGAGGGACCAAGGATAACGGGAAACCTGTCAAGATAACAGGTCTCTGGACCGAGATTTGAACCCAGGACCTCCCGAAGAAGACGCAGAAATGCTAACCATGCGCTCCACGACTCCTCTTCATGTGACCCCTTTAACTTATCAGTGACTTTCAGGCAAGGCCTGTCCTAGGATACGTGATGTAACGCGAATTGGCGTTTCAGAAATGGAACCGATGTTAATTCTTTGGCGGAACAAAGGCATGGCCAATTTTCACATTGACATGGCAAGGAGGAGATATCTGAATGTTCCGTTCGCCCGTAGGATATTAAATATTTCAATGTGGCCCGACTGCATTAAAGTTTGAGCACCCCTTTGCCAGTCGCACGCGTGTCGCATGTGCAAGTGGGCGTTTTATCATGCAAAGCATTGCACAACTGAAATTCCTCACGGATCTAACGTTCACGAACAGTGTATGTTCACGCTGAAGTAGGAATGCTGCAGTGTTGCAGTATGTTAGGTTAATTTATTAGATGGGAGAAACAATCTGCTTCGTGTTTACGTTCGATGTTGAAATCGTGTTTACAGTAATTGAATTCCAATCTCTTTGTGATGAAATTTGTACACATTTACGAACTCATTATGTATTGAGACAGGTCAATATACTTTCACCCGGAATCAGAGCTGATCGAGCGTGGTTGTGAGGGCACAAGCAAAGGGTAGGTGAACACGGACGTAGCAATTGAAAGTGGTTTGTAAGATTGTACGTCAGTCCATTCACTGATAGTATCACCAGTGATTGTTACTGACCTTACAACTAGGCGTCATCTGGTTACAAAAATTTATATAAACTTTTTAATGTTATCATCTAAGTCAAAAGGTTCAAAATTTAACCGACATACAATTGTCATTTTCTGGCAACTTTTAAGACTGCTTGTTCCACGATTTTATCTGTTGAACGAAAAGTATGCTCGTATATTTATTTGAAAGGAAAAACAAGCAGATATTTCTTTATAAAACTGATAAAGTGTTACGTAGTAAACAGATACGTAGCCTACACAAATACTGTCCTAAATCGGACTTGACGGTGCAACTATCTATTGCTAACTTGTACATATCCGCGCCATTTTCCCCGCGTATTCGTTGCACGTTTTACACCTACTCACAAACTTAATTAACATTCTCAGGCAATGGCCTTGCGCAGTGATGCGTGGCTGAATGACAAGAACTCCAAATACAAGAGTAGAAGGGCTCTCCTTGATACTATTACAAGCAACGAGCATTTCCAAAACAAGCCATGAAGCTGTGGCACTTCAAACACGCATTCGGGAGGTGCCAAGGTCGAATCTTGGTCACGCAACCGGCTATCCTGATTGAAGTTTTCCGTGGTTTACTTCAAGGTGGATGTTAGGATACTGTGTGAAATGGGCCACGAGTGCTTTCTTCTAAATCCTTCTCTACTCGTCGTTAATGATAATTTTCCACTTAATTCGTGCATGGGAAAGAAATTTTACGAAATCTGAGTTGATCTGTAGTTTGATCTTCGAATGGAGTTACAAAGAATTGGAAAAAGAAAAAAATTATATTGTCTTTTAATTTTTATACGATCTTCAGAGAATATGATGTACGGTAACGGAAGCTGCTAGTCCCTCATCAGGTCAGTAAATTCCCCGTCTTTTATAAAACCCGAAGTTTTGTGTAGTTAAAAGAACCGCCAGTGTACCTTACCCTGCACTTTAAAAACCCAGTATTCATTCTCACATCTTGTTTCTGTAAGATATGTTTTAATATTTTGTTTTTTCTACGAATAAAAATAGTAATGTCTTCACTTCTGTTACTTCCGACTAAAATTTTGTTCGCATTTCTCATCCCCCATGCTATCTTATCCTCCTTGATTTGATGGACCTTATAAGAGGCTATAAAGTGAATTGAACAAATTGTGAAATTCCTCAGAATGTAGGTTTCTCCATTCTTCTGTTCCGTCTTTTGTCTAATTGTCCCTTGGGGCGAGAGACCCAAGTTCACACCCATGTGATGCAACAGGTAAGCTTATTACTACTGGAGATTCCCCGAATTTAATTTGCTTTTATCGTCTGGAACGCAAATTTGATTTATTATCATTCTCAAAATATGAACTTTGCCAAGTCAATGCGGCAATGTACTTCGATGGCGTAGTTCTTTTCACATCACCTTGTGGCGCTGTTTCACACGCTGCGTGTGCCCTCCTTTCTCTTGTCCTCCTTCATCCTGCTTGGGTGTGCGACACGTGGAACACGCAAATCGCCCCTCCTTCCCTTTCCACTTTCACGCACTTTCCTTCCCTCCCCTCGCACGTGGAGCAAGGTCGAGCAGTTGCCGTCGCCGGAATTCGTCACGTGTCTCCCCCTTCGCGTCCCTCACTGCGTTGCCGCTACACGTGCATACGCACAATCCAGCTGAGTTGTGCATGACGTCACAAAAGCATTCGCTGACGTTCTTTGTCCATCTGCTCTTGGCCCTGGTACCGCGTTGGCACCGTGTTACGAGGATTTTTTTTTACTTTGTGATGTTTGAGGAATTGTAGAGTAGCTTTGTGTCAAAGATCCTTGTATATGTTGTTGTTTCCCTATTTCTGTCATCATTCGACAGACACGCTGCACGTGGTCGGACTGTTCCCAGTTGCAGTTCTTACAGATATTTTTCGTGGACTATAACCGTCCACATGACCCTGAAAATCAGTTCACACGGCCCCTTGACATGACCTACTTTCATTCGCATCTTCTTTGGTACAACCTAGAAAAAGACATACTGATACGAACAACTAATGGTAACTTCAGTTTTATAATGCAGCAAATCTTTGATTTAGACGACAAGCCCATAGAATCTACCTTAATGTTGTCACCCTATTAATATGCTCATCCGGGCGATTCTTAGTATGAAGATTTCTGTCTTCTGGGTTGTGGCGCTGTGTAGTCTGGTCGATGTTTACCACCGTTTCAGAGGTCATACTGCCTCCATCATCAGGGCGATGAGTATGAAGATTTCTGTCTTCTGGGTTGTGGCGCTGTGTAGTCTGGTCGATGTTTACCACCGTTTCAGAGGTCATACTGCCTCCATCATCAGGGCGATGAGTATGAAGATTTCTGTCTTCTGGGTTGTGGCGCTGTGTAGTCTGGTCGATGTTTACCGACGTTTCAGAGGTCATACTACCTCCGTCATCAGGGCGATGAATGTGCCAATTGGCACTCGAAGAAATAGTTCAGAAACCCCGAGGTCGGCCATAAGAACGTAAGTTAGTGCAAATGTTGTTTATTCTGCTCGTATCCGAACTAATTTGCGTACGATTGGTCTGTCGTCAGACTATTTAATGTGAGAGGAAACTGCAACCAATTGTCCTACGTCCTGCATTAGATAATACACCATTCGGTTCCATAAGAGACGGGGAATTTCTTAATCATATCCGTATCATTGACAGGGCTGAAAACACAAATGTGCATTGCATATTTCTGTTTACGTTAGCGTATTTCTGTCAAACGAATGTGCCCGGAGGAGGAACAAGAAATATATGCAAAAGAAAAGATGAAGAATACGACGAAGTAAATTGAATGTCTTAAAATATTTATACTTGACACTCCCTAAAAGATTACTTGTCTCTTCTTACTTCGGACTGGAAGGGTTATAAAATCTGTACGCTGTGAGTGCTTTTAGGAAT
>NW_019059957.1:297814-341144 GCF_000696155.1 Zootermopsis nevadensis | reverse complement strand
TGTGACAGTTTTACGAGCACAGAATGCGCCATTAATTTAGCCTGAGTAGTGTTCCGCACCGCGAAGTGTCGACCGTAACTCTGACACGTGCCATCATTTCTGGTAAATATTTATTACGATCGTGTATTAAATTGTACCGCGTAATCCAGTTTATCGATGTTACAAGACTCTGGTAATGTGGTGTTCGGTTACTTCAGAATAACTCTTAGAGCGCAGTGGCAGCTGTGTACCACCTGCTTTAACATGCAGAAACAACTGTTAAATGTTATTTACACTAATTTCGTGCTTCAAATAATTACTAATGAACGTCCGGAATGTAGTGCAGGGAGAATTCAAGAATCTTGCATCTTCTGACAGACAATTTTGTATACAGTCCTCGTTTTTACGAAAGGAGCGCTTTGTTGTTGTAAATTTCCTGTCAGCTTCTTTTTCCTTTTCAGCTGTTTTAGATTAGGGATCCCTTCCCCCCGACCTTTCCAATTAAAAATTAATTCCGAAATGTTGAATTCTTAGACATTTTGTACGGGCTTGGTTGTGGGCGTTGTGTATAAGTTAGGCCAATAAATGACCAAATCATGTGCAATAATGCTTTAAACATTGAGCCTGAAAACAAGTTTATTGAGAAGAACAAATAATAACTGCATCGTGTTGAACAAACGAATAGTGAGTGCTTGATGACGTAGTTAAATGATACAGTACAGACATATGAATAGCGTTAGCTGATGTTAGTGATGGCACAACTCAATTACGAGATGTGATGTCATCACTGAATTCTTTCAGAGGAATCTACGAAGGGCAAGACGACCGTTGAAGACCTGCATGAATGGCTGTCGTGAGATCGGTAAAGCATGTGGATCACTTAATCTGACAAGTGAAAACCTAGATCTTTTCAGAACGAAACGAGATTAATAAGTGAAAAATCTCTTCGTAGACAAGTAATTCTGTTTTTAAATTGCATAATTCACTAAGATGCACCATGCTCGCTCTTTCAGTATGAATAATGTTGTAATTGCAGTTTCAAAACTAGTGAATTTCATACCAGCAGAAGACATGAACCACAATAATATAAAGCCCATTCATAACTATTTGTACCACCTGCTTTAACAGTCATCAACTCTGCATTTTTCTCACAAATTGCATTTATAAATTTCATGTCATTCACAGATAAAACAGCGATTATTTCAGTAAACAGCATCAAACGACTGAGATCTGTAATTGCAACTAGCCGTGTTTACGTTGAGGTGCAGATTGAATTTTGAAAAAAAAAATTAGAGGAGAAGACAGCTATTTTCAGACTCACGGCCATGAAAACCTCAAATTCTGCTTAATTAGAGGAGTTCTTGCATCAAGGTGCGAGTGCTAAACATGTTGATGTGCCATCATTATAGCGTTCGATGGTCTAGTCTAAGTAAACTCCTGAAAAGCGTATGGGACTTACAGGACGATAAGGTAGGGTAGGGCTTGCCTGATGGGAAAATGCTAATGCCTGACATACTTAAGCTTAAAAAATACACGAACTGAACTTCCACTCGACTGAGCGAAATAGCGTCCTTATTTTATATTTCTGTTTAACACAACACTCCAGTTAATATTTAGTTATGGTAACAGTGTGATCATCTAATTTTATGATAATTGTGTTCAACATTTCAAACCAAGTATATCTTGACATGTTATGTTATAAAGATTTTTTCCCTCCTTTTTATTGCCCAAAAGTTAAAAACGTAATATTTCTTCTCTCCCATACTTAGTAATGTTCTCAAAAACTATAAGAAATAGCAACTGACTTGTCATTACATGTCGATGTTATGAACTATCTAGATAAACATCAGCGTGATTTTTCAGGGGAGGTAAACTTTTGCGTTACTTATTTAAATGGTATAGAATTTGCAATCAAAGTAATTTCGTTTTCGAAACAAGTTAAAATGTGCGCATTTTTCTACTTTACAAAGCAGGGGACACAAATGAATTCCGATGCAGCCGATAAGTACAGTGACATTCGTCGCAAACTAAATGTTGTCTATTTCAAGATAAAAGACAGCAGACAATTAAATTAGATTGTTAATTTAAGTCCTCATCAAGCCTGAAAAGGTTCCAGGTAAATTTTAGTTGGAACTGACAGATATGAAGAATATTCCTACAGAACTAAACAGAAATTGGAAAACGTGAAGCGTGCCGGTTGACGAAAGTAGATGGATGTTTAACGACCATGTATCAATCATACGTCGAGCGACATGTTTGTGAACTGTAAAGGACGAGGAGATTACTATCTTGTCACAAGAGTCAGTGCAGCCAAAAGGGAGAAACACAGAGCGCACGTCAGAGCGAAATATTTGCAACAGGAAGTTTATGACGTATAAATGCAGGTTCTTATTTCCCAGTTGCATAATGCGCATTAAGCATGCAAGATTAGGTCTGCAGTTACCGTAACAAGCTGTAGGAACCCGTCTGACAGCAGCCGAGACTTCTGTTCTCTGTCAAGATTCAAAATGATTAAGAATCATCTTTCAATCTGCACTGACATATTTGTGCACGTGTATGTCCAGCGCTGGGGTATCGATTTAAAGATAGACTTCGAGGTATCGGTAGTCCCTGCCTACAGTAATAATAATAGAACAAGGAGACCACGCAAAATGCACACAGTCCAGTACTTACAAATGTGATTTAAAATGAATTCAGCTTCTACATGGAGTAAAGTAGCTACTTTTTGAGGTGGTACTCTTAGATGATTAAAAAAAATCCTCATTGTATGAAATGCGCTCATGACTATGTTCAGAAGAGACCCCAACTGAACTCTAACCTGAACCAGTTGAATTAGTCCATACCCTCAATTTCTATGCGCTTCCTACAAGCTCATAATTTTGAGCACTTCGTCTTACCACGGTTTATGCTTCTTTACCTCGTAATAACCCACATTAATAATTTCTTGAGAAGATTGCAAATTAGGAAGATCCTCATTATGTTACTTCTTCCACCTTTCTATCAGTCTTAGGTCAATGTATTAATTCAAAATATTAATAAATCTGATTGTCCGTGTACTGTCATATCTTTCAACTCCTGAAGTCTTAGTCACATGTCCATAGAAACAGGTGATCACGTACTTGTATAATTCGATTTTAAGCCATAAAGACAAATGATAATAGTCGGTAGAAAAGTGCTAAGTAGTTTTTACTAAATGGAGAAACTATTAACCCATAAGGCGTTCTGAACATGTATACATGTATGCAATCTTTTTTGTCGATAATTTTCATTCAGTCGATTACGTACAAATGTTACACTCAGAGCGCTGTATTTATAGTTAGAGCTCTTTTGAATCGTCTGAGCCATTTTTAAATGTCAGTGTGATATTTCTAAGGTCTGAGGCGTTGGAAAACTTTTACGGTGCAATAGGGCTTAGGAAAATATTTAAGACCAAATATGTAGGTTAAGTGCCTTCTTATTTATTTATTTATTTACTTACTTACCACATGAACTAAAGTTTTAAACAGAACGTATCATCATATTTCTCAGAAACAGTTTATACTTAAATTCTAGAAACTGTTCCGGATACTCTTTTCGATGAGGTAAGCTTCTTTAAGCATCTCGTCATGAAGGCGTGTACGGAATATAGGCAAAACTCCACTCATTCGTAACCACGGTTCCAGATGGCGGTGGTGGCGTCACTTTTACGGTTCGGTCCTTCTACCCCCGGGGATGTACTAAATAGAAGGAAAACTGGGTGATTTGCAAGAAATTGTTGAAATTTAAACATCTATGAATTGTTTTTCATCTTTCCTTATTTTGTAAGGTCAAAGACCACATGACCCAGTCACGCTTGCATGGTCCAGCAACGCAACAATATGCGTCACCTGCGCTGGGGTGAACGTCCTCTTAGCTGCAGGCTGCAGTTTCCTGTTTGTTGTTCGGGTCGTCGTGCAGTGTTTGCATACACGTGCAATTTCTGGTTAACGCTCTCTAGTAGAGGTCGGAAACGTTGCCCTGCAGTGTCCCACTTTCTGATTCTTTTAAAATGTAGGTCCAACAATATACGTACACGTATTGTTACGCAAAACTTATAGTCTGCATTCTGGTCCAAGCCCTTCTTTTATGATTCTGTTACCAGTTAAAGGAAAACTATTGTTGATTACGGAGAGAGTGCATTTTGATTATTTTACAAGATTAAACAACTCGGCAATGTGTAATGATAGTTTGAAGTAATGCAAATTGTAATAAGCAAGCCACTTCTCTCACTGAAGAATTGAGGGAAATATTTGCACAGAAAGTTATTGTCGCGAATATGGATATTCTAGATTTGCACATGACACTTTCTTCTGGGTTCTGACAATCGTGCCATTTAAACGCTGCCATAAATTATGCACATTAAAACACATTTTTTCTGCGTAAAACATGGGCTTTTGGATGGACAGAAGTGGACCCGAAGTAAATCCGAACGTCAGACGCACAGTTATGCTGATTCCGAACGAACTGTTTTGGGTGAGGGGCATATCATGGCCATTTCAAAGTATTGTCCAGGTGTTGGTCTATAGAAAAACTTAGCACGAAAATTCTGATAGAGAAAGCCAATTCTCATCTGGCATTCTAACCTAAATGCATTCACACTGGTAAAACCCAGACCCAAACCGCTCGATAGGTCATGGAAAGCGCCAGCCCAAAAAATACCAGGACCGTCGCCTGGGATTCGAACAAGGGACAGCCAAAATGGGCTCCTCTTTTATCACGTTACCACTGATAAAATCCATCACGTGAGGCACTGATTATAGCTGCTCTATTGATAAATTCTAACTCGGAAATCTTCATCATTATTCATACACGTGCGATCAGGCCAAAAGCAGTGTTCCGCACGTGTCAGGCCTCCAACAGGCAGCAACCTCACTCCGCCTCCAAGCACACGGACCTGGCACCAGGACCTTGTCTCTTGAACGAAATTTCTCATCTTTACAAAGATTTTAGCATTCCTTCATACTTGCTGGACAGGGTCACGTGTTTTGGCCGTAAAGTCAGTACGACAGGTGATAGGCCTAGGCCTGAAGCCAAGTGCAGTAATGGCTTCTGGCGGTGTTCCTCTTTTCTGTAGGAGTGAAAGTGCAGAAGACCCCCATAAAGTAACACACCCTCCTCACACACGTGCCGCTAAGGCATGAAGAAACAGCCGCCGATCAATTTACGTGACGACACGCTCGCTCTACGGTCAAGTGAAGTTCTGACTGCTTCCTTTCCCAGGGTGAGCGGCAGGTCGCAGCGGTGACGCTCTAGACTCGTGTTCAGGATGCAACCTTTACGTATCCCAACTGCATCATGCATAGCCCGTCCTAGCAAGCTTTCTGTGGTTTTCATCAATCCCTTCAGGCGAATGTAAATAGGGTACTTCCGCCTCATTCCAAATCCTTACCTTGTTACCAAATATTCATTTTCCATATCATTCGACGTCATTACATCTCTGTAATTCGTTTATCCTTAAGCGAGACGTAATTTTTCTATATTTTTTGCAATGAAAATCTGATATTCGTTCATCTGCTCAATAAATTTCCCGTATTTTGGGGAACTATAAGACACATTACCGTCTTCACTAAAGCCCGCCGTCGTGATACAGTGGAATCCAGTCTATACCCTCAGATCCTATTTCTTTAACAACTGTTCATCCCGTCTATGCCTGGGTCTCCCATGTGGTCTGTTCCATTGAGTTTTTCGACGAAAGTTGTGCATGAATTTCTCATCTCACCGAAGCATTCGGCGTTTTCCGTACCTCTCATTTTTCCTGATGTGTTAATCGGAAGACTATAAAATCTGAGCCTAGATTTTTCACAACCGCGTCGCCATGTCTGTACTCAAATTTTCAACACACACAAAAATTTTAGTTAGAAGTTGGTAGACATGCTTCAGTCTGTCCCCGTACTAAGTTTCGCATGCCTGTCTGTAATGGTTCACTAATTAATCTCGCTGTCAAACGTAAAACTAAACACAGATTTCGCGAGGAAGCCAAATCAGCCGGTTACCTTCTAAAACAAGTTAACAGAAGTGGTAACTCCCTTTAAATCTATTCCTGCACAACACTGTAGGCCCTTGTATTAAGAAGCCTTACTGGCTCTACCTTGACAGAAGTTCACGCGACCGTAATTTGATAGGTCCTATAATGACGGCAAGGAATTAAAAACATTCAAAGGTTAGATGACCTGCATGGTATGATATTCATGCTGATTCATAAAAATCCGTCAGTTGAGTCAACGTAATGGGGTGGGGTTCCAGACGTGCGCGCGCATACATAATTATTTAATACATATATCTTTATGTATAAAATAGAAAAAGAAGGTAACCTCAAAATTGATAAAAATGGCTGTCTCATCGCCTGATGATGGAGGCAGCAAGGACCTCTGAAACGTCGGTAAACTTCTGTCAGACTGCACGGCGCTACAACCCAGAAGACAGCCACTTCGTACTCATCGCCGTCGGAACCTCAAATCCCTCCTAAAGATTGTTCTTAATACTTAGGCTTCTTTGTTCATTCACATTTCCATCGAAATCATAAACGCTGTTTAATTACAGAAAGAAGATGTTTGGTGCTTGGCATCTGTGTAACGTTGTGGCGTAAATTCGGATCCAGAACAATGGAACCAAGAATCACGCATTTGTTTCGTAGCCAGGTATAAACAGTGTCTGCAAATCCTAAACTCTGACGTTTATTTGCTTGTTACGTCTGTGAGCTTATAGTAGCTCAGTCAATGCCAGACTTCAGAATGTTGTTTGCCCTTCAAAATCTGTTGTTCCCAGAGGATTTCCCAACCATCTCCATGGATCTGATTTGCTCTGCTAGCTTTGATTCGAGTCCCTTTGTTGTGACAACAGGAACCTGGCATTTACATTAAGTTATCTCTAACTCTAGACATGTAATTTTTATCTTCACTCTGTGAAACTCAGCGTAATAGAGACGTCCTTGAAAAGCTAATAGTTGTTCATTCTGTAAAAAAATTCCCACCTTAGATAAACCCAGCTGAATCCAGTCACCACCCTCATACACTATTTTCAAGATAAATTTTAATATCGGCCTGATCCTGCCATTTACATCCATGTCTTCCAAGTGGTCTCTTCCCATCGGGTTTCCCAGCTATTTTTCCCCATAACACAAAATTTAATAACCTAATCATAATGCGCCACGGTGGTCTACAGGTTAGAACGCTGGCCTTTAATCCTGGGGTCTCGGGTTTGATTCCCGGCGGTACCCGAATTTATAACTTGTGTTGGGCAAGGCCGTGGTCTAGGCAACACGGAGTTTTCCTCCGGGGGCTTCCCCGGTCTCTCCGTGGCATCCCAACAATTACTCCATTCACACACACAGAAGAAGGCAATGGCAAACCACTTGTGGATCATCTGCCAAGAACGGATATGAACAGGTCCCAGTCCGAGAAAAGGATGGAATGATCCTGTTCATATGGACCTGTCGTCAGACAGAACACTAAATAAAATAATAATCATAATGATTCTCATTACTAGTAGCATTTTCAGTTGGAAATAACTGGGAAGAATATACCCTGGAAATTTTTGCAAAAAAAAGTCAAAATCCTTTATAAATGGCTTTCAAGATTTGGGATTGACAGCATGCTATTACTGAAGAAAATAATATGACAATGAAACCTCAATGGCCTGACCTTTATACAGATTTTGATTAAAATTTTCAAATTGTTTAAAATCTTGCTACAGATAGAGAAGTACAGAATCAGATGCCACAAACCTATGTTTGCTTATAGAAAAGGAAACTAGGTTAAACATGCCGCTTGGTAAGTAACGTTCTGTGCATACAAAGTTTTATAGGGACGTAAAAAGTTTGACTGAATGACTGAATGCTGAAGTAACGGTTCATCCTATCAATGTATGAATGTGGCTGAGAAACTCTCTCGGGGAAGTCGTTTACACTTTTAGCGCCTCGTGTTACTCTGAACTCCGAGCAGCGTTGTCCCCCACACACGTGAATTGGCGTGATTTTATTTTTCTGGAAGATTCTTTCAAAACTGTGCTCTTGCGAACAACGCTGTCATCCAGCTTTACATAACAGTCTGGTGCAGAACGATGCGTTGAAATCAACACGAAAATGAAAATATTTGACAAATATAGTTCCAGATAAAGTAGTTCTTTGCTACGAAATACAAATACAACACGGGAAATTATTTATATGTTGGAATGTTAAATTTAGTATAACAAACGGCGATTTAACACAAGCATATTTGTCATTCAATAAAAACATGAACGTTTTGATGTTTCAAGTTCTCTCAGCGGCAAGAATGAAGATACTTCCGGGATCTTTCGCTCTGCAGTTTGGAAGAAATCAACCATCATATCAGACGTGGTTATTGCCTCCATCATCAGAGCAATGATGGAGGCAGGAAGCGCCTCTGAAACGTCGTCTATTTCTACCAGACTACGCGGCGTAACATCCGAGAAGTCATTTGTCTTATTATGACGTCTGGAGGGTTTGTCTACAATTGATTCTATACACTGCATTAAAAATTGATGTTACGATCAAGAAGTAATGATGTTGGCCATGTCAGTTCGTATCGGCTCCTGGATTCATGCCACAAAGAAAAATTAAGTTTCATGTGGCAAGCATAAGCTACTGTTCGTCAACTCATATGAAAACATGTTAATTAAATTACATCTTCTCAAATAATTAGGCTACCATCTCATATCGAATGACGCAGTTTGTACTGGGTCTCTGCAGTTCACGTGGCTGTCTCTCGAATCCTAGAAAATGTTAAGACACATTTCGTCTTCATGCGTGTAGCAGCACAACCCTCATACCGAGTTTCAAGTATAATACAGAGCTAAAGCAGGTGAGATTCTGTTGCCTGTCGTCGTATATGGACATGCGATTAATTTAAAACAATGTTCAGACACTTCCTTGTAAATCTGTTAGTTACGCTTGTGAACATAAAGAACTTGTAACAATTCTGACTCTCAGTTATTTTGGTATATGTGGGTCAGTGAGATAAGTATTTTTACATAATTTATTTCGGGATTATAGGGACCGACTGGGTGGAGGAATCACGTTGAAAATCCTTGATCACGCAACTTTTTTGACTGTTTGTTGTTTTCGAAATTGGGTCGTCCTACCATCGGCGCATAGAAGACACGTGTCAGAACTTCGTACCTGCAACTAATAATACTTTAACAACTCTATTTAAATGGCGCTGTTTTGTGAAACGTTTATGCTTCCAACTTGGCCAATGCCAGATGTTCACATGCCAATTGCAAGGGTGTGGCTCATTCGCAGTTTTTTGGCAATGCTGTCTCTATGTATGTCTGATTCATTCATTATCTTAAGGCAGGGGTTGGCAACGTGAGGCTCGCAACCTTTCTGTGCGGGAATCAGCAAATACGAGAAGAAGGGCAGAAATGTTCTGCTGCCGAAGAACTAATATAAATACAAAGACATGATCTGATCACAAAAAGAAGAATTTCAACAAAACAAATAATATTCTGTTCACAGAATCAGTACAATTTCTATCAGAAGTTTAATTTCGATAAAGAATGTGAGACTTCTATTTCATTAGACTTGCGTTAAATAGGTTTGAATATATTCTAACATCAGTTTAAAATCAAAGTAATCCTTTTAATTTATTTTTAAAATTGCTTTAATAATTATAGAATACGTGGGATATAATCTAATATCATTCTAAATAAACAAACAAAATTTCTGAAGCTAATACGAGTTCCATTTTGAATTAACTCCTTCTGTAAAACATAGTTGTAAAGAGCGATTTTGGGTGGATCAATGAATGTTTGTTTCGTGGATTTGTAAAAACACGTTCAGAAATTTAAGTACGAAGGTAGAGTGTCACTACGGCTTGATGACAGTGAAGCCACACAAGTTAGGAAGCTATCAGATTCTGAAAAGACAAGGACATGGAGCTGATAAAACTTCCTCCCCACAGCACGCGTTGTTGCAGTTTTTCGACTCAACACGGGAAGCCCCTCAAGGCACAATATCACAGATGTGTTACGGAATGGATGCACACAACTCGAACTTAACCTAACCTGACATGACATGCTATAACTCCCCTCACTCACACTCACTCTGTTTTGCAGGATGTTTTCTGAAAAGTCGATTGTGCACTCACCTTGTCAAAGAATTGCCAACTTTCTTTGTGGAACCCGAAGGTTAATCGCCGTGTTCACAAAAGCTAGCCACCGGACTCTATCCTGAGCTAGCTTCATCCAGTTCGTTCCATCGATTCCTGTTTCCCTAAGGTCCATATTAACGTTATCCTCCCACCTACGCCTAAGTCTTCCCAGCGGTCTCTTCCCTTCAGACCTCCCAACCAGTACCTTGTCAACACCCCGCCTCTTCCTCTTCGCCCACCGCATCCTCCTCGATTTAATCATCCTGACGATATCAGGTGAGGAGTACAGGCCTTGAAGCTCATTATGCAATTTTCTGCATGATCCGTCTCCCTCCTTTTTACGTCCGAATATCTTCTTCAACTCTGTTCTCAAAGACCCCCAATCTATTCTTCCCTCAAAGTAAGAGGCCAAGTTTCAAACAAATGGCAAAATTACACTTTTATATACTTTAATATTTAGTTTTTCTTTATATGAGACTTGACAAAAGATTTTCGACTGAATGATAGCAAACATTCCCTAAATTTAATATGTTCTTCATTTAGTCATGAATGTCATTCTGACTTGTTAGTCCCATCCCAAAGTATTTGAATTTTGTCACATATTCTAACGATTCATTAACTATCCTTATATTCTGGCTCTGTCTTGAATTCTGATGCCGAGTCATGTTCATATACTTTGTCTTTTCTGCATTAATTTCTAGACCAGACATGCGGTAACTTATCAATAAAATATAGCACAATATTGATTTTCTTCAAAAAGACTGTGAGGTCGGGTATTAAATATTATATCGTGTGCTCAGACATCGTTGAAGATAGAAATGAAAAAGTATGTCACGTCATCAGTGAGGTCTTTATCTCTCGTATTTGGAAACAAACTTTGTCTATGGCATTGCACGTTTCTTGGAATATTTTACAAGTCATACTTACGACATTCTTCTGCTGACTTGGCCAAATATATGCTAACTAGCATAGCGTATAAACCGTCAAAGTTGGCGGTAATGAAACCTTTTGGGGTCAAAAAGTAAAACAGTTTACTCTGGCATTATCACCATCTTCAGGTGTGAAACAAACCGATTCCAGATCACTGCCGGCGGCAAGTGAAATGGGCTCTAAGAGATTTTGTAAACCCTTTCCATGCTGCGAAGTCCCGGCTACTACTGCACTGAAGATACTCTATTTTATGTTTGAGGGTATGAACATCGTCCTGATGATGAAGGCAGCAAGGACCTCTGAAACGTCGGTAAACTTATACCAGACGGCCATCTTAAGTAGTTATGGTTTTAATAAAGGAAGATTATAAACGATCATGGAAATATACAAACAAATGAAGACATGGATTTTGTCAGCTTCAAAACGGTTGAGTACTTCTTAATGTCGGTCTGTTATTACAACAGTTAACATCCTAAAGATGTTCCCGACACATTTCGGCATTGAATTTTCTTTATAAACAAATCTGTTTGCTATACTGAATTTTGTTTGATCAATGAACTTTCGGAGTTATCACCACGCATAGGCTTAACGATAGTACTGCTGTTATAGACATCTTCACAGTACCTGCCAGGGGTGTGAACACAGTGTATATATTTGTGATAATTTTGCGTCCAAAACTTCCAAAACACTGTATGTTCTGATCGAAACAGGCTTACAATGTATGAGTTCACCCAACAGGGTGGTGTAGCGGGAGAGCCCTGCACTAAACGTCAGAGGTTGTCTGTTCGAATCTCGGCCGAGTTAACTGTCTGTCATAATTTGAGTGTTTTCTCTCAGTCTCTCCTGATAAATGTAGTGATATTTTAAAGCCATGGAACACATTGTACAGTTCACAGGATCTTATGGGTTAAACGATTCTGTTTGTTGAACAGTGGGTACTGAAATTTACTTGTTATTCCCTCCTGTAAAGCATCGACTGCCTAAAAATCGAATCGATTTCCTGATGTGGGAAGGAAAACGCAAGGGTGTCGCTTGTGAAAATTAATAACAACGGAAATGGAGAATCGCTATAGTCTTATAATTAAACGAACAACTCTTTTAGCTTCTGAGACACTGGACATTTCTGTAAACTTGTGATCAGGCTGTTTCTTGCTTTTCTTAGTAGATTTGTGAGCGTACAAATACACCTGTGTTGAAACCATTTGTTTCACAACCAATAAGGCTGGAATAACGGCAGCACTGTAAGGATTCGAAAGGAGGGCGTGATATCCTGGTGAATACCTGATTAATACCTCGAACACTCCTTCACAATCATTCGGTAGCTATTCATTTGTGAAATTGACATCTTATTTAACTCTGAATAACTCCCAGAGTAGAAACAACGTCATTAAATAACCCAAATGGTCACTAAATCCTGTCTAATCGGTTATTAAAGGAGTTCATGATCCAGGGTCGTCTGCGTTGTATGTGGACGGACACAGGCTTAAAATTTACTTCTTTAGACAGTATTTCTTGCAAAATTATTTTGCGAGTGGAACGACATTATATAATTTTTGAATAAGTTATCGTACTCTGTAAACTAATTCCGAAAAAATAGCATTCATTGCCACCAACATAATTCCACACTATTGAACTAACTACTAACTAACGCCATCTAATTTACCTAAATCCGACATTATACAAATCCTATGATGTGTAATGTGAATTAAGAGTCTAAGACACTTCTGTTACCTAACTCTAGGATGATCTAAAAACATTATTGCCACTTTCAAAATGAATTAGAAGACATACCGTACTAACAGATAACTCGAGTCCAGGAAAAACTGGTCTATTAACCCGGAAAAATGTTGCAACTTTTTTCAACGTACCACTTCCTGTGGGATTCAGTAATCCTGTATTTTCCTCATAGATTGTATTTATGGGTTTTGAGTATTTTAATAGACAGCAATTATTTTTTTAAACAGTCGCTTTTCTTGTGAACAAACCTTTTTTATTTAATGAAGTAAATGAATTCTCAAATACTATTTAGATGAGTATGGTAATGTGTTTCTTTTTCTTTCCTGTAGCAACCATCATGATTCAAAAAATATGGAAGCAGTTATGACTTCTAACACGAGTCTGATACTGCACCAACAATTGACAGTTGTGAAATAAATTAATAACTTTTACGTGACCTA
The DNA here is from genome assembly GCF_000696155.1 of Zootermopsis nevadensis. The sequence continues at coordinate 327,931 of NW_019059957.1, read as the reverse complement.
CAATATTGTTCAAAAATATAACAAAACAATTATGGAAGTACAAAACGTAAATGTAATGTTACGTACTTACAGGAAGCTGGGCCAGGATCGTCGCGTGACGGAAACGCAGTGCAGTAACGAGAGAGGATCACTGCGCGCCAAGACTGCCAGCGCTGTACTACAGCACGAGACTAGTTCTTTCTCGGACCCACGTGCTGTTCGCTGTTGCCGCCTGTCAGGCAACACCCGCTCAGCGCACCTAGCAATGGGCTGAACAGGTGAGCGGCACACTGCCTAAGTATTGACAGATGACACGTTCCTCGTAGTAGTAAGTCAGGACTGTCTCTGCAGCCGTAGTTTCAATTCAAACTTGTATTATTTGATATTGCCTTCTAAAAATAAATTAATAATATCGTATAATTTCATCAAATTATTACATAGCTCATTCAGTACGGTGACTAGGCAGCAGGGTGTACGAGCAGGGTTCAATTACCGGTAAGGTAAGATTTTATCTGAAGATTTCTGTCTTCTGGGTTGTTGCTGCCCTGATGACGGAGGCAGTATGACCTCTGAAACGTTGGTTAACTTCGACCAGACTACACAGCGCAACAACCCAGACGACAGAAATCTTCATACTCAGAATCGCCCTGATGACGGAGGCAGTATGACCTCTGAAACGTTGGTTAACTTCGACCAGACTACACAGCGCAACAACCCAGACGACAGAAATCTTCATACTCAGAATCGCCCTGATGACGGAGGCAGTATGACCTCTGAAACGTTGGTTAACTTCGACCAGACTACACAGCGCAACAACCCAGAAGACAGAGATCTTCATACACACCGCTGTGAAAACCTAAAATCTTACAAGAATTAATATTTTTGCCTCCGCTTCCAAATCTGCCCTGGATCCACCCACCCTCTCATCCAGTGGGTACCAGGAGCATTTTGTTAAGAATAAACCGACCGTAGCGTGATGCTATCCACTTACATCCGTATATCACCGAGGTTATCCACGAGTACATTGTTTGCCTGACAAAGATAATGCCTGAATGTCGTGATGTAGGTTCGTATTGAGTTCGAATACGGCCTTAGAGACAGGATAGGTCGCAGAGTAAAATTCTACGTCGCTGTAAGAGAAATATCGGACATCGTCGTAGATCTTGGCGTGTTTCGTGGAGGAAGTTAGGAGGATGGAGAAGTCCGTATAATGAAGAGCTTGATAATATGTACTCTTTACCAAATTATATTTTTATGGCCATCAAATGAGAGGGTGAGGGGGGGGGGGGGGGAATATTTAGCAAACATTGGAGCAACCAGAAATGCCTACAAAATTTTAGTCCGAAAACCTGGAAGGAAAATACCACTTGGGGGACATACATACGTGAGAGAATAATATTACAATGACGGTATATACTGGATTCAACAGGTTCCGAGAGGGATCAGGTGGAGATTTGTTGTGAACACGGTACTGAATCTTTAGGTTTTGTGACAGGCTGTAACATTCGTGACTAGCTAAGCGACTGTCATCATCTCAATAACTGTGCTCTATGGAGTTACTTAACTAGAAATAGCCTGATTAAAATAAGTGATACAAGACCAGAATGTTATCTGTCATTTTGTGAGAGCTGAAACTAGGTTTCTTACTTTAAAGAACGCACATGCGGTATGTATGGTTTTCAAACAGATATTACAGAAATAAGGTGTGAGAATGTAGGCCTATACTGGAGCCACCTTCGGGTTCAATGTAAGGCGCTAAATTTGTTGACTGGATAACCGACTATCATTTTCTCAAGACGGATTCTGCTCCGAAGAGTTAGTTCAGTTTTTCTATCTATGAATTGGCCTCTGTTCTCTCTGTCTTGCGGCTTAGAACCTAGTTAAAATTTTCTCTGGCATCCTTCCTCCTTCCTTTCCGAGAACACATTCTTTCGTTTTATCTGTGTGTGAATATGTGCTATATATGTTTGTGGATTTATCTTAAGTGAACTTCAGAGGCCGCATTCGGTGTCTCGTACTTATTTCACAACTCATTCATAATGGTCCCCGTATGTTTAGTTTAGCGATGTCACGACCTTTGCACTTAACATGAGGTCGTGAAACAAAACCAAAAGAATCACCGTGAAAAAAACAACTGACACGCGACATAATCGTAGATCGCGTAAAGATCGACTTATATTTGAAACATTTTCTGTGTACTCGATACGCCTCTTTTCAAACTACGAACAGAAAGATACCAGTATCTATTTAATTCCGATTGTGTATGGTGCAGTGCATGTAGTTTGATCAAGTCTTCATCTGCAGTAAAAAGAACACATTTTAATTCCATTGGTGTAGGGGCCTACTATCCACCTTTTTTGTTTTTACCATTGTAATGTCTACTTTTGAGCCGGGGTAGCACAGTCAGTATAGTGAATGGCTACAGACTGGACGACCGGGGTTCGATCCCCGACGGTGACAGAGGATTTTCCCTCTAGTCTTTGCGTCCAGGCCGGCTCTGGGGCCTACCTAGTCTCCTGTCCGATGGGGAATGGGGGTAAAACGCGGCCGGGCGTGATGCTGACCACTCACCCCCGTGCCGAGGTCAAGAATAAGTTCGAGCTATAACACCTCCCCCCCAAGCGTCTACATGGCGTATAGTGGGACGGCTTTTTATGTATATTTTGACAATTTAGGAGGAAGATAGCTGTCTTCTGGCTTGCAGCGTAATGTGGTCTGGTACCTACCTTTCAGATGGAGGATGGAGGCAGCAGGCACCTCCGAAACGTCAGTAAACTTATACCAGACTACACGGAGCTACAACCCAGAAGTCAGTTATCATAATTTTAAGATAAATTTATTCTCGTGTGCTAAAGCAGCCGGCCAGGAAAATTCATGGAGGAGTGGAGGTAAAGCTCCATGCATTTCTGATCTCGGAGATGGTGAGAGGTCAGTTTCGCATTATCCCGAGACAGTCCTAGCGATCACATGATAGGAGGCTGCAAAGGTTCTGGAGCTCGGCTGGGTACAGTGATGGCAGAGAGAAAAATCGGTTTCTCACTGGGAATTGTGCCTCGATTTTCAGTTCGTCGGCAGTCACTTTACTGTCTGCGATATACCTGTTTGTAAAACGTTTATAGATGTCTGTGCCCTAAATAGTGTTATACTGAACTTCGCTTAGGACAAATCGAATTTCTTGAAGACAGTGTTTTGCATACTTCTGATTCAGGTGAATAACACGGTACGTATTCAGATGGCTAGCACTAGTAGTGCCTTTAGTACCAAACCTAATGCTCTGTCAGGCTTACATATGGTCCAGTATTCTAGTCATTTCTCATTCATGGTCATGCAACGTGTGTATTTAAGGGACCATTCCATTTCAGCGTCGAACATTCGCTTCCTGTATTAATTATGCTGTCAACTCACCGCTGGGTTCACTAGCCCCACGCAGATCGTTTGACACCTGTCGCTTGCACGGGGTTAAGACGGTTGTGCAGGTTTGCTTTCTTTTTCTCCTGAAAAAATCTCTTTCGGAGGTTCCGAGTTGACCTAGTCTCCCAATTGGCCTGTATGGGATGTTGTAGAAAAGGTTATTTTTGACGAGTTTCGAAAAACGTTCAAAACGTAATTTAATGTCCATCCGTTTGCGTGTAACAGGATTTAGTAGATCTACAATAAATTTTGAGGGGTCAGTTTGTTTTTGGACTTGGAATCCGAGCGTTCGTATAATTTCCACAACTCGCCATCGGTTCCGTGTCCTGAGCCAGATGTCCAATTCACACCGCTCCACTCCGTTTCCTTAAGATTTATTTTAATATTATACTCTCATCTACGCTTACATCTTACGAGTGGTCTCTTTTCTCCAGGTTTCCAACCACAATTTTGTATGCATGTCTTATCTCCATTATGTCACATTCTCCTCTTTTATCATTTCCCTTCATTTGATAATTCTAATAATATTTGGTAAAGAATACAAATTACGAAGTTTCTCTTAATTCAGTTTTTTCCAACTCTCTGTTATTTAGGTACAAATATTTCTCTTGTTGCCTTGTTTTCTGATACACTCAGTTGAGTTCTTGCTTCAACTTGAGAAAACAAGATGGCTGTCTTCTGGGTCGTTGCATCGCCCTGATGATGGAGGCAGCAAGGACCTCGGAAACGTTGTTATACTTGTACCAGACTACACGGCGCAACAACCCAGAAGACAGCCATCCTCGGACTCATCGCCGTGAAAACCTCAAATCCTACTAAGTTCCACACTCATACAGCACAATAAATAGAATTATAGTTATGTAAATTTTAATATTTGAGGTTATAGTGTCAGACGGAAAAGCAAAGATTCTGATCCACGTGTGCTCATGTATTTAGTGATGAATGATAATAATGAAAAGTACGCGAATTACATTGAAATTCGCGCCAGTTTCTTTTGTCGTGAATAAATGTTGTCTTAATTTTAAAACGTCTGTTTATGTTCGTACGTCGTCTGTGACCAGTTGCCACATACAACACTTATGGTATAATATCGTATGGTACTTTTATGTCAGCTAAGAACATACCCCACGAGAAAACTACGGATTTCGAAGGTTTCTGATGATGGTGTCTTAAATAACGCTTTGTCGATCTTCTAAAAGTAATAAAATCCCTTTTCGGAAGTTTAATTCTTCTTCCGCCATCAGGTAATTAGGATAGAAAACTCTGTCTGTCGTTCCTTCTATATGAATTAGCCTCCAGGCCCGGATCGTCGTCCAGGTATTTGTCTTTATTTACCTGACAAGTGGAATCCAAATTCCGAAACGTAATTGTATGATTTGTAGACAATTACAAACTATTTAGCACTTTGTAATCTTGTTTTTAGAACAAATTGAGTTTATCTGCGGATTGTCCGCAGGCAAATGTAGAATTACGTTTTAGAGTATGCTACGACGGCTTCCTTAAACTTCTAATTCATCTTTCAGAATCGACACACTATTGAACGGCGCATAACATGTGACGTTGAAAAGCATCATTAACATAGAATCTACACGTTGTATCATTTCCATAAATTTGTTGGCCTGTATCACTTTGCCACCGGTCTCATTCCTTTTTCTACGAATTTAACTACGGTGACGTTTAACACTGCGCAGTAAGACACACATTTATTGATAAAGGAAAAGAAAACCTCAGTAAAGTGTAAACAGAAGTGATATTATGACGCAGTACTCAGGATATGATTCACAGGCATGTGATGTAACACGTGCCGTTTTGCCACTGCTGACAAAAAATAGTCTGGTTAACCAGACCACGCATACACACACACAAAATTCACGAATAAGATAAGAGCAGATTAAATTCAGGGAATGCTTACTGCATTTTGTTCAGACTCCTTTGTCATCCCTTCTCATATCTAAAAACTCAAGATAGCACACCTGCTTCGTATTCGGGAGGTCACGGGTTCAATTCTCGGCCTGGACACCGGTTGTTCTGACAGAGGTCTTTCGTTTTCCTCAGTCTCTCCATGCAAGTGCCGGGATAGTACCTTAAATTAGGCCACCACCGCTTTCTTCCACATCCTTTCCAATTCATTATTCACTGTCATCCTCTCATTCGACGTTATATAGCTACTGAAATAGCATCGTTAAAAAACTATTCATAAATAAAAACCTGAGTTTAAAATACGTACAGGAGACGACAATTTCTCTCGCCCTGGGCGAAGAACGTAGGTTGAGCGCATTTGGGAACGAAGCGCAGAGTATAACGGATAGTGTGAATTCCACGATGAGGATTTTCATCATTTGTCTTCACTGAATATTATTAGAATGAACAATAAAGAATGAAAGGACGGGCAGGACATGCAGCACGCATGGAAGAGGTCGGAAACTTGCTGTTCTCGGTCTGATGCTTCCATCTGCCTCAGACTGACTTCGTTCTTCGCGCTCAGGAACCACAAAAAAATAATCCTACTCTGAGTCTTTCATCTCTCTTCTGCTTTCTCATTTCTAATTCTCTTTCTCTTTCTTACAGGGCAGGTTGGTTACACATCCGACAAGGGATCAAAAACGCACATAAACCCTCACTTCTCTTTTTACTCTCGAACCATCGAAAAAATGATGCAACTTTCTATCTACCCGCGGCAAGCAGCTGCCTGCCCCCTCTCGTGATACTTGCTGACCTTGGCACGTGCGAAGCTGCTAATAGTACTGTAGGCTGTATCCAGCAGGAGTGAGTCATTTCGGGCAGGAGTGTCAGAATACAAACGTATCAAACCGAACGTCCCGAGATTTCGCCTTTCGGTGGTAGTACTAGTAGTAGTCGTCGTAGTAATAGTAGCAGCAGCAGCAGCAGCGAGGTGGAGTCAGTCGGTCATCCCTGTGTTTGATAAACACTACGCCATGTAGATGCGGAGGTTAAGATCCTCCTTCTTGACACTGGATGGAGGCAGCCAGTTTCATGCTTCGGCAATTCTTGCAAATAAAGTTTAGATTTCGCTTCCCTTTCGATGGGAGGACTGGATGCAGGGAGGATAAACACCCCCTTCGGAGATCGAATCCCAGAATCCAGCGCGTATCCACAATTTACTGAGCTATGCTGCTCCTGCTGATGATATGACACGGTCGATGATTGGTTGAAAAGGACAGTTCTACAAATATCGATGTTGCTCTTCTGGGTAGAATTACCGTATGAATATCTAGACAGATACACGCGATTCAGAGATTTATTCTGCTTCATCTTCGAGGTTGAAGATCTGAAGATGAAAGTAATGTGTTCCTTCGGAACGTTGTTATCTGCTTATAAGTCCACATGGCGTCGCAACCCATAAGACAAACATCGAAATCTTTACCGCGATGAGAATATCACACCTTCATTCTCGTTGTCATTCATTCACAATCTCGATACGGTTTCGACATGAGTATTCGACCTCACCAGGTGCATGAACACTGAATGAAAATATCACCAGAACAATAAATTGCCGGTGTAATGGTTCATAACCTTGTAACGTCCCAGTGCAGAAGCTAACAACATAGCCAATTACATCCACAGATTTCATTGTTATTCTTCTTTTCTTACTGAGAGATCCAACAGAACGGATGCAAGAGGATGATGGAAAGAACCTTCCGGTACAAAAAGAAATATCCGTTGCACAAAAATAAAAATAAATGTTTAGCTTCGATGAAATAATCCGTGGCTAATACTAAATATAGGATTTATTAGGAACCATTTAAGTCGTCCGATTCCGCCTTTGGACTGTACAGTTTCGTTCTACATACGCGGATGCCTTTGGTAACAACTTGCTAGGGGGCGTCACATCGCGTAAGATCACAATCAACGCCTGTCTATAAGTTTTCTTAAATTATGCAGAGGCCTACAGGCAATGCGTAACAACGAGTAGATTACTGAGGTTGTACAGCCAAATTTCGTTACAGAAAGTGTAAATGATGGTAAAGTCGCTGTTGTGGCTATTTCAAGATAACATCCTGACCGAAATGTAAAAAAACTCAAGGTAAATGGTTCGATGAACGAGACTCGAACCATGTACCTACTACGCATTTTTGCTTCCGTTATCTAGGACGGACGTGAGAAAGACTGTGTAAAAAAAAACCTGGCAACTTTCCATCTTCTTGACAGATAGTGTAGGTATGATCCCGGATTTCCCACGCCAGGGCACCAGAGCAAGTGGAAGTTGTGCTCTTTATTTTCAAACCGAAATGAGCGTGGCATCCCTTATCCAAAGCTACACCTTACACTCCAAATAACTTTCCACAGCCAGCTCACCCCTTTCAACTTAGAGAAGGGTCCCACTCCTCCGGGCAGCCTTTTGCAAGGTCACGTGATACCAGATGGTTACCATGGTAACAGCTGAATGTGCACGTGTAGATTTTGGGGGGTCGAGTGCTGAATACATGGAAAGGAATAGGTGGGGAGGATTTCAGGTTCGGCTAAAACTGGAATTGGTTGCGTTAATTGTTATGACGGATGGGGAAGGAGAAAATTGATTTGTGGATTCAACACAGCAACCAATTAATCATTTAAAGTAACGAAATGTCAGTTGTTGCCTAACACCCCTACAATTGAGGATTCTTCAAAATTGTTTTTGTTACACAAGTCGACGTAATAACATACTCTGCTGCTCTTTCTTCAGCACTCGGTTGTCCGTTTTACCACTTTGTTAATGAATCCAAAGTTAATGATTTATTTGCATTTTTCTTAGGTGAACAGAATAATAAATCCAGTACCAGTGTCACGGTTTCATTGCTGAAGATAAACTACGACCGATGCTGCTTTTATAATTGTTCATGGGCGATATCGATGTTGATTTCTGTTGCGTCGCACTGTGCAATTGTTTACTATCACGGAATCGCTTAGGTGTGGTAAGTTTTGTTAATTTGTTAGGACAGAGCTGATGAGGTTCTGTCATCAACGGGGTTGCGAAATACGCCTTAAGGGTAGTTCGGGGATAGTCATATAGTATTGGACTGGTTAAGTTCAGTAAGAAGGTTTTTTTTATTTGTAGTGTTCTGTCTGACGACAGGTCCATATATTATGAACAGGATCCTTCCAACCTCTTCAGGTTGTCAGGGACCTGCTCATACATATATACATTCTTGGCAGAGATGATCAGAAGTGGTTTGCCATAGCCTTCTTCTGTGTGTGAATGGAGTAATTGTTGGGATGCCACGGAGGAAAACTCCGTGATGCCTAGACCACGGCCTTGCCCAACACAAGTTATAAATTTGAGCACCACCGGGAATTGAACCCGGGAGTAAGAAGGGTACAGACATATAATGAATAAGCTAGTGAGATTTGTTGCCATTGTTGTAATTGATGTAACAGCCAACTGTGGGTGGATTTATCACAGCGAATGTCCACTGCGATACTTTGTACAACACAAACGCTGATGAATAAATTACACTGATCTACATTTCTTGTATATTGTCTTTTCGCACTTAATTCTTGTGTGAGGAGTCTGAGGTATCTATTTAATTTATGAATTGATTATAATTTGTGTAGCTTCAGTTTACTGGGAATTGCTGTCGAAATTTTACGTATGTGTTGAATAAAGGTAATCATACTAATTGTGTTGTAAATAAAGTAGGATAATATGTAGCGTAACGAGTCATTACGCAACACACTTATATTTCAGCCAAGTCCGACATCAGTTGTTTCCTGAAAAACGAAGTCAAGTAGCTAGTCTCAATTGTACAAATTCTCCCTCGTATCGAAACATGAATTTCTGAAGCCTGCAGCCTACCTTTCCCCTCTTTCTTTCCGTATTGGTCGACTAATTTAATTTTAGTCAGATTAGTCTGATTAGCTGGACCCAACACGTGAGGAAACTCCTGGTGGTTGTCTCTAATGAAAATGTTGTGACACTTTGGAACCACAGGCCAAGCCACATTGGGGCCACCGCCCCACCGTTGGGTACAGTCGCACCTCGGGGCTCGGCTCCACCGGGACTCCAGTCCACAGGGTTGTCTCCGAAGGAAAGCAGGCCCTGGGGGGCGCACCTCACCGGGGACAACGTCTCTGGGACGATCCTCCTTGTTAACACCATGCGGACACTTGTAAGGCACCTGTACACTGGGGGCACTACCATGACTGGGGAAAAGCATCATTCGAGGGCTCCGCCCAGGGGTGTCGGCCACACCCAGGGTGTTTCGTCTTACCAGGGTGGCTCTGTACTACCACGTTGCACTTCATTGTCTCTCTGATAAATGAACGCCGAACCGTGTTTGTCGGAGTTGGGAAACTCGTATTTATTATACATCTGCCATCTCTTGGCAGAGTGTTGAATTACCAAGTTGTTTTGATGTTCTTTTTTTCCTTTGAGGGGGAGGGGCCAGGTGGAAGGGGTTGAGTTCTTTCCTCTTACGTTAAAGGACGTAGTGTGTACCACGAGTAACTTGTGTTTACTGTTGCACTTAAGAACGAAATTGACGTATCTTGATGTCAATGTCAGTATTTACATTCTACTTATGTTTTACCAATTCCTGTAGATGAATCAACAGAACGTGTTCTGTCAGAACCAGAACTGTTCTGTAACTAGGTATGGCAGGGAGGTTAGAAGACGAAGAATATTGGCATGCTAGTGAAGCAAAAGCGTTCAGCTTTGAGGATGATGAAGTAAGTGGATTTTATAGTTTCGATAATCATGAATTGCCCAAGTACATACCAAGGCTAATTATTCATTTTTGTCATATTGTAGTTTGGGAGTCAGTTGTGTGGAGTATCAAAAAGTGGAACTGCAAGGTTGTCGCAGAGAGTCAGAGAAGGAATGGGAATCGATAGCACCTACGTCAGTACAGACTCGTTGTCTGGTAAGTGCACAACATTTAACGAAAATTAGGGGAGAAATAAGTTCTGGTGCATCGTACCCTGTTGGAAGTAACCTGTAACATTAAGAGTTAAAATGGTAAATAAAATTGTTCATGAAGAAGGAATATGCTAAGAAGAATACAGTAATTACATTAGCATCCCCTCACACACCCCCTCCACACATTTTATTTTATTAAAACAATGTATTTTTATATATGTTTATGTATAGGCCTTAGGGTTAGAAGATGGCTGACATCTGGGTTGTTACACCATGTAATATGGTAGAAGTTTACCAACATTTCAGAGGTGCTTGCTCCCTCCTTCAGTGGACTGATGGATGCAGGAGTCACACTTGAAATATTGGTAACCAGTATTTTAACTGGAAGATGAAGATGAGGATGAGTTTATTAATTCTGCAGGTGTCAAGTTATTTATAAGTATACTAACAGTGTTTAATGAAAAGTGAACTGAATATGGATGTAGTAAAAATGAACAGTTTTATTTGGATTTATTGTACAGTTCATTGGTTGCAAAATCAGATGTACACAGGTGGAGTTCATATTCATTCTCATCACATGTTGGCACCCTTGCTGTGCCAGTTCCCATTTTTTCCCAGCCTTCATCTGTCTTGACTCAGGTTTTTTTGTAGGTATCCTTTGTCTCTTTAGGCAAATGCTGAGGCAATGATCACTTCCCTCCTCATCCTTTCTATATAATTTTTTATTAATCATACTTTCATTTGCTACTTTGTAGTCTGAGCTGCTGACAGTGTCATTAAACAAATTACAAAAAAAAACATTCATTCTTCAGTAGCCTTGGACAAAAGGCCACAGTGTACTTTTACGTTAATTGATGATCCTATTTTGTTGTATTAGACAAGATAGTCCACAAATAGCAAATTTTTTAGGAATGGGAGGAACATGAACAGTGTTGGTTGATTTCAAAGCTGAGTGTTTATTTATGTGAAATATTGTCACCATGTGTATATTAAAAGTTTGTAGTTAATGTTGGGTTAAGTCTTGGAACAATGTTGTAGTCATCATAAGTATCACAGTTTATCTTCTTTGATTGGTTCTAGTTCAGACTGTCTTTAGAGGTCTTCCCTATATTTAATTTTCATTCATAATGATGATGTAAAATTTGTTTCAACTTGCTTTGATGTTTCATTGTTTGCAAGGACACAAAATTCAAATTTTCATAATATAGCGTAGTTCAGAATGATGAGACCATATGTTTAGACCCATGACATATTTAGCATTCAGATCTTTATTTGCAGGATCATTATCCAGAGCGACTATATCAGATTCATCTCAGACAGCAGCAAGACCTCTACAAACCCTTATTTCAGAAAAGAGTTTGCTTTGCAGTAAGTAGATACAAAACTAATTAAATATATTTGTCAACAGATGGCCTACATAAAGGAAAGATGTCTGTGGCTGAAGAAGGTGATGCTTGTCTGGATCGAATAATCACGTCTAAATTATGAATGTCAGTGTATTAACTTGTTAACTTACAGAAAATGCCAGAACTGGAGTAGATTTTATCTGAGTCACAAATTAGTAGTTCCATTCACTGTTCTGTCTCACTTTGAACAGTACAAAATAATAGTCTGCAAATTTAATTATTGTTAGGAAATTTCATCTTCAGCATTTACATTAAGGGATTAGGTTCACAATTTTTTTTTAACTTTATCTTTATGTTTGCATTGTTATACCATTGTCTCTTCTTCCTCCTGGTTTGTAATTTAATATCCCATTAGGTAATCTTCCAGTCACATTCTGTCTAAATTATGTGTCCAGTTCTGTTTGTGACTGTTTTTGTGAGGACTGAGTATATATGCAGCTGTTTTTTTACTTCATGATCTTGTGTACCCTTTCATTGACTGGAGGAATTTAATTTCTACTGATACTAGCCTGCTGTCATTTTTCTTCCATGTTTCCTCAGTTATGTTTTTGCTAAATGTATATTTTGTTCCATAGGTGATTTGATATTTTGATTATATTCCGAAGAAATATTGCATTTGTTCCAATATGTGACCATCCAGCAGAGTTTCTTCTTCTTCTTCTTTGGCGCTACAGCCCAGTGTGAGCCTTGGCCTCCTCAACGACCCTCCACCATCTGTCTCTGTATTTAATTCTTTCCTTTGCTGCTTATTTTGAGATTATATATTTTTGCCATTTTATTCAAGTTATGTACCAATATTTGTAATCAACTTTCTGAAGTTGCTAACACCACACGGTCATCTGCACTTAATATTGTTTTTACGTACTTTTCTTGTCTTATGTGTTTTAGGTGTATGGTAAGAAAATATGGGACAGGGAAGTGTGGAAAGTTTCTTGGCAAATTTGGGGGTTTAAGGACTAAGAACTTTTTAATATGTACGTAAATCTAAATGCCTCTGTTTTGGATCACGTATATTTTCTTGTAGTTCTGGAAGCTGGGAATTTTCACGAGAAACAGCCGAAAGGGAAACTTAGTCCAGAGGAAGAAGTGAGAATATTACGACGTCAAGTTGAGGTAATCGGGTGATTAGCTTTGGCATGTACCTTTGTCATAAATATAAGAGCCTTATCTATTTCTTCCGAGGCAGCTGTCACCTTTAAGTGTTTTTTTCATGAGCTAGTTGATGTATCAGGAGATCAACTGACTGGATAGGGATGTATGTATATGTCTGTTTACCAGGGTTTAAGATATCTCATATGCTAGATCAATCACTTGTGATATTGCATTTTGGAATCTGCTATTTTTAATAATATTGAACTCTTGTTTGTTGTAAGGGAACCTTATCATTAATAAATTATGATTCAAGGTTTGCCAAAAAGGAGCAAGTTGATCGAGGGGCATTGAATTGTGATGAAAACATATTATACCATCTTCGCTAAAACCTGTATGCATACCGGAAGATTTTAAATGAATGCTGAACATGGAGTTGCGATTGATTAATAAGTGCTATCTTTTGTATTTGTATATTTAAGAGCACAGAGTTGTTTTACCCACAATTTTTAAACTTTGCCCTTTGAAAAGCATGGAAAAGTGAGATTTGAGGTTGTCATGGCAATGAAGATGTTGAAATTGTTTTTCTGGGCTGTGGACTTGAAGGTAGATACCAGTGTTTTCGGGAAACATCAAAACCCAGAAGCACAGCATTGATACCTGGGAAGGGATTTGTGAATTACTGTAGTAGCACTAGTGTTCAAAATGTCAATTACTAATACTGTTCTTGTTGAGCAAAATATAGGAGTAGCTTTAGGACAGTTTTATTTAGACATATTGCTTGTAAAAATTCTTGATACGTCTGCACTTGTAGGTTAAATGTTCCAATTATGTAGTTGTGGGCAGCGTCTGATATCTTATCAACACCTGCAGTCCCTGAAGAACATAACAGACTGTCTTACCATTATTGATGGTTTGGTGACTATTAATTGTACATATTTCAGAATCGCTGGGTTCCTCCACCGGTCAATGATACTGTCGCCAAAATCTTGCTGGGTTATCCGTATTCCCTGGAATTATACCGCTCATTGAAAAGTAAAACTGAGTTGCTAGATGCAGCTATTGCTGTAGGGGATGGTAATGCTATACTTGCAGTAAGTGTATGGATTATTAACTTTTTCCTTTGATAAACGTAATGGAATGTAGTAGTCAATGGTACAGTAATTTATATAGATGCAATTCCATTGAAGATAAAGAAACTAGCACATAGCACGCTGTTGCTGACATGTCTTCATTACTTTTAGTTTTATATTAAAGTACTTTTTCCAAATTTAAATTTTTATAATAGCTTGAAGATGGCCAAAATTTGTCAAAACATGTTGTGGGAAAAACTAGAAATGCCAGTATTGCATCAGCAGTTATTTTGATAATGAAAGTTGGTGTTATGATGATGTAGACATTGTGCTGTATTTGTTGTGTGTTTGACTGAATATAAACTGCTAGTTAAGAAACCACAACAGGATGCTCTCATATAAATTATAAAATAAAGTACATTTATATAATACAGATTAAAACAGTAGAATATTAGTTGTGTGGTGTCTTGGTACAGGTAATAATCTTGGTGTAAGACAGATTTTCAGAGCTGGGTATGGCTGATGGAGTTGTTTTTACAGGTGGTGTTGTTTCTGGTGCGTACGTTAAAAAAGAATCTTGTGTACCAGCTGCTGCGAACTAGACCTGAAGCTGTTGCACAGTACTGTCAATATCTCGCCATAAGACTGCGGGTTCATGAGCTCACAGATCTACTTGAGTAAGTCGGAATGCAACTTGCATAATTTCTTAATTACAGCTGTACCTTGTAACAGTTGTCCACTTTGGCCTTCCTGATAGCATATTGTAAAGCAAAGTTTTAATTTGTGTAATTCATTGAACTTATACACAATCAGTAGTGGGAACAAGTAATTCTTCCACCAAAACTGGAGGATAACTTGTCAGCTGTACACTTTGCTTATTGAATCAGACTTTTTTTTTCACATTCTTCAGTTTTTGTATGTTCATATTTTAGCAAGAGACACCTGTGAAACTAAAAAATAATAGATAAGTAAAATACATGTGTGCTTGCTGTGGTGTAAGAAATATTAATTTAATTTATGTGAGATTTTTATTTTTGTAGGATGCTTGGTGACAATAGAGAAGCATCAGTAAGTAAACAATTGCATGTTTTACAGTTAGAATTAATGACAGTTTCACAATTAGTTATGTTGTTATAAATATTTATATAATCCTTACTGATGTGTAATTGAGGTATAGATTAGAGCAAGTTGATGAATACCTGTGTATTGTTTTTGTATTATCTTGAACTAAGGATTAATTTCTTTCTCAGAGTAGAAATTGTGCCACATTAAAAAGAAATTAGTAACATACGTGGGTACTATAAATTGAGCTTGAGTATGTGTTTGAAAAATAGATATGTTTGTGATATCCTGTTTATCTGACTTGCATCCATGGCACTAGTAAACATTTATATTGATAACTCATTAACATGATGCTTTCAGACCAATTTAGCCAGTTGGAGTACCATTTTAATTGCACGTCAAAATAACCTTTTATTTTCATCTCTTTACTTTCAAAACTGAGTGTTTTAGACATGAGCTACAGATTTGAAGTGGATGAGTATTTTATGGCATCTGTGGGAAGTATGATGCAGTTATAATTCATGAGTAAGAAATGTCAATTTGGATGTTGTAGGGTACACTGTTCCACTTTTGTTTTTGTGCCATAATCACAAAATGCAAATTACATTGCCCTGGTTATTCTGTTGAATAATGTTACATAAAAGAAGTGGGAATGAAATGAGAATTTAATCTACGCAGTGCCATAATCCACAAATAGAATCCGTATTACAGTGTAGTTTTTTCACAATTACTGTGGTTTTCACATAAGAATTAATACATATGCGGGCACGGAAACTCACGATTGGTATCATTTCTGTTTTATGTAATAGATGAAGCAGTTCCAACTTGCAGTTTGTGGCACAATGAATCCACAGCGCCGACTTCAAAAGCTCCAGGCATGTTTCAAAAATCACTTCTCACTCACTGACAATAAAGATCGTCTGCTAATTGAGAACTATATTAAACTTTTGGGTGAGTATTAAGAGTTGCATTTTGTGCATCTCATGTGTGTCTGTAATTACTGACATGAATTTACAAGATATTTTAAGAACTTCTAGAACTTATTTAGACTAAATGGGGGTACTGAATTGTTATCACAATATGCACTTGGTGTAATTATTACTGATGTTGTTTATTTACACACATATTTCAAAATATAATTTTTACCTGTATTCATGGTGTTTGAGAACAGAGTACTGAGCAGAATAGGTAGACCTAAGAGAGACAAAGTAACAGGAGGTTGGAGAAAACAAGATAATGAGGAGTTGTGTTGCTATTAGATATCAAGCAACCAAGAAGGCACAAAAAATCAGCATAAACAAGAATTAAATGATAAATCATGGATAAAACAGGAAACAAAAACAAAAACAAACCAAAAAGAAAACAACAGATAACCATTTAACACTAACTGAATCAGAAAAAGGAAAACCTAATGATTCTTTGTCAAAACTCTTACAATAATGAATTATTTGTAAAAGAAGAACCACATGATTGAAATATCGAATATTCCAACAGAAAAGTTTCAGAAAGGATTAAGAGGAAACATAAACAAATGCAATTTGTTCATAAACAAGTCAGAAGAATGGTAATTCATAAACCTAAATCCAGAAGCACCAGTGCCCAATGCTGTGATCAAAATAAGTAAAGGCAGGAAGTTAGCGAGACAGATAAAAAGCTGGTGTAACTAGCCAGCATTCAAAACAGCAAACTATGTACTTCAAATAATCAAATGTATTGTATAGCCACCACATACATTTGCTGTAAAAAGTACTCATGGAAAATATCTGAAGAACATATTTGTACACAACTGTACAAAGAAATAATTCAGTATAATAGTTTCTTGGAGTTAGTTATACATATATCCATTAGAATCTTTTCTCTTTTTACTATTGTAACTGTCCCTTTTGAACATAGAAACAGACATTTTGATTTTAGAGTGGCAGTTGTCAATGGCTGGTGCTGATGCTGAGATTGCCAAGGCATTGGTAGGACAGCCTGTTCTGTCATCCTTGGCATATACATGTCAGCATCATTGGAGTGAACCAAAAGGCAGTATTAGTGCTCCACTAACTCTCAGCCAGCAACAAGGTGTGAGTGATCGGCAGTTCCAGTGGACAGTTCTCACTGTGCGAGCTTCTTTGCATTCCTGGGATGACATTGAAGGATTGTTTATCACAAAAGTAAGACATATTTGCTCATTCTGTCATTTGAATCATCTATAATGTGAGCAAGAATCAGTCCTCATAAGCTGGGATAGCTAAGTGACTGGAGTTTGATTCTCAGCAGGGGCGGACACTTTTCCGTCTGCTGCCATGTTTGTACCGACTCTAGGGTCCACCCACCTCCTGTAGTGCCCTGTTTAGAATGTGTGGGTTCCCTAAAAATATATCTCTGAAAACTACATAATGAATAAATTATGAGAAACAGTGGTTTGTTGTTGTTTGTGGGTCTAGAAGTTGTCAGCTGCAAATGCTATTTGTGCCTGTGTTCCACAAAATTAGGTAAGATTCACATGCTTTCAAAGGTACACATAGGAGGATAGTTGGTTTTCATTCTTAAAATATTAATTATGGGCTTGTATATTTAGTAAGTACACAGTCTTTATTTGCAGGTCTCTGTCAGTAGCCCAATCATAATCCTACCTTTGTGTATACCTTAAGAAAAATGTTAATTTCATAGTAATTGAAGACTGTACATTGTTCATGTAGAGTTGGCTCGGAGGCAAAAAGTTGAAGGCAGCGGTGTCTATGGAACAAGTGGTTATGCAACTCCATGCTCATGGAGCCCCAGTGGATGTTCTCGTCAAATACCTGGAGCTAATTGACAATGTAGATAAACGGGTTGGACTGGCACAAAAGCTGCAGTGTCATAAAGCTGTTGTTAATGTAAGTAATGCTGGTCAGCCTATTAAAATGAAGTCTGGATTTTGGTTCAAGTTCAAAGTCTTCCTTATTGCAAAAGTATACATAGATTTTGTAGATAAACTTAGTTTCAGCATTTTAATTTTAATAGAAAAAGGCATTTCTTCACAGCAAGCTCCTCTGTGGTACCATAAACCCTAATGGCTATTCTCTGTCTTATAAACTTCAGGTATTTGTGGCTAAACGAGATAGACAGGCATTGATCTCGTATAAGGCCAACCTTCATCCTCAGTCAGAAGACTATTTCTATGCAGAAAATTCTTTGCGTGTATCGGTAAGAATCTCTTTTAATGTTAACATTATTATGGTCAAATATAATGAGAACAAGAAGATAACATGACTGAGTTAACATACCAATATATATATGTGTACTTATATGGAATTGGGATCGTGATAAAAAACCAAATAAAGCTGTTCTAAAAACATTGAACTTGCCGGTTGTTACTGGTTTTTTGTCACGTATCATTCTTCACATCATTTGATAAGGAATAAAGGCATTAACACTCTAGTAAATGTGTTCATTGAAAAGATAAAGTAACTTCCAGCAAAGAGAAATTATTCGTAATGTAGTTGAGTATTGTGGCAAAAAAGCAGTGGGTGTGGAATTATCAATGCTGATTCAGGAGAAGGAAATTTGCAATCATGACAGCCAGGTCACTGGTGTTCCCATGATGTATTGAACATTATGCAGATTGTTATAGTAATTTAAAAGCTATTAGTGAGGGAAATTGTGTTTAAGATGGCATTTAATGGTCAAAATAATTCTCTTCTCAGACAGACAGTAATGAGGTTCCAGTTAAATGAAAATGTTTGTGCACTTTGGTTACTTGCTACAAAATGTACATCACTTCAAATTTAAAAAATCAAGAAACTGCTGTATCATTACACAAATGGACAGAAATGTTTCATTTTATGTTTCAGACAACAAAGTGGAAGAATTAGAGAATTCATTGACGATGATTTAAAATGTTCTATAAGAGAAATGTTGAAAGACACATTGAAAATATACAGTTTTGAAAGTTGTGGAAAGAAGCAAGGAAAAGCTGACTTGGCAGTCGAAGTTGGTCTTTTATGCAACATTACCATGTGCAGGTACAGTATTCACATGTTTGGGAACAATTCAGAATAATACTGACGATTTAAGTTTACACAGTAAAATAATGTCGACTTGAAATAATTCCCTCAGAATGGCATAAGATTATTATTATTGTTATTTATGTAAGGTCTTGTAGACATTTATTGTTTCTACCATCTGTAGGTAATACTTTGAATTATGTACTCATACTCTTTTTTCATATTCCATGTGGGCTTTAGCCAGAATAAAGTATCTTCATAATTTCTGTGTAAAAGGAGTTCAACCGACCTCCTAATGTCCCACCGGACACACTTCCCGAGCCCCCTCTCTCACACTCACCCACGTGCTCCTATTGGTCCACTCCCACGCCTGCTCCAATTGGCTCGGGGCAGGCTACTCCATTCACAGTCCGGCTCCTATAAACCTAGCCCCACACACCCTATTGGCATATTCATCACCCTGATGAAGGAGGCCGTATGACTTCTGAAACGGTGGTTAACATCGACCAGACTACACAGCGCAACAACCCAGAAGACAGAAATCTTCATACTAAGAATCGCCCTGATGACGGAGGCAGTATGACCTCTCAAACGTTGGTTAACATCGACCAGACTACACAGTGCAACAACCCAGAAGACAGAAATCTTCAAGTTCTGTCTCTTTAGCAATTGATGTCATTTTATTTCAGTTTTGTAATTGAGAACGTTTTGCAGTCAAGTGTTTAGGAATCCTGGATCATATTCTTGGTAGGTCCCAGATTCAAATCTGATCATGTAGATGAACTACACTAAATTGTTTTCTTGTGGCTTTGTCAGCCCATTGTGCCAAATGCCAGGGTAGCACATTAAATTACGCCACGACCGCTTTCTTCAGATCCTTTCAAATTCATTGATCATCGTGTTATTTAATACCGTGTAATCTGAGCTACTGACAATGTCGATTGATAAATGATGAATAAATACAGTAAAGAAAGTACAAGAACATCATTATAGAAAGAAAAAGCCAGTTAGTTTCTCAATGTTACCTGCAGTGTGAGAAAAATTACACGTGCTGTCTAAAGTGTGATTCCTTGTACAAAAATTTGTAGCGAATGTTGAACAACAAATTTCATGTGATTTTTAGTTTTGAGAGAGGTAAGATAATTTAGGATTGCAACCGAACGAGGTTACAGAAAAACTACATGGGCAGCGTGCCTTCCATGCTTATGACATGTGTTCGAAACGGGCACCGTGCATTGCGTTTCAAGGCAGACAGGAGGGTGTCGCATGGAATTTTCTGGTACGTGCTGTAACAACAGTGTGAAGTCTCACAGAGAGATCTTGAATTCTTGTGGGAGGAACTTTGTACACGTGTTTCTTCATGTCGCCATATAAAGAAACCCATGGGAGTGAGGTCAGGTGACCAAGGAAGCCGTGCACACCCGGTCCACATCCTCGAGTGTGTTGCATCCAGTTGCTGCTGAACATTCTTTCCATAGTTTGTAGGGCTCTGTCATGCTGGAATCATAAATGCAGTTACAGTCAGGGGCTTCAAGCAGCTATAGAACTATGTAAGAAATTGTTCATAATCCTCCGCAGGAGTGAATTCATACTCTTATTCCTGTCGTATGTTGTGGATAACATGGAAAAGTTTCAGACGAGTTCTGACATACGTGTATAAACACAAAAGACAACCACGACCTCCTTATATTGAGTGCTAACCTCGGTACTTATCAGAAAGTTGCTTCCTGGGCAAGGATCAAATTATTCACTACCGTTCCAGGGAGAACTAAATTCTAAATCATAATACGAACGAATGTGAAGCATATTTTATATCAGTCTTTTACTCTTTAGAAGAATTTACTTTGACTGAAAATTATAAAATATTGTAAATATTTATGCAAATAACAGTAACAACTATGCAGTTATATTTATATTTGTACTAAGTGTGGTTTTCAAATTATGACATGGTTCACATCCTTGGCTTGTACTGTCAAGGATCTGTGGAATGTAAATAAATTTCCGTCTATTTTATTCTGTTGCATTCTGCTCATATTGAACAACAGAAAATACTTTAGATGTTCTTTAAACCTAACCTAAAGGACCATATTTCAATGTACTGGGCAGGTCTGACACATTCAAACTCAGAAATAAAGGTACTGCTGAAGCATAACTGCGGTGACAAATGCAATACAATATTTGAACTGATGAACTAATTATATAGGGCCAGTTTCATAAGGGTTTGCTCCTTTACTCCAAATTTATTTAAAAATACAAGGAATATTTTTTACCAACTAGAACAAGCAATTACGAGGTCTGCCACAAAAATAACGAGACTAATGCTGTAAGTAGGCAAACAATTATGGTGAGGGCGAAATAAGCAGACCATATTTGACCCTGATCTGTCCTCTACCAGTGACGCAAGTTTCAACTTGTTTGCTTCACTCAGTAGCAGTGGACGAGTATTTTTGTACAGACGTGTTTTTACCCTCGGCCGGAAAATGTCTGACTGCAAAAGTGAACGAGTTAACATCAAGTTTCTTGTTAAACTGAAGAAATCAGCGACGGAAACTTTTCAATTATTGACTGAGGTGAAGATTGCATGTCTCGTGCACGCGTTTTTGAATGGCACAAATGATTTTCGGAAGGCAGAGAATGCGTGAAAGCTGATGATCGCCCAGGACTTCCACGCACAGCTGTTCAAGACAATGTTGATTGTTTTCTTCGATATCAAGGGTATTGTGATGGCAGAGTGGGTACCCAGTGGCCAGACGGTAAATCAGCAGTATTACATTGAAGTCTTGACAAAATTGCGTGAACGTGTGAGAAAGAAACGACCGGAATTATGGAGAAACGGGTGGATTTTGTACCAGGACAACGCGCCAGCCCACAACGCCTTGTCTGTGAAGCAGTTTTTAGCTAATAAAAACATCACTGTGCTTGACCACTCACCCTATTCGCCAGACCTCGCTCCCTGCGACTTCTACCTCTTCCCAGAGATGAAGTCGGTGCTCAAAGGAACACATTTTTTTGTCGGTACAAGATGTGAAAGCAAAAACGGCGGAGATCCTCAACAGCCTTACAGAACATGACCTGCGGAATTGCTTTGAACGTTGGCAGCATCGTATGCAGCAGTGTGTCAACTCAGAAGGGAACTATTTTGAAGGCGATCGTAGTTGATTTTCTGAATTTGTTAAATAAAAAGAGTTACAGGCACAGTCTCGTTTTTTTGTGGCAGACCTTGTATGTCCGATTGGTTCTTACAGGCCTGCACGTATAACTTATTAATACAACGTTTCAACTAATTTGGACTGGTTGATTATTTTTTCCGGAAAGAAATTTAGTTCGAAAAGTGAGATTTGGTCATGAAGGGAACAATTTTAATATCAGCTTTGTGAAAATATGTTGTAAAATGTTTTTAGTTATTTACCTTTTTCATCATTTCTGAAATCGAATTTACTTAAAACACTGATTTTTATGCGGATCCGGAATTTGAAGCTTGATATACATTAGGTACTGACAAACCTGAATAATAATTCTTATATCTTACAAGCTCTTGTGTGTTGTACTTTGCCGTTTCGTCGCGAGGTAACAGTACGCAGTTTAATAGATAAAGCGGTGGGTTTGGGATTTTGCAGCAGTTGTTACTGCGACGGTAAATAATAGAAAAGATGTGTGATGTCAGATGCTTTCGTTTTCAAAATCTGAACTTTCTAATAAGTTCAAATGATTCAATGTTTGTTTAATGCACCAACTTCCGTTGTCATCTAAGGTGTTAATATGCCGTGTTATCGATGACATTGTTGATTAAATTGATGAGCACGTAAAATATTAATCATGTGGTCACAGTTAATAAATAAGAGTTTATTGAAAGTTTGAAATGCTTGAAGTAAGCAGTGTTAATTATCGTTATGTTTTTTTAAATGAACTTGCGAGGAGGCCTTACCGCTAGTGGCAGCCCAAGGTATTTGTGTTATTTAAAGTAAAATTGTTCACGCATATTTGGTTTCTATGAGCAGTGCAGTTTGAGATTGAAAGCGAAGGAGTGGGAGGGATGATGACAAGCTACTCACCCTGGCCCCTGGTACCTGGTGACCCAGTTCCCTAGAGTGTCAGTGGACAGCAAGGTACCGACTCGGTGAGTGTTGCCATCGGAAACATCGACACGTCTTCTCCACCGTCACTGGCACAATGCTACCAGGTGAGAGTGAACTTTGTTTCTTTCACGACGCTGCTGTAACTGCGACC
Source organism: Zootermopsis nevadensis (assembly GCF_000696155.1). The sequence goes on along the minus strand of NW_019059957.1, from coordinate 304,854 downwards.
AGCACGATCGAACATTTTTGTATTAACGGTACTGCAATGGTCGTTAGAATCAGAGTCCGAACAATCCGAGTAAAATTTTAAAACATTATATTTTACGGAGGGGAGTAGTTAGCCCTCCGTCAAACCCTCCCATAAACTGGAGGACCACCCCTTGTCTAATGGCCGCCACTGCTTATTTGATATACACGAAATTGCCCTCCATAAAAATTAAAAGTGGTCAACAGAATCTTCCTCAATAAGTTGTGGTACCTTAACAATTATTTACAGATTTAATTTGGTAACAGTGTGATCGCGCCTTCTTAATTTAGCCCTTTAGAGCCCAGTAGTGACTATAGGTACCAGATGTTTTAACATTAAGTAACTCTACGTTTTGCCCAAAGTGTATTTATTTGTTTTGTGTGCTTCTCAGAATAAACAGCGATTATTTCCTTAAATATCATTAATCAGTTGATTTAATAGTAGAGGTATGAACTGAATTTGTAATTGTTATTTAGATGAGCTTCGGATTCAAAGGGTTAAAATGTATTTTAAAAATACCTGTCGCTCTTGATGATAGTTTTAACCAATTTCTGATCGGAGATGCAAATAGTGCGATGAATCAAAAATATAATCTTGAGCGTAATTATTATGAGATGTGGGGGATGGTCTAAAGTTAATTTGTAGTAAAGAACAAATGACGGGAGATAACTGTCAGGATTCACCATGGAATAGTTTTAAAAATATGAATGTTAAAAAAGCTAACTATTATAAGCGGAGACGTTGTACTGATTAGGATGAAGAAAACTGGTGTGCTGTTGATTAAGTTTCGTTTTATTGTGTGTAACAGTGGGACTTTGGTAGTGGAGTGCCATTAGACCAATTATAGTTAGGTTAATTTAAGTCTCCTAAGAAAATCACACGATACGAATGTGTGCTTAAATTATCTTTCTAAAAATAAAGATAAGTTTTAATATTTTGACGTTATAATTCGTGGCAGAATGATAAATGACTAAGAGTATATTAAAATTATAGGAATTGCAATCACGCGTATTCTTTGATAATTTCCATCGTTTGACACCATAAGATAATTTGGAGATCGCAATTAGTGCTCTGTCTTCACGAGCTGTATTTGAATTAGTGTGATTTCTAGCAACGCGAAAGGTGATGTGTCGTTCAGCCAGGTTTCCGTAATACGTACAGTATGCATAATAGCTGCTGTGGTTAAAACGAAAACAACGTCCAAAAAATAGCATCCTTTAGTTGTGAGTCCTTTGACATTTTGATAAAATAAATCTAAACAAACAGGGGTGTGGGGCCATTATCAAATACAGCCAGAGACACTTCTAGTCACTCCGTGATAATCCAATTCAATTTTTTTTACGCAGAAGCCGCTACTCAGTCAGCACTAGAATATGAAATAGTAATTATTATAATTTGAAACGGAACATTATGATGACAATCTCAGCAGCGGAGTCAGGATTATGACAATTGTCAGAATATGTATGATAATAGCTCATAGGCTTGGCAATGTGCGACAATTACATAACCTTACTGAGAACTTTTTTCTTCCGTTCGTGAGTGTGTTGACATCGGTTGGAACTCAGTTTCCAGACGGAGGTTGGCTGATAGTGAAAGTTACAGGCCATCATGGCAGTCCACTGCACACGAGCACAGTTCAACACTGATTTGCAGCAACTAAAAGGCACGTTGCCCTGACTGTTATCTGGGATGATATTCTCTATTAGTAAGAACAACTCGTAATCACGATAATCGAGATTAGCCCTTTGGCTCCAAAACTCAACGCAATGTTTCTGAATTACAAAGACCAGCTGGTGAAACCTGTTTAAACAAATAATCTTTATGCATTATGAAAATCACAAATACACTCTGCGGACAAAATGCAAGGGGGTTCTTTGTGGTTGCACTGGTCTGTAAATGTTAGTCTTAGCTGCTGTTGATAGTGTGAAGCTGGCTTTACCAAACACGTAAAGTTTTTGCTCGCATGCAGTTAACTAGCATTCGCAATAGTAGACATGTTTCAATCTGTAACCCTTTCATTTTTCTTTGTGGAATCCGTACAAGGCTTATTGCTGTTTAATCAGATCCAGAAATCTATGTCGGTAAATGCAGTTGAACTTTGTGGTCGTTCTATGTCATAACATCTGCAATCGACAATGGCCTACTTCTAGGCTTATAACTGTACCATTATATAATTTCTGATATAGCGTAGAAGCAGCCTTTGAATTCTGTGATTAGTATTACGTATTTTAGGTCTATGATTACGTAGTTGTTTCGTATTTTACAGGTCTAAGCAAATACGTCAATTCCTAAAAATGTTCTAAATATCTCGCCCTAATATCTCCGAAACACTACGATTTTGTCAATGTTTGTGTGTACCAAGGGGTTTTCTAGTGATACGCCGCAATGATTCGTGTTGTATGCCACAGTTACGTTCGATTGTGTCCACTGTCTGAGATACACTTGCTAAACAGCAAGCTTGAGAAATGTTGTGTATGTTAAATATCCACCAGACAACGCACAATATATGATGAACGGGGAACTGTCAAGAGGGTAAGGCGGCAGGAGTGTGACACTAACCGTACCTCCTCATCGAGTACCAAGGCTGTCCTCTGGGTTGTAGCATCGTGTAGTCTGGTATAAGTCTGCTGACGTTTCAGAGAAGAAAACAGTTTTCTTACTTAACGCAGTGAGAACCACAAATCCTACATAGTTAGAAATGTTTGCAGATTCACCGTTACAGCCTACATACCTTCATGGCGTGGCGCTTAGGAACTATTTACCCACTGCTTAATGTGTATTGCTAACAAGACAACATGGATGCAAATTACGCAAAAGGAGAAAGTTATATCGATTAGCTATACGACTTTCTGCTTGTGTAACTCGTCGCACTCAAGTGGTATTTTAAAATTATTTCGCACTGATGAGTACGTCTAGTATGAACGTATACAAAAACTTCCTGCTTCATACAAGTGTCGTATTTGACAACAATTTCTGTAAATGTACGGATCACAAGTTTCACAAAAATTATTTTAACCAACTTCTGGAGTAGATCCTTGACAAGCTGCGAGTCAAGGAACTCGTAGCTTGTGGTGGGGGGGGGGGGGAGCTGACGGTTCATCACCGTGATCACAAGAGCCCTCCACTGATTCATATTATGAGCCAGATGAATCCAGTCCACACCCTACACCGTATACCCTTAATACTGCCTTCCCATTTATGTCTAGGTATTCCAAGTGGTCTCTTTCCTACAGACAATAGACTAAAATTGAGACGTATTTCTTATATCTTCCATGACATTTGACAGACCTACTTGTTTAAGTACTAAGAATGTCGCAATAACGCTATTCTTACACAGAATGATAATCTTGTATTTTATTGTAACAATTTGTGAAATTCTCCGTCTTAAAATAGGAAATTAAGTGGGAGATAGGGGGAATACAGACATAGTGTAAAAACAGTCCATTATCGTTCGACGTAGCAAACCTAGCACGCTTTTTTAATTATGAAGAAGTGCGTATATAACATAGGCTTGTGTTGTATTGTGGCTTCACTGTTGTCATTCTATAGCTCTGATCGAATTGCTGTGTGCAGGGTTCCTACCCTGAAAAAGGGATTGTTGCAGATGAGTTAGGTTTCTCTGATGGTTTCCAGCTACTTCACTTTCCTCTCCTATTTCACGGTTGCTGAATATTCCGTCATCTTCCATCATCAATTTAGCCACGGCTTTCTATCTTTTGTTGTACCGGCTTATTCTCTGTGAAACCGAGTTGGAAGATTTACTTCTCGTCTTGAACTGATTCTGTCTATGCAGTTACTAAAAGCAAATAACTTTTTGCATGTTCAGATGATAGTTAATAGTTGCTCAGGTAGTCAAGAAATCCGTGACGCTTTATGGGACCCAGAGGTTCATTAACGTGTTCACAAGATTCTGCCACATGACCCAGAATTGAGCATTTAAGTTTTTAAGAATATTTAAATGTAAAATTTCAACCAAGCGACATTTTAATCAGGCCCACATAGAATTCGTGTCTGCTGATCACGGCGGTAACACTGGCTAGTATCTGGGAGGCACTGATTTCGACCATTGCCCACATTACTGACTGTCCTCACTTGGCACATATGAATGGTTCGACTACAACTTAGAAAACCTTGCTTAGGTACTATTCATGGTCATATTCCCATCACCATCGATTCTATAAGTGAGGCGGTAACCTCTGCTGTTGAAGTTGAAGCGTCAGATATTACACTCAACTAGCTCTTTCTACTCCGAAATTATTTTATGTCATCTCTAAGTGACCTTGTTTCGTAATAAAATTCTCCTAAAAGTAAAAAAAATCTATTCCCGCAAGTTTGACTTGTGGCGGCTCGCTATAAGGATCCTACGTGAGGTGAGGTGAGGTGACGTTGAATTCGCGTAGGGTACATGCATATCAAAGTGCGAGCCAAACTAAGTGCCCAACGACGAGTCCAGAACTGAAATCAATTTGTCTCCTTCAGTCGATTCAACTCGCTTCTCCGACTGTAGACTAGTTATTGGCCGGTCATTTTGGTGTTATCCATCTATTCAAGACTGTTATTGAGGCCTGTATATTGTGCAATTGGTGTTATATGGGCATAATTTCACTCGTCTGCCTCTAGTTAGAAGGAAATTAGGCTACACGGGATGATTTTCATTTCACGCAGAGGTATCTTCACTTCGTGCGAAGACGCTGCTCTGCTGTTTTCTCGCCGCTGTTTTGCCGTCCCGTGGAGACGTTCTGAGTGGCTTGCAGCTGGTCACAGATCTCAGCAACAACTTCGTACCCAAACTGTTCCAGGCAAGTTACCTAAGGTGATACTTTCATTCGGCAGTTTATAGTTATCTTCAAGGCACACCATTCAAATCCAGACTTTAATAGGGCGCAAAAAGTGTTAATCCCTAGGAGAATCTGGAGACGTTCCAACAAAATTCTATTAACGCAATAATTAAGTCCAGGACTCATGTAGTTTTTGTGGAAAACAGACTATAGATCAAGCATTCCACGTTTAGTAAACGCTTGGATTTGTGTGATTCTTATGAGAAACGATGCATTTTCCCCTGGTAGCAATAGCGAAATTCTATCAATGAATGGATTATTCATGTGGTTTTGTAACTACCCGATTCAGTTATCTTACTTGTTTTATTGGGGATCTACATGCTGATGACAAGCGACACCAATTTTTCCTGCAAATTTAAATGACAATTTAGTGCCAGGTTGAAGTATTCGTGATGCTTCTGTAGAAGTATTCTATTAGGCCTGTGTGATAAATATAGTGTGAAAATTACAGATTTCCTGTTAAAGTGTAATGGGATCCATTAGAGATGTCTTTCAAAACTCTAACGTAACTCATTCCGTTTTGAATCCTTTCATAGTGGTGTATAATACGAAAGTGTATTTCCTCCTTCTTTATATTTAATGTTCATATTTGCATTCGGCAAATTCTAATTGAAGAAATTACATGTAGATTAATATAAATGATAATACTAGATGATTTTTAAAGGCCCTAGCACCAGGAAGAGAGAACCTCGTGTTTGCTCCGTTTGGCCTTGCTACGAATGTCGCCATGTTGCTAGAGGCTGCGAGAGGAGACACAGCCAAAGAAATCCTTAAAGCGCTCAACATCTCGTCAAATTCTCTCCCTGACCTGAGAATTGGTTTCAAGGCGTACTGTGACACATTTGAGGTAAGTACGTGTATAAAACAGCTGTAAGTCATAGAAATTCCCGAAGTTAAATTTATTTTCCTTGTGTAAAGTGCAGCCAAGTGTCGCGACCATCTGATATTCCGGTTACCTGTGTCGGGAACATCAGGCTGGCCTAAAACGAAATTTCTGTGTCCTTGTGCAGACACTTGAAGCGTGGGCAATAAATTGAAACTGGGAATCCACCAATTAGATCGGCCTCTCGGCTTGAAGTGCAGGTGATACAAACGGCCACATACATCCAATAAAACAAAAACTGTTGATGGAATATGAATAATTACTATTGCAATATTTAATTTCAGTAAAATTAATGTAAAAAATTTCTTCAGAAGTAATTTTCTTTTCTATTCAATTACTTCGCAGTTCACACAGGATGTGTTCACCGTTTTCGTACTCCATTGCATCAGCATCATATCTTGAGTAGAGACCCAGGTAGACCACCTATAACCGTGTATTTATTGCTCCCGGCTTTATGATTATTTCGTTAAGGAATTTTCAAGTTTGAGACAAAACCACATTTTCTCACCTGCCTTGTATTATTGTCTTATTAATTTGCAACAGTGCCACCGTCATCAGGATATTCATTACTGACATAATAGTTGAGTTTATCTGCTAAGTTAGAGTAATAAAATTAAAGGGGGCTAAGAATGTGCGAGAGGATGATTGTGTGTGGAATTTTGATGGGGAAACCTTTAAGAAAACATTAATTTCGAAGACAAGAAGGAGGTAGGTGCAGTGGCGGCCCATCCATAAGAGCTGCAGCACCCCCTATATTTTTTCAAAAATTGAAAAATTCATTTTTTGTGTTTATATAATTTATAACACTTTACTTCCTCTATATCATTATTTTAATATTGCTCCCTACGATGCCATTATCCACTAATCGGCTGAACTGAGGCGGGCAAAGGGTGCGAAGCAGAACGGGGCTGTCATCCAGCTGCAAGGATTGTGTTGTTCTGCGATGGGTTAGAATTTCTAACGTGTTCATCGGGTGGCCGTGGGGATGTCGGAGAAGTCCTGGAATATTATTTGGAAGTCCTTAATCGGCGGTGGGCTTTATCCTATGCGGGTCGCTTATTTTGGATTAGTTTAGCTCTACCACTGCTCAGACTCACGAGCCGCCACTGGGTAGGTCGAGGGGTTGTGAGGAGGGGCGTGTATGGAACAGGGTTGGTGCTTTGTACGAGGGTAATTCAGAAATAATTGGGATTCGCCTGGAGTACAGGCTAAGAGATGATGACAGCCATACAGTCACACTTCAGAACACTCCACATTATCCCCATTTAGGTCAATACAGCATTGTCATCTTTCTGTTAACT
>NW_019059957.1:279945-297789 GCF_000696155.1 Zootermopsis nevadensis | reverse complement strand
GGATACTACGATGTTGAACTTTCGGATTTGACGAACATAATATTCGTTACTTAGTGTCATTTCAGAAACATTATGGTAACTTTAAATTTTAGTCATATTTTTGTGTGCCCGGTATTAAGGAACGATCTCATTTTCTACCGAGCCTTAGGCACGTAGTACGTGAGACATAATGGCTCAGTTTAGGCTTAAGGATGAGGGACATTTTGTGTCCCAGATGTTAACGACGTGCATAATCTGACAAAGTGAAGTCGAGCCTCTAGAATTTTTTAGAGGATAATTAATGTTCTTGAATTTAGAAGTGAATGAATTTCTGATGTGGCAAATTTAGGCAGCAGCAGAGAACAAGGAGGCAGCTGGCTCATTCAACATGGCGACGATGGTCAGCTCGCAGCCCCTCTTAGCGTCTTACAAAGCCATCTTGAATAAGTTCTACCGCGTGAACCTAACTGAGATTTCCAGGTTCGACAACCTTACAGGTAAGTTATTATTATCATTACATAGAACATAGCCACTCTTGGAACACTGATAGTTGCTCAGCTAATATATAAATTTCCAATATTTTATGGGACACAAATGTTCATTACTGTGTTCACAACAGCCCGCGCTGGCCCCTGTTGTGACATAGTTTCATCCAGTCCACACACTCAGATCCCAATTATATGAGACCTATTTTAATATTAATGCCAGGGGCGAGGCATTCATTCTAACGCAGTTAGCCTGGCTAACACTTTGAAAAGCGAAAAATAAAAACTCTTCTGTCTTGCGTTGGTGGTTCTGTGGTACTCCAGCCAGGCCTTTGCTGCGAGCTTAAACCCCAGCTTCCTGGCTAACGAAGTATTTTATCTGATCGGTTCTGCTGTGTTCTAGTGTGTGGAGCACCAATGAACCACGAAAGTAAGACAGCAGATTACTGTTTTTCATTTGTCAAAGTATTAGTTGTGTTAGCATAGCCAAGAGAGAGTGTGTGTGTGTGTGTGTACAGGAAACAGAGACTCGAAGACTGTTGTTGTGGTATAGAGTTGACTGTGTGTGCAGACCTCTGTAACTGATTTAATTTTACGTGAATAAATCAGGGTTGACAATCAGGGTCGCAACGCCGCCCCACGTTACAATATGATTAATTCCCATCTACTTCTAGGTCCTTCAGTTCTTCTCTTCCCTTTAATTTTTTCCAACATAAACGTTTATGATTTCATCACATATTTGGCGATGAACTTGTTACGTTATGTTCTCCATACTCTTCTGATTCTCTTTTGTGCACGTATTACTAATTTAGCACTTCATTTAAGTGTTTTAACCTTATCCAATGATCAGACACTTTTCACTCTAAACCCTGTCTTTGTGTGGATACACGTCCCAACGAATCTGAGACGCTCTCAGATCCTCAGGACCAATTGCTGCAGAGTATGTTACCATGGCAACCGTAGTGCTCGGTATAGTGCAGTAAAGACGTCTGTGAATGTTCCAGGAGCACGTCCTGCATCGGTGAGTCTGGAACTGAGGAGCGATTCTGGAGTAATGAGCCACTGGAAGGACTATGACCGACTGGCTGCCTTCTCCTTTCTTTCGCATGAACCTGCAGCTCCATTTCAGCGAACCCCGACAGATACCATACCCGTACCCATGGTGCCGCAGGTTGGGGACTTTCGCGCCGGAAGAATTCACCAACTCAATGCCCACGGCGTCGAACTTCCGCTGGAAGTGGGTTTAAAATCTCAGTTGTATCGCGATTCGCACTTATAACTTTTTCGATGATATAAGCTGCATATATACGGAGTTAATAAATTAAGTTTTTTTATTCCTCGCATTCCTTGTCCATAATAGAATGGAAGGACGAAACTTAAAGTCTCAGATAAAAGAACATGTGACCCGTTCGGTGTTTTTATTTACTGCTGTCGTTAGTGTCTGATGTAATATGTTAAATTTTAAAATGAAACTCCATTTTTGTAATAATGAGCTAAGGCATAACACGTCCACCATTGTTTTCAGGTGGGCTCGGTGTCACTGCTATTGCTAGTTCCAGACTCGAGTGACAACCTGGATGAGCTGTTGGTGAAGCTGCCGGGGGTGTCGCTACAGCAGTTGGTGCAGGAGTGGCTGCCTCATTCTGAGGCCTCCGTGTCTTTGCCACAGTTCACCATCGTCAGCAGTGCCATCGACGTCACGCAGTTCCTCCGCCAGCTTGGCGTCCGCGCAGTCTTCAACGCAACGTCCGCGGACCTGAGCGCTGCCACACCAGCGCCTTATGTACACGTCAAGTCGGTCATACAGGATGCATTCTTCTCAACGTCTTTCGTATCCGTCAACTCTGTCGGCTCAGTGTCTACTAACCTGGGTAAGGGCCAACTCCATGTATCATGAGAACCTGATAGTTGTTTAGTTGGTCAAGAAATTCCTGCTCTGTTATGACAAACATTATACATTTATATTATAATTTAAAACTAAAAACTGAAAAATCTATCATATTTTGTGTAAGTTTTGTCTTAAATCTTAAGTTATTATTGCTGTAATTATCATAGTTAAAAACTCATATTTTTATTTGCAGTTCCCAAAAGACCGAAAAGAGAATCCACAAATTTGGTGGTGGACCGCCCATTTCTCTTCTTCCTCCTGCACCGGGACACCCAGCTGGTACTTCTGGCTGGGAAGGTACAAAACCCAACACAAGTCCCTTAATGCAGTTTGCGTTGTCACCAATGTTTCAATGATGCGCGTAACACGTGAAGAATTTTGCGTTTGTGTTCAACCGTGCAACTTTTAGACTGTTCTCATTATGCATCATTGGACAGTACGTAGTCATACAAATTCAGAATGGATTTAATACAAATTCTATTTACACTTAATTAATGTCTGGCTAAAAGAGAGGTTCTCATATGTTGCGGAATATTTCTAGAGTCAAATAAAATAAATGTAATGCCACTTGTATACCAGTTTTAATATTTTGAACTAATTTTATATACTTTGAGCATAAAACATCTGATTGATTAAATTAATAACTCTGTGTGTGTTCGCGTGCGCGTATGTGCATGCTTTCTACAGCAAATTCTATAATTCTGGAACAAATACAAGTTTTTAATCAGCCTTTCAGAATTTTGTACAGATAGAGAGGCTATTTTTAAATGTCCCTAAGTGTTTACAAATTCAGGTCCATGATCTATATGAATCTGATTTTTCCTTTATAAGAGTGTACGAGTTTTTGTTTAAGAAATTCTTCCTTTACAACTTTTACAAATTCTATTTCTATGACAACCGAAAGAGAACTTATATTAATATACCTGTTACAGCTAGATTTTGGTGGGTACTGCATTAATATTAATACTTGCAACTATTCTAAATCTCAGCAATGGTCAATCAAGTAACCCTATCACCAATTTTTTACCCTCTCTCTACTTGAGATAAGATAACGCCAACTCTTAAAATGGAGAGCAATGGTTAGTTAGTATCTAATTCTTCTGGTGTAGTATATTGAAACAATATTATATGCCAATTTATTTGTAAATGATAGAAATAAATTAAAATTGAATTAGGAGGATGTTAAGAGCAGATCACATTCATAACATTTCACTGTCTGCCTGTTTGTCCGGATGTGTGAAACAAATCAAGATGGCATAAACTGATTTTTATGAAAATTTTACGACGAATAGCATTGGAATTACGCATTTCGGTTGATCTGGGATTTCTTGTATTTCTAAGCGCTGGTAACTTCTGTCATCTGTTGTGAAGAGTAGGAGTTACATGAGTAATTTTTGTCAACGGCGTAAAGATGCCACGAGGTATGTTGGAATTTCGTTGCAGACAATGACTAAATAAGCAAATCGCTCTCCTGCCACCTATTGGGAGCAGTTATAACTGTTCCTTGCGGCATAAATATTAATGTTGTAATCAGTTTGTATTTATATTCTTTCGGTTTCGCTCAGGATAGTGGCGACTTGAAAAAAGTCTCGAAGAAACATGCATTATAGTTCAAAGTGTAAATAGCGCAAGGAATATAGTGAAATGTGCAATTTTAGGGGACTGCTTTCCCGACCGTACATAGCAACTTATTCGAACTCTTCTGAAGGTTATATTTACTGTCAGTAGATGGTGATAGAGGAAATGATTTTAATAATATTAGTATTGTATTTGCCAAGTTTCTGTTATTTACTCTCGTGTAAGAAAGAACTGGAATTCTGTGTGCTTGCAGATAATTTGTTAATAATATCTCAACATATGCGATATATTTAAATTAATCGAACTTGGCCGTATTTCGACGAGACCGAGAAGCGTTTTCATTGACAAATGCGCAAGAGGGAAGCGCACAGTGTCAATTGTTGAAATGGTTTTAATTTGCTGTTATGGAAACAAAATTAAATGACTCGTAAGTAAAATCATTCAAAATGTATGTACGAGAGACATGTGTGTGATTATAAAGTGACAGAAAATATATGTTGAGGACCATTCCTCTTCAGACGTGATCTACAATTGAAATTGGTAAGTTGTTATTCTACGTAAGAAAATGGCTCCCTTTCCAATCCAAGTGAATGAAATCTTTTTATAACCATGGACAAGTTAACATTACTTTGTACGTAACTTCAAAATATTTTAAGGAAACCACCGTGTTGTAGGTTGTTGTTGTGCTTGACTGTATTTAAGTATGCTATATCAAATTTCGGCCATGTAAATTTCATATTAATCAAAAGATTAATTTGTTTGATTTATAGGTTAGTGCAGGATTATGGCCCTGTATATGCACAAGAGTAATTAGCTATTCTGTTTGTTTACGTGTAGTCACCGCTGTTTAAAGAATTAACAGTCTTTGCAGGGTGACCGTCAATTAGCATAATTGACATGTATCATTAGTACTGTCCAATTTGGCCTTTATGTGATCAGTTTATCCATGTTTTCTTGTCTGTATTAGTTGTTTTACAATGAAGTATTTTATTGTTACATTTGGATTACTGTAACTGGAAATGCTTTTGATTGAAAATTTTCTTAAAAGTAAGTTTAAATAATGTGATAAACACAGTTAAATAGCATGCATATTTTGAAGAAGTGTTTGAATATTAATGCTGTAAGTTATGGTGTGTGTAAATCTGTGAAGGTCAGTGATTTACAAATGTAGAAATATTCCATTCCAACTTTCACAAATGTAGGTTAATTATTGAATTATCAAAATTACTAAGTGACGATGCTTGAATGTAATTATGATCTAACTAGTCCAATGATTGAACCTCACTCCAGATTTCTTTGTGGGTCTCTGTGCAAAATGTTTTGCTGTATAGCATTATTGCTGAGAACTTTTTGGCAATATTGTATATTGAGTTATATGTCAGAGAATTTTGCATGTCTGTACTCATTTCTTCTATGAGAGGAAGAAATCGTTCACTGGAAATAAGTAAATAAGCAAGTATGAAATTGACTTTTATATAGAACAGATTTGGGCTGTCCTTCATAAATGGATGCCAACACCTTTATCCACAACCTGCAGATGTTGCGTGGTGTTATAACATGGGTGGTGGAAATGAAAAATGCATACAAAATTTTGATTGGTTGGATGGGACTGCTTTGGCAAGTTGGGATGATAATTTATAATATGTCATTGAGAAAAAGGATGTAAATATGAGGACAATAATCAGGCTGAGGGTGATTTTGTTGGTGCTTGTGTGACATTGCAATGTTCCTTAGAAATGGAGGGAGTTTCTTGATGAGCTAAATAACTAGCAACTGTTGAAAGAAAATTCTGTGCCATGGAATTACTGTCTTTAACGTTTGGTTGAAGAGATTGGAAAAATGACAAAACACTTAAGAATTTTAGAACTAGAATTAGAATTTATTTACATACTGTAGATCCTTCATAGTACAAGCCAAGGACGTGGAACATGTCGTAATATGATTACGATCACTTAGTACAAAGAATGCCAAAACGAAATCATACTTGCATGTATATTGCATATATTTACGTAAATACTGAAGTATTTAATAATTTTCAATTGAAGTAAATTCTTCTGTAGTGTAGAACGAGTGAGATAAAGGATAATCTTTCAGTTCTGGCTTAAGTACTTTATATCATGATTTAAACTTTTAGTGCTGTCTGGAAGAGTATTGAACAATTTGATCCCTGCATAGTAAGCACCTTTCTGATAACTAGTCAGGTTAGCACTTGGCTGATGGAGATCATGCTTATGCTTTGTATTTATGCTGTGTATATCAGAGTTTGTTTGGAACTTCTCCATGCTGTCCACAATGAAATACAGTAATGAGAACAGGAATTTACTCACAGTATATTATATACAGTAGATTCTGGTTAATTGAGGCAGTCATTTATTTGGGACAAATCTTGAAGAACAAACCTTTTTAATCCTTTATGTGGAACTTCACATAATTGGGGCAGCCGCTCAGTTGGGCGAAAGTGTTCTAGACCCGATGTGTCCCAGTTAACGGGAATCCGCTGTATGTTGAATTTCTAAAATAGTTCTTTGCAAAATACTCTTCTTTTAACACCTGGTCTGCATGCTGCTGTAAATTAGGACTTCTGGCAATCCATATACAAAGAAGGAGCACTAAGTAGTCAGCCATGACATTTAATGTGAATAGGAAGTGGGAGGGTAATATTAAAGTGGATATTGAACTAAATTGTGAGGATATGAACTGAACATAAGTGGATTGTGCCCATTTGGTGTTAGCATTGTAGAATAATTGGATTCTGTTGCCAGAGAGCTAGCTGATTGAAAAATTGTAGTAGTATACTACCAGACTTTCTGTAATTAAGAGAGTGCACAGGCAAAGAAATATTTCCAAGACTATTGGATCTAATTGAAGCAGTATTGTCAGTCGCTGCCGGTTCACATATATTTAATTGGAAATGTGGCTGTAAAAATTTTATGCAGTGGGTTGACAAATGAGTTGATTGTGACAGTGACAGCAGATTGTCTTGCTTGTTTTAATTGACTCACACCCTTAGTGGGTCTAAATGCATAGACTAATTATTAAAACTTGTTACACTTATGGTATACCGCAAGATCATGTTAGTGAGAGAATCAATACAGAACATCTGACTAAATCTGAAGCTGTAAGGAAGTAAGAAGTATTGGCCTGTAGTCCTCAGTGAGTATGAACTGCATATGCCTCCATACTGTGCAGGCTGTAGCTACGTTCTTCCATATCCTTCCTTATTCACCATTCTTAATCATTATCCCATTTGACTATATCAGTGAAGAAACTGATAAATAAACAAAACATATGTGATATCCAAAAATATAATCTTTGGAACTTAGAGTTGAAATCAGTACGCTGTGTTTCGTGTTTTACATACTGCATGACAATGTGTACTCTGATGCCGGATGATCACTGTATGATTATGCATCCCATTAAGTTCATAATCCAACATTACATAATGTGGAACACAATCTGTACTCTTTATATGATATTCTTGGGGAAATGGATGAGTTGGGTGGGATGTGGATAGAGAAAATAAATGAACAGAATATTTTGATGTGACATTTTCAAATAAACAGGTAATCATATTAAAATTGAACTGGGGGAGAAAGGTTGTTAAGAATTAAAACTGAAATTTTCAGGTTCTGTTACAACAGGAATTTCTTGTTGTACAGTTTAACCATCGGCTATTCTGCACCTTCAAGTTTTTGTTTTGTTATTTGGCCATTTAATGATGTTCTCTTAGCTAGTAGAATGGGTGAATGGTAAATATTGCCAAAATATTTGTAGAGGGATTGAGGAACTGCATTAAAACACCTCATCTGGCTTCTGGACATAGAATTTACAAAGAACATCCTGAATGTGTTGTGAGGTTACTAACCAGTACATGGTAATGTCCAGTCCTTGTAGTTTAGTTCTCTTTACTACCGTATCCACACCAACTCCGTGAACCACCAAGCTTTCTGTCCAGTAAGCACAGAGAAGGTTTCTCACCAGAAGTATGGCTGTTTATTTACCACCTCATAGTGCTAAGGTTTATAATGAATGACACTTTACCTCATCTGCATAATGTTCTGCGCAGGCACTGCAGAAGCTTTTGGTGATTATCATTCACCTGGATGAGTGATGTGTATAAATCATGAAGTTTTTTGTTGTGTAATGTGTTTCATTCTCCACATATTTCATCCATGTTAGGCCCAGCTAATATGGGGGTTAATGGTGTGTCTAGACACACTGTGGTTTGTTTTAGTGGTCTGTCAATTGACAACATCTGTATAAAATCTATAAGGAATGTTGAGAATTATGTAATTAGATTTATAAATTCTTTTACTCACATAATTTTAACTGTCTCCTTGGAGCAGCAGTTTTATTCAAAAGCGAACAGTCACTCTCGGCTATTCAAGATATTCCTCATATTTATAGAACCCATAGGTTTAGTACCAGGGTAAGTAAATCAAGAGTAGGTGTGCAGGGCATTTAGCATGCACAGTGCTGTAACAGCTACTTGAAGTTGCTGCTAAATTAATCAGTGATTGTACTGTATTTGTGGCACTCGTCGTCCCATTTTACTGCTTTGAATACGTGTCTGTAATATTCCTCATATCTGAATGGTGAGAGTCGTAACTTCATTACATGTGGGTTATTATCGCTCCAGCGACTACAACGTATTCAATACACGATCCGTCCGTCTCTTGTTTTCATTTGAGAGATATTTGGATGGAGGTAGTGAATGCCTGAGCAGGAAGTGTTGCCAGGTTCCATTATAACGGATGGGAACATGGCAGCTTTTTACTATTGTACCGTTTTGTTAACCCTAAACACATTTATTTTTTCACCAAATGTGAACAGTCAGTTATGAAGGTAAACCAGTATATGTATGTGGATAGGTATCACATGTTCACATCTGAAATTGAACTGGTTTGTCTTTCTGTAATTAGTTAGTACCGTAGTTTATTCAACGACATTTTCAGTTGCATTGATTGCATGTCATTAAGTACACAGTGTCCCAAAAATATGTATACACATAGTCAATGAATGAAATAAAGACATTTTACTAAACTAAACCACTGCATACTTCAGCATTGGCACTTTTTGAATTAGCGCATCTATTGTAGGTGTTAACAGTTGATCGATAACAGGGTTAATAGTCTGTATTATGTGTTTGTTTTGGGGACGTTCTGTATAAGGGCGATTATGATTTGTAACTGCGAAGGGTAGGGAAGGAAGCAGTTGTGACTTATCTAAGTTACCTTACCAGAATTTTCCTGTAGGGACGGACTGAGGAAGACCTTAGCATAATCGGCCTCCGGGAATCAAACCTGGGACATCCCGAAAACAAGTAGGAATTTCAACCACTACATTGTGGCATTCGGTCATAGAGAGAGAGGGAGTATGTAAGTACTGTGAACTGACAGGGACTGGAGAGGTTTTGTCCCTTCATTGTAATTGCCTGAGAGTACTGAAGAACTCTGCTAAAAACCATGGTTGGGATAAACTTGTCCAGATGGAGACTCGAACCGGAACCTCCGGAATAAAAGTGGAATTTGATTACATGACCTATCTTCTCACATGCTTGTCACACTAACCGGCCAATTTCATTTAATTATGTTAAATTTTAACATTGCTTAATTATAACTTCAACAATACAAGATTTAGTAAGTAGGATTTGAGATTCTCACGAAGATGCCTGTCTGCTGGGTTCTTGCGCCTCGTAGTGTGGTAGAAGTTTACCAACGTTCCAGAGGTACATCAGGGCCTCGGTTAGGCGGCAAATACCTCTGAAGCGTTGATAACTTTTACCACACTACACAGCGCTACAACCGAGAAGAGCCATCTTAATACAGTTTGCAAGACTGGAATTGTGTACAGTAGAAAAGAAGGATTTAAGAATTCTGGCCGAAAGCCATCGTGCTTCGAGCTTCGTGCCTTCTGTGGTTAACCGTAGGACCGCTTGTGTACGTGTAGATTCGCAAGTGCCCCACCGGGATAGCAGATCGAAGAGAAACAGCTACGAGAAATGTAATTTTTAAGGGTCCCCCACCTTCGCCTTTCCTGTTACAGGAACTTTGTGATATATTTCGTGTCTTTACAACCTGTTTTTCATATGTATCTGTTTTAATATAATTTTCTCAATTATGCCGACGCTTTCCAACTGTTCTCTTTCTTGGTTCCCAATTAAAATGACTGAACGTCGCACACCTGATTCGTATGTCTGATGTCCCGAGTTCAAGTTTTGGCCCTTAGACCGGCTACATTCACTTTTCCTCTGTACTTCCTGTAAAATGTCGGGATAGTTCCGTATTCCTCCCAAATCCCTACTCCCAGTTGTCCTCTCATTTTGTGCGGGTGTGGTTTTTTCTACGTTCGTTCTGCTGTTTACAATAATTTATTTCCTGGTAATACCGGGGCACAATTACAAGGAATCCGGCTGTTTGAAACCCTCCGGATTTTGCTGTACGGCAGTGGACCTACTGACTTCTGGCCAAAAAATTTGGTACCGTACTGTTTCTTTGTCATGAACTATTTTATTTTTCACTTCGTTGTTACAATTTGTGCTACTACTTGGACGCTATTGTAGCCCCCGTTGTGGAGGGAATGATTCGCTCAAGTGATGTAAGATTCTACATATCGTAGAAATTAAATAACAGCATGGTACGAGCACTTTGTACAGCTGCAGAATATTGGCGTACACAATTTGACTTGCTAAAGGTTGCGGATGAAAGGGTTGCGACGCGATGCTTTGGTGCGTCAGGACACTGTTTTAATGAACGTCGAGGTTTCTGTGTTCAGTGCAGCTCAGTCTGCAGAGTGACTTGACTGTGAGTCATATGACGGGGTTCAATCCCCAGAAACGGTATTTCCATTTTTCACGTAGACATCTGCTGTGTCCATGTTGTGCCTGCTGCTGACTCTTACCCAGGGAGGATCCCAGGCATTCGTGTTGAGGGAGTGAAGGAAAGCCCTATAGCCATTCTGGAAAAAAAATATCTCCGTCTACCGGCGTACTAACTTCGGTCGTCTAGTCCACACGCCTTTCGGTTTGGCGAGTGGCTGAGCCGCAGATGTGCCGGTGTCATGTGGGGCGGAGGGGGGTAGGAGAGGCTTTGCTAAATCTGTCTGTGGCCACCGAACCGCTCATTGTACGTGCTTTGCTGTGTCCGTTGTCGTGGCGTCACAGACGAGAATTTCAGTCTAACGGGACACCTGAAGCGAAAGGTTTATAACACATTGATTATTCCCCCTCATTTACTGGCCTGCGCCCAGTTTTCGGTTACGTGCGTCTTTCTTTTCATCTTCCCTTTTTTGTTCTCCATTTCCGCCTTTGTTTCCATATTTATTTCTTTTTCCTTTTTACTTTTATTTATTTATATGCTCTCGCTTTCCTTTTTTTTCCGTATTCCAAAAAGACCCTTTTCGCCTGTTTGTGCGTCGGTTTGTTTGGCGATTTTCTACATCGCTGAGATTGTAATAATGCTTCTACACATGTTGTGTTATGTCTCCGTCAAATGTAGGGTATAAAAATGCTTTACGATGTGAAATCACCCACTGCATTTAAACGATGCGCCGTTTATGGGAAGTAGGAAACATTGCAACACAGTTCGACGGAAGTTAATGGGAATTGATTGTGTTGTTCTGGGTTTTGACGTCGTGTGGACTCGTAGGTAGATCTTAACCTCCGTGGGAGCCTCCAGTCTCACAAAACGGTATTTGCCCTGGCATGCATTGATTTCGTTTAAACTGATTTGTAATCTGCGTTTGAAGCAGGATTTGATATATCGTTATCACCACCAACGCGACCAATCTGTCAAGAAGTTGTGTCACTTGCTGGTTCCGGCCTCAGTTACCGGTAAAGTCATTCGTGGTCTCTTCCTCCAGTACCGCGTTTTGATTAATGGGTTTACGGTAGACTTAGCTGCACGTATTACACGCGTTAACAACAACAAATAAGACGAGAACGCAGATAGTTGTATTCTTTATCATTAACTAGAGCTTATGGTCTGTGCCAATTCCGAATTCGGAAACACTCCAAGACATTTGGTAGGACTTAGGACGAGGGTTCGACCCATCGCAAGTCATAACCTGTGCAGGACAACAGGACTGCACAGCACAAGAAAAATGAGAACACATCCACGTCCTCGGTGGGTTCAGGATGTAGTTTAAATTGTGTTTTAGAGGAATGAGCGTTGAAGGTGCGAATGGGATTGAAGTAGTTCTGAGCGGGTTCCAGTGGCTGTTTTGTGAACTGTTCCGCAATTTTTTCTGGTCAAGGACCACCAACCTTTTCCATGAAGTTACAAGTAGTCTTTTCAGACCCAAACTGTGTCTCATTGCTTCGCGATCAAAAGCCTCGCAGCCTTTGACACACTGCGACTCAGTGAGTAAATGGGTCTCTGCACACCGACTTGTCATCCAAACTTCGATTTGAATACCTAGTTCCACTACTGTACTGCTCACATGAACATATACGAAGATGGCTAATGACCTAGAAGATCAATAGAAAGGTCGCCAAGAACAACAAAATAGACACACACACACACATGACGTCAGAGTTGGGGTTCCCATTCATTTCCTGCCGCTGCATGATGTCATGAGACGTTCCAACAGGAGCTCTGTGCAGTTTCCTGATTTCTGCGGTCATGGTCTTCGGCCACCCGGACGTTGGAATCGGAAGTTTGAATCCCGCACGAAACATGGTTGTTTGCTTTTATTTTTGTTGCCGTTTGATGGTAGACTTGATCTTCAGAGCTTCCGGCATGTTCTGATTATTCTCTTTTTGACGTAAATACGTCTATACGGAAAAAAGCGTAACTAAGTTGTGTAAATTTGGACCGACAACAATGGTCAGCTTTTATATGAACTCTTGCGTATATTGTTATGTTACCTAAGAAACTAATTGTTGCGACATCTGTTTACTCGGCATTGTTGTCTTACATTACTGCCGTCAACAATCCGCTTTCGTTATCAATCACGTTGCTAGAATTACGTCACTGTCACTACTTGTAATACAGGCCGTAGATTCGGTATTCTAGAGCTGGCCACGAGCACGTGATAGTGGGCGTAAATCGACCCTTGAACAACTGTAAACGCTACAGGTAACCCCTTTTCCTTCAATGTCTTGCACTTTCCTCCCCACTTCAATCTAGGACTTTTAGGGTACAACTGTAGTCGGAAAAGGACAGTGGTACATGCCATTGCAGAGCGAAAATAGTTTGGTGTGACCCAGACTGTATGTGAAGCCAAGTGCGACCGTTAATAGCGTGAAGATTCAGGGCAATGACCTTCGCTGGTCCCATTTTGGTGTAGGTTATGTGTGGGTGTGTACAATGTCTGGACCCCGACGATGAGCAGGTATTCTTTGCTGTTTTATACCTTCGTTAACGTTATGAATGAGAATAGCAGTCATTAAAGTGACTGACTGTACGAATGGGACTCGATTCCTAGCAGGGACGGGATTCTTCCCTTCACTGTGTACAGACAGCTGTGGGACTCGCCCACCTTCCTCGCAGTGGGTGCCAGAAATCTTCAGAACAAGTTGAGCGAACACTGAAACGACGTTCAGCGGTTACTTTGTAACCAGATTTTATCCCTCTTGATATTTTCCTCTGGGGCTGTTTGATGTTTATTATGTCTGTTATCTATGAGAAATGTAAGGAAAAGATTATGTCTGTACACATAAGAATTGTGAAGAATGCGCTTTTAAGCGGTTCTATTGTTTAATTGTTGATGGTGGACATTTTGAAAGTACGTTGTAGTGTTATGGTGCATGACTTATGGCCTAACGTGTACATCAGAGGGTCTTTAGACTTAATTGTTTCTGTCTACAAGTAGAATTTTCATGTTTGTCATAATGGAAAGTTTCTTTTTTCATCTCTTCAGTAATATTGTTTTGCTGTATCAGCATTGTATGCGATATAAAATAAAAACGCAACCTACCTGTTTTAATGGGCACTGGCTATTTTTATATTTTCTCTTTGTTAGCACTAATTGGATTGGTGCCCCAGTGGATTAAAGGCATCCACAGACATGTATTTGTGTTTCAGTGGCAGGATGCACCGGACTTCAGGCCGCAACAGCTATGATGGGAAGATTGCAGGTTTGTATGACCTGGAGGAAACATTGGGTCGAGGACACTTTGCTGTTGTGAAACTTGCTCGCCATGTTTTTACCGGAGAGAAGGTTGCTGTAAAAGTTATTGATAAGAGCAAGTTAGATGAGATCTCCAGGGCTCATCTCTTCCAGGAGGTAAATCAGCTTCCTTTCATTGGGAAGTAATAATTCTCTTTAACTGTCATAGTCTGTCTTTGCCATTGGATGGGAAGATGTTTCTACCTGTGAATGAAGTGTTTGGACTTTAAAGTGAGATATGTATTTTCATTTTTAGGGTGATGTGACTGTTGTTTTTGAAAAGTTTGCTCTGTGTTAGGGACATTAGCATTATCTTGTTTTTCAACTTATCAGGTACATGATAAAGACAATGACTTTGAAATGGGCCTCATCTCATTGAAATTCACCAGTCAGAACATGAGAATTTTCCACTCCCTCAAACCCAGTAAGTTGGTGAAATGGCATCATTCTGCACTTGACCAGAAGGCACCTGGTTAGAATGCCACCCATGTTTAACAAACTATTCTGAATTTCTTGGTTTTTGCAGGTGAATTCTGAAATTATATCTTGTATGCCATGGTCGTGTACTTGTATTTACTTACTACCTTTAATTATATATTCCCTTCTCATTTGAAGATATATAACCTGTATTGTTTGAAGGGTAATACTAAAGCGGCCCATCCACGTACGAGTCTGGCTTGCGAGTCCGGCTCGGCTAGGGTTCCATTGAGCCAAACTCGTTTGTGGGTGGGGTGTCACGAGCCGAGTCTGCTATGCATGTGTGTGAAATATATCCAAACCAGACTCGCAAGTCAGACTCGTACGTGGATGGGCCACTTAAGTAACCAAAGAGCTGATAAATCAGTCATTCATTCCACTTCCTGTTTAGTACCTTGGCCAGGTTAAAAACTCCATCCTGAAGATGGAGACTACAGTTTCTATGTCACATTGAGAAGCCAGCTGGTCATAACACTGACCTCCCAAAATAAATATTATATTGCTTGTATTAAATGACAACAGAACTTTTATAATGTAATGTTATTTCATCCTTTTGCTGACATAATGGTGTACAGTCATTTTCTTATTTGTATTTATAAATTGAGTTTAGAAATGTTTTCCTGTGAACTGATGTGAATTAATTTTTGTTAGAACATAAATATTGTACATTTGGAGCTGGATAGGCAGTAAGGCACAATATTTTGTCATTTGTTTTTGTTCATATTACAATCAGTAGATGATTCTCACACTATGGTGTTGATGGAGAAAAGTTTAGGCAACATAAAAAATAGCACAAGAAGGTGGATATTTAAATGTATGTTCAAATTTTGTTTAAGAAATTGTACCATGAACAAAGTAGCTGGGCTGAATGGATCATCTTTTGAACTGCCAACCAGGTCTGAATGTGTTATCTGAGGTTGGTTTGCATTTATTACATTTTAAGTAAAGTATCTTTTGATGTTTGGAGGTTTTTGTTTTTACTGATTAACCATCATTCATTCACAGGTAAGGTGTATGAAACTAGTCCAGCATCCAAATGTTGTACGTTTGTATGAGGTTATAGACACCCAGACAAAACTTTACCTTATCTTGGAGCTCGGTGATGGCGGAGATCTCTATGACTACATCATGCGACATGATGGGGGTCTCGGAGAAGAAGTTGCACGAGAATACTTCCGTCAGATTGTACGTGCTATTTCTTATTGCCATCGGCTTCACGTTGTGCACCGCGACCTAAAACCAGAGAATGTTGTTTTCTTTGAACGTCTTGGCATGGTAAAACTCACAGACTTTGGGTTCAGTAACCGTTTCAACCCTGGCCAAAAACTGGAGACATCTTGTGGTTCTCTGGCATATTCAGCACCTGAAATACTTCTGGGGGACTCATATGATGCACCCGCCGTTGGTAAGTAGGATTTATGCAAACAATGGCAGAAAAGTTTGACTTTTTACATTATTTCCAATTTTTCAGCCATCATTTGTCTTAATTTTCATTTATAGCAGAGGGAAATAGTTTGTTTGCATTGTATAAAATTATAAATTATAGTTGTATACCATATTTAAACGCGTTTCAAGTCAACATTATTGATTTTAGTAAATATATACTTCTTGTAACTGGGATAGCTCAGTCAGTAAAGTGACTGGTTACAAGCTGGGCAACAGAGTTCATTTCCTGGCAAGGGTGAAGACTGTTCACTTTGTTCTGAGGCTCACCCAACCTCTTATCCATTGTTTTCCTTTTCCTGAGAACCTAACTACACACTTCATTATGTGGAGCTTTACCTCTATTCCCATATGATATGATGGTGTAGTGATTAGGCACAGGGGGAGCTTTACTGTTTCCTGTTTTGCCGGTTTTTAATAGAATGAGTCATTTTTGAGAAATCTGGTAAAATTTTATTTAAAGTTTGTGTGTAATGTCAGTAATATTGATTGGACTAATATTGATCAATGTGGAAATTCTACATCCAGCTTTTACTGCAGCCTCCCCGATGAAACAAGTATGGAATTGTATAACCCACACTGGAATACACAGAGTTTTCATATGCATTCTTTGCAAAGTTTAAATTCTAAATGTGACTTGTTGGACTATTAGGATTTGTGTATTCATCCTTTCACTGTATAACTCTCTGATGCTTATGAGCCTAAATGTACAGTTTCATCATTGAATATTTACTTTCGCAGAATCCCACAAATGACAACTACACCGTGTTACTGCTGCATACCCAAATCACCTTTTATAGTATAGCTACAGTAGTTGCAGTGATTACCATGGTTTTTGAGTGACTCATGAGAACAGACAGATGGATGGACAGACATACATGGCCATCCCTATATGCTTACTTTTCATCCAAAGAACACATATTAATGTGAAGGTCTCAAGGAACATACACTTAGCACAGAGGATTGCACTGTTACAGATATTTGGTCCCTGGGTGTGATCCTGTACATGCTGGTCTGTGGACAGGCTCCATTTCAGGAAGCTAATGACAGCGAAACACTGACCATGATTATGGACTGCAAGTACACAATACCTATCCATGTATCAGATGCATGCAAAAGGTGAGGCCTAGAAGTAATGGACATGTAAACTGGATGGGGCAGTGGATTAGTGCATACAAAATTTTATTGGATACTCATAAACTCCAAACCTCTTGGACAATGTCTCAGGATTCAGTCCAGTAGTGGAATTTGATAGTAGTATTGTTGCACCTGTGGGTTAGACTATATTGGCATATGTTGTAATTGAAGATTTCCAGATCTGCCATTGGTCTCATGACTGCTGTACCGAATGTTATACCCACGTGTTTGCAGACTGATTGCTCGGATGCTTGTACGAGAACCAGAGAGGCGGGCCTCTCTAGAAGAGATTGCAGCAGACCCTTGGCTGGGGGAAGATTTGAACACACAGCCAACAGACTTCCTTCCTCTAGTCTCTCGTGAACATGTCTCAGAAGAGGACCATGCCCTCATCATCCAGAAGATGGTGAATGGAAACATTGCCACCAAGGAGGAGATTCTTGAGTATGAACTGTAGTGTTTGCAAATAATTTCCTGTTTTGCCATTACAGAATGAAACTTCTCTGTTTTGATTGCTTTAACCTGTTTTTGTGATTATTTGGGAGGTTGCACTCACATGGCAAATCTCTTGTTTTAGAACTCTGGTTTGTCACTGAAACAAGCAGCTGTGTAAGACAAATTTGGTAACTCGGAAGGTGTCAGAATATAGGATTGAATTTACCAAATTTTGCACTTCATTGGTTTACATTTTTTCTTTTCATATTTAACATGGACTGGTTTTATTTTCAGGCTGCAGGCCTGCTGTAT
>NW_019059957.1:266546-279881 GCF_000696155.1 Zootermopsis nevadensis | reverse complement strand
CCCCCCCCCCCCCCCATTGTCCATCCCTAGAGGAAACTGCTGGCTTATGTTCATGAAATTATGTTTTAGTTCAATGTGAGACTGGGTCTTATAATGTTAATATTAGAAATATAGACTGAAATTATATTACATTACATTGAGTGTCTAACTGAATTGGAGAGATATCAAATGTGGACAAAACAGTTGGTCTCTTTAGAGTACCTTATGTCAAAATTGAAGGGAATTCCTTTTTTAAGCATCTATAACTTCTGTTATCTTGCAGTGCATTTCTAGATTAAGTTAGTGACCATCTTGTTTCAGTGCGCTGGATAAGAATGAATACAATCACATCACAGCCACTTATTTCTTATTGGCTGAGAGAAAGCTGCGGCTGCACCGCCAAGAGCAGGCTCAGGCACAGCAGAGGCTGAGGTTAGGTCATTGTCTGCCAGAACTCTCACAAATGACAGGGTGAGTCTTGAAAGGAAGGTAGCTCATAGTACCACAGAGCTATTACAAAAACAAGAGCATTAGTTCAGACTCACATTTAGGGGAAAATTCAGTTTTATCTTCATCATTATTATCTCTCCCAGTAAGAGGTGCAGTTGTTTTACAGTGTTTCAAAACAAAATGGTTTCCTCTTTTATTTTTTTTAGCATCTTATTCCTCTTGGTTAATGATTTATACTTTTGTGGGGGGAAGATCATACATATAATGTTTTGTATGTAGTCTAATAGTTCATCTTCAGGTTAGAACACACGTACGAAACTTGTATATTTTTCCTGGTCAGTTTGATAAATTTTTTTCTGCAATAGAAAATACTGGAGTTTTTGAATACATGACACAGCAAATGATCACCACCAATTGCCCAGTATATTTATTTATTTCTCTGCTGTAAGAAGATGTGACAGTCTCTGAGCTGAAAAGAGTCACAGTCTGTGTACATTTATTATCCAGAACCATAATGTAATGCCCAAATAAATGTGTAAGGCTGCATATTAATGGTGTTTAGTGTTGCTCCCACCTTAGAAATTAACATGCCCCTGGTATCACTGATCTACAATGGCAAGATATTTATAACAAGCTTCATGACAATGAGTAAATTGTTCAGAAATTTTTAGTACATGTGTGGACATCATGATATAAAAGACTGCTCATCTACTATTTGGCATAATGTTGTTAAATAGCTTACAAACTCTCAAGGATCTTTATGACACCGTGCAGTACTCTTGTTGTGTTCCTGATGCTACATTATTTGTGTTTAGAAAACCATACACAAAGGTCGACTCTAACCAGCAGCAGGATTGTCCTTCTGCAGTTAATGAGACCTTGCTGAGTGTCAGGACACCAGGGGATGTTCCTCAGGTAAGTATTATAGTTTACACAGATGTCTGTATAGTTTTCTGGGATCATTACCATATTAAAATGGTATAAATTGTTTTGGAGAAAATTGCTGCCTCCTTCAAATTTGAAGTGATGGAAAGTTAATGTTCACCAGTTACAAATTGTGGTTGGTCTGGAATAAAGCTGTAATTTTTTTCCCCCCCCCCCCCCCCCCCCCAATTAGCAATTATTTGCTGACATCTGTGGCTGTACAAATATACATACCTCTAAGCATTATAGTCAAATTCAATATGGCAACATGCCATTTTGTTTGCATTGACTACACAGTCAACTTCCTGAAATATTCAGTTGGAAAAATATTGTATACCAGCAACATCTGTGTTTACAAATAAAACATAACTGGGGTCATCTATAGTGACTTGGGGATGGAGTTTAGTTTTCACTTGGGGTCACTAGTGTAAATAGCAACATTCCAAATCCAGATCATTACTAATGAACATGGTACTGGGAGGGGGTGTTGATTTTCTGTTCTGTGATGAAAGTGTTTTCTGCACACTTTGAGTAACTAACTTACCGTACACAAATACACTATATCTTGAATGTAATCACCAGACTGGCCACAGTAAGGAAGTGCACACATCCAGGTGCATACTGTATAATCATAGTCAGTCATGATTGTATGACATGGAGAACAGGACAGTGTGAAGTGTTGATGGAAAAAAAACATACAAAGAACACTATTTTGGTTCAAATCAGTAAAGTATTGCCAACTGGGTTCAAACCAGTAAAGTATTGCCAACTGTTTGTCCCTTTTATGAGGTAAACCCATTAGTTGTGGTCTTGGAGATATTATGAGTGGAAAAAAGAAAAGAGTTTCAATTTACTACCACCCAAACTTTTATGCCAATATTGGTGGGTTTATTTGTATCTTTTTTTATAAGGTAGGTAGGATGGTAACACAAGCATTTCCTGAAATATGTCTTATCTTAATTTCATCTTTAATCTTGTTTTGTTATTATTGTTGACATGTATTACAATGTTTAAACATTTCTAAATGATTTGCTTATAGCTTATAGTTGTATGATGACTTTACCACAGATTTTAGTTTCAACATCATCATGCCAAACTCCCTTATTTAGGTTGTTCAATTGAAGCTCTTTTTTTAACCAAAATGTTCACTCTGCGTTTTAGAATTATCGGGCACGCAAGTGCAGCATTGTCCAGGAAGAAGAGGATGAAGATGATATGAGCAGCTCAGGGCGTGAAGAACTCACTGCTCCACACAACTCGCTGAATCGTCGTGGATCACGTTCAGAGGGAAAGCTGAATATCGCATTACAAGAACGGCTAGCAGAGTCAGAGCGACGCAAGGAGAAGGCTGTGGCAACTTCGGTAGGCCAGAAGGCCACAACTCAGGCTACCACTGGGTCCCCAGGTGTTCTCAGGGTGGCTGCTAGAGATGATACAAGTTCTTCAACTATACCATCTTGGTCCCCTCCGGCAAGAAAGACCTCTGGCAGCATTTTGGATTTCAGACCCAAATCTGCAGTGGAGTCTACATCAAAAGCAAATGTTCCTGCAGCTTACATTCCTGGCAGTAACAAGTGGAAAATCACTCCAAAGCAGCCCAAACCCATGTTAAAGCCCCCCTCACTGCCAAGTGTGAGGGTCTCTTGTGTATCCAGTACATCCATCATCACAGAGTCTTCCACTATATCTATACCTGTCCACACACTGTCTGAGCCGGGGATGCCACTCCTTCCAAAATACAAAACAATGCCTTCTCCAACTCGACCCATGCACTCTGTTCTAAGCTCTCCGCAGTTAGCATTAAATGAAATCTTTGAAGAAGGAGACGGTGATGAAAATCTAGGGCCACGTCCAAATTCCAGAGTTGTGGGTCGCCAGCAGGGCCAGGGACGACCTGGAGGTTATGAACAACGTCGCAGCAAGTTTCACAAGACCAGGACAGCATCATGCAGTTCGTCTGATGCGAGTGATGATGACAGCGAGAGTAGGAAGAAGAGGGCTCACAAACTGGGTGAGACTGGAAAGTCATTGCCACAGCGTAGGGATTCACATGATGACTCTAGTGATTCACAAGATCCAGGGGGAAGTGGGGGGACAGGTGGGGGTGTTGGTGGAGGGGGAACACCTGCAGGTGGAACACAATGTGGGGGCAGGCCCCCAGTTGGCACAGGAGCTGGTGTGTCAGACAGTTCACGGACGTCTGGGGGAAATGGTAATGCAGGTAGCAGTGGTAAACGTCAGTGCAGTGAAACATCTCAACAGCCGTCCCTGAATCGACGGCACAGGACAGGGAGGCGCAGGGCTGGTGAGACACGGCTCCGTGAAAGTCAGTCCCTGAACAGAATTACTGAGGTTCAGGAAGCAGAGCAGTCTTGCCACTCATCTGTTGTGACATCCCGCTCAACTTCTAGTTCCTCCTCCTCTCCCAGGGTGCGTGGTTTTGGTGCAAGGCTTCTGCAGAGCTGGTCTCTAGCAGGATCCACAGCCAAAAGAGTGGCAGGTGGTGAGGTTAAGAGCAGCAATGTGCAGTCTGATGTGGCCTCTGTGTTGAACAGTACAGCACGACCACAAGCAGTTCCCAGATCCCCAAATACTTTGGAAACAAACTGTTGTACTGAAGAGAAAGAAAATTTCTGTCGTGCAGGTGTTTCAAAGAAAGCTTCTGCCATGACAGAAAAGCAGAAGAGTGGTGGCAGTAAAAAGGGACGCCTATTAGGGCGTTACTTTCAAGTACACAAGAAACTTTGCCTCCCGTTGCCAGGCTTATTCAATCGTGGACGTTTATATAAAGCTCAGTCTTGTGGTTCCATTGTTCGAGATCGTGTGGTACCACCATCTCCGGCTTCATTGCTGCTGTGCAGTGATGATAGATGGTGTCCCATAACCTCAGCTGGTGGTACCAAGATGGCAGTTGCTGATGATAATAGGCACATGGTAAGTAATGGCAATACGGGTGATATTAATCAGAATCTGGGGCTTGGTGATGCTGTGGTCATAGCAGATGGTATTATTCCTCTTGGTGCTGCATGTCCTGGGATCGGTATATGCCATATTCACCTGGGGGATGAATCCAAGTGCTGTAACCTCTGTTGACATGCAGCTTAACAAAACTTGAAATATGTTAAATTTGGCAGGTCGAAAATTTGGCATTGTATATCGTAATATAATTGTCTGAAATTTTAGAGATAGTATGTATATGCATATTCTTGTGCACCTATTGCTATAACATTTCTACCCCAGGTTTCTGAAGAAAAAAATTGAAGCTGAATCATTTGTTACATGTGTTTTGAATAAAGAACATTGCCTTTTATAATGTTGGTAGTACAGTCACTACATGCATATGTATGTGCACAGTGGAATCTTGTTATTTCACAAACTGAACTTGATAGCAGTTCTTTATAGTGTTATAACCCTTTGTAATTCAGTGATATCTTGCAGCTTGGGTTGCCAAGTCAGGTCCAACTCATACTGCATAAGATAAAACATGGTCCCTCAGATTCATATTTATTCTTACTGTAACTAGTTGTGAGCTACAATTTTGTGCCCTGTATTCATACTTTAGTTAGTTTTAATCCTAAAGTGGTACCTTAATTGACTTCAGTTGTAAGTCATAGTTATGGAAGTTCCTTGAAATTAATATCATAATCTGCATGTTCTGTATTTTTTCATTTAGTCATTAATTTATAAAAGATGTTTTATACACACTTATTTTTATTTTGGATGTTCTTGTCCAGTTTTATTGGAATTCAAACTAGTAGTTTTCTAATAATGTAATTTTACCTCTTTCTTGTTTAATATTTGGCAGGTTGTGTACTTGTGAAGATTGTGTGTTGTTTAAGGATATGTTGGTTCCAAATAATGTCACGGCAACAAACAGTTTAACTCTAATAGAACCAAGCTACAGAATTGCCAGGGTGTTTTGTAAAAGTAATGATCTCAAAACCCCAAATAAGGCAAAAGTACCAAATGTCATCAGGATTCCTGCTTCATATTTTGTAGGTACTGGGTTCAAATGCTGACACACAGACCAGTTACTTTAAATTTTTTATGGTTTTTCTTAGTCCCTCAAGGCAAATGGCAAGATAGAATTTTATAATTAAGCTTTGCCCAGTTCCACCAATTTATCATTCACTAATTATCCGATCATTTTATGCTGTATAGCAGTTGAAAGCATAATTATACAGAGTGATTGAAATGTCACACAGTTCATTTTGCGCTTGTTCTATTTATCAAAAAATAAATTACATTGAAATCAGAAAACAAATAATATTATATTGAATGTTGGAAGTGTTCACTGCATTCAGTGATGCATGCATTCACTCTTTTCCTCATATTTGAATGGTTTTTGTCCTGCACACTACCTGTTTCATGAAAGTGGTTCACCAGATGAGATATTTGTTTGGTACAGGAGAATCAGGAAATGTATCCCTAAACTCATTCTGGCAAGTTAAGTAAGATGCCAGGTAGTATTAAACGATCAACACTTTTTGCACTTGTGAAAAATATATCTTTGCATTTTGACTGTTTAAAGAGAACTGATAGATTGGTGCGAGCAGGTTTTAACATGATGTTACCTGCATGGGCTCTTGTATAGTCAGAGTGATATTGTGTGTTCATTAATCCATTCAAAGGACTCTGATTTGAAACTTTTCATATAAAATGCAGATTTTTCCACATGCTTCTCCCTGTCATATTTTCCTAAGTCTGTGACATGTTTGCTGTTTTGAAGAAATCCAATTCTGTTTCATTTGCACATCTTGTTTCAGCAATTTGTCAAAGATATCTGTATCAAACTGCACTTTTTGTTTCATTTGTGTCAGTTGAGAGATAATCAGTTGACTGTATTCTTAGCACAGTATGGTTAGATATATTTACATTGATTTTAATGTCACACTTTGTAAGATCCTGATGAACACCATTAATCTATATTTATTATCCCATTTTTATAAAATTTAAAGAATGTAAGTTTTTTGAAAACATTAAGAAGAACTGGGAGCCAGAATTTATAACTTAGGATATGTCAGTACAATTGTGTAGTGTATGTCTGAAACACTTGAGTTCTGAAAGTAAACTTTGATTTTGTTCTGTAGTGGTGGGGTACAACAGTCCATTTTGGTAAGTGAATGTATCAGAAGACAAAAATTATCGTGGATGATAATGTTTCACATGCTTGTTTCCAGGTTTTAATAATTTTTAGAGTAACTAATCTTTTATCGGCTGCATTTTAATGACTTCTTGTGTGCATTATTTTTTTATAAATACCA
Organism: Zootermopsis nevadensis; assembly: GCF_000696155.1. Next base: position 273,264 of record NW_019059957.1, on the reverse strand, counting down.
CTATTACAGTCACGTGTTTGGTAGTTTTTATGTGGTAGGCATTCTGTACATGTATGACAGTAAATCAGATATTTGTAAGAATGGCCTCTCAGTATGAATGAACAAAACTAGATAGGAAAATTTCTTTGTCATTATATAAAGTACTGATCCTTGAAGGGTTGAATGACATGCCTGTTTCCACTTGGTTGAAGTAAGATAATTAATGTGTTACCTTTGTGTTATGTTGGCACAGTGTGTACATTTCTGCCATCTGTGAGAACTTTCAAGATTCATATATATGTCCAATAACAGAACCTTCTTTTTGGAACATGGTCATTAAAATATTTAAAACTGAAGGTGTCCACAGCTTGAGAATTACTGCCATAGAAATGTTGGTGTTCACAGCTTTTTCTTTGTGTTTGGTGCATGAATTTAATGAAATCCTAAAGAAAGTAAAAGTACAGATTCTTGCATAATTCCTTTCCCCTCTTATTTATAATGACATTTTATAAAATGCTATTCAGTTTAAAAGAAAGTCTTATAGTGCTGGTAATGCATTTTACACACAAAGTTTTCATTGCACTTCCAGTATTTCATCACCCTTCTGCCCTTTTCTCATTCTTTTGCCCCCCTCTATTTCTCCCCTCTCCCACCTCTGCCCTTGTTTTATTCTTTGTTATTTCGACCAAATATAGCAGTCAAATGATTAACATTACTGATTTCTATTCAGGATGCCCTGACTTTTATTCCTAGTATGGAGGCTGGCTGTCCTGGTAGGGTTTTTTTTCTGAGTCTCCCAGGGAGGTGCTGGAGTAGTACCAACAGAAAGGCCGAGATTTATTCCACATCTGCAGTTAATCATTCACAGGTCTTACCATGTGATACTATAATTAATGCAGTTTTAGAAATTATAACAAGGAAAAACCTGGTCTTTCCACTTCAATGTGTATCTCTTGCTTTTTCCAGTGATTCCTCTATACCAAAGTTCAGTGGTACCTGAAAGAGTAATTTGTGTGTTATTGTGTCTGCAGTGATCTTACAGACCTAACAGTAAAATAAGATTGGAAAAAGGCAGAGGGGAAATTATTTTTATCCTTCTTTTACAGGGAGAAAATGAACAGTAACTGCAGACAGAGGTTGGCAGCATTGTTGGAAGGGAAATAAGGGTTAAGTCAGAGCATTTATCAAAGTAAGAATTACTGAAAGTATCAGGCTACCACTAAGGAATGTTATCAGTCCATGTTTTATATAAAATTACAAATTTTAACTAATTTTATGTCCAAGAAATTATTAAAACAGTATTTTAAAACAGGCTCATATGTCTCCTATTTAATTTTTTACAATGATTATACCATACCTCATTTGATACTTAAAAACCTCCGGAGTTGGTGCAGCATTATAACACAACAAACCACCTTCATGTAGCAGCAGAACATTAAACTGTGAGACTAAGCCTGGTAAGTGTTGTATCTTTTTTGCTTTCTTACCAGAATAATAAATCTTTTATGACAAGAACAACTGTGTTGTGTAATTTGTAGAATGCTTGTTACATTGCCATTCGGGAAAGAAAATTAAGGTATGATTTTTTTTTATTTCTGAACTTAGTGTCTCAGAATTCTTTTTACACAATATTACTTAATTTTAAATCAGCCTTGCCTATGTTAATGAGAAACCATGGCTATGGCAACTGCTATAAATGATCCAGATGAGAAATTCTTAATGTTAAGGGTCAAAGAACTGAGGGCACAGTAAAAATTACTCCATGAGTTCTGTATGGTCCTGGTCAACCCACTTCAGAGTCCTTGGCAGTCTTGATTCAAGCTCTGATTTGCTTCTAGTTTACCTTGCCAACCTGCAGTGAACTAATTGCTCTTCTAGTCAAGTGGTAGGTAGAGTGGCACAAGGGTGCATTGCCATGTTGTGTGGAACTCATATGTGAATGAAAGAACTTCCTCTTCCCTCTGAGTTGTCTTAGAAGCAGATTAATATTTGTCATTCTAAGAGTGCTAGGTTCCAGTGACCACAGAGAATTAGGACTGTGTGCAAATGGTTAGCTATGTCATTATTCAGTTGTGATGGAGAAAATAATTCATGAAAATCATCATGTATTTCTTTTATGAACTTGTTCATTATAGTTACCTGTACTTCATTGTTAATATATAAAATATGTACCTCAGAGGTATACAGTATTAACTCACAATCATGTAAGTTTTTAGGTGATATGTTTCCCTATATTTTTTTGTCTGATAGGTGGTTAACACTGACTTCTTTCACCTTAAATTGTTGATTTCATATGTAGGCATCATTGCTTTTTGCACACTAGTATGAGGTGTAATCAGAAAGTAAATTCACAGTGCAGTATATTTTAAAGTGGTTAATTGAATCTTCAGTATTGATAGCACATTGTTATAATTTGTAAATTATTTTTCTGTGTGGGTATCATTGGAACTGAGGCACATATTATACTGGCATATTAGCTTTTCTATCCCCAGCCCTGTTCTTTCATTTTACTACATGTCATCAATTGTAAATCTGTGGCCTCCCAAATGTAGCTTCATCTGTTTGCTTGGTGCAACACCTGAGAAGCCAAAACTGATGATAATGTGAAAACATCAGTGAAATGTTGGTAGAAAGAATATGACACCTACTTTTGTTGATAGTGTGTTTCAAAAGCTCATCCTTTATTGTAACTGTTAAATATAGAGAAAAATTGTTCATAAGTTTGTAGTAACATAAAATCTGTACTGAAAATACATTAATCACTTTGAGATATGTATGCCTTGTGTAATTACTTTTAGATGGTAATTTGTAATCTTAGGAATTTGTTAAATAAGATTTGAAATAGAGTTACAGCTGTTAAATTCCAAAGCACAGAAATTACCCTATAAATTAAACTGAATTTTGTGCTTGTAATTATGGCTTTGACCGATTGTGACAAAATTCAGTTAGTAAACCTGGAATTACAAATGCTTAAAATAGGAGTGTATAATTCCTCTTTCATTAATGCCATCCAAAACTTGTCAAACTTCTGATGCATCACTTTACTGTACATAACTGTGTGCCTCATTTCATACACTTATTGAACCCATTGTATACCTTTCTACTTTGATACCAAGCACAGGAAGTTGTTATACTGTGGACTGATACACTGTAGCTTTCATGTCTTTGTAATATTTTACACTGGTTTACATTTTATAGCATGAATGTCCTTGCACTGTTCATCCCAGTATGAAATCATTGTTTTCTTATCTTTTCATTTTTTACCATTCCAGTCACATTTCATCTGTTGAATGTCTGTGTCAACAAGGATTTGTCAGAACTGGGGTGGTACTTAATGTTAAGATATATAAGATGAAAGTTAACAAGTTTCTTATATGAAAACACTGATTACATTGATCCACTATGATACATGCAACTCATTCTGGTGGTACAGATAAAAATAACACAGGCAGTGACAGGGAATACAGATATATCATTCCTGAACAATTAAAATTCAAAAACAATTTCACAAAATATGAATGGCAGGTTTGTGTATTCAGAATATCTGAAGGATGTTAGTGAAATGGTTGATCTGATAAGAGAATCTCATATATGAAAAGCCATAGCAAACTGACAAATAAAACAAAACATGAGTGAACCTCCTTGTCTGTAAAAATACTTTGCTGGCTATAGTGGGGTGGGGGGAGGTGTGTGTCAGAATGTGTTTCAGGACCTGATGAAGCTCACTAGACCAGGTTTCAAGATGAATGTGCATTTGGTAGAAGCAGGATAAGAGTACTCTGATGCATAAAATTTATATTTATATCCATGATGCAAGTTACAGATGTTAATGTATGCCCATGATTAACTTTACCAGTACACAACTGATTCTACATGTCTCTAATATTTTAAATAACCTTAAAGTTCACAAGATAGCAGTAACATATCCTTTAGGGCTGGCATGATTATTCAGTTACTTTCTTCATTGCTAATAATTTTCTTCAGTTCATTAAGGATCTCAGAATTGTGCCACCAGATTTTTATCTCCAAATTAAAGGTAATTGGTTTGGACTGTTACATACACCTGCTGTCACTATGTACTATAATTATAAATTTTAATGTCAACATCAAGGTGTTGACAATTCTTGTAGTGTTTAATTGGAAGCAACAATAAACAGTTTAAGCTTGAGCTATAAATGAGCATAATTATTGTTCATATTAAAGTTTCACTTTTTTGTTACTAAGTATAATATCCCTAACTAATTAATTTACTGATTAATCATGTTGTGTAAAATAAGTCATTGTTTAAAAGTATGAATCAGTTGCTAGGCTTGTTATACATTCTCTTCAATCACACAGTTTTATCTGTTTAAGCAGGATGGAAGTTAGTGACATATCGATACAATCCTCTCGCTTTCCCCCTCTCCCCAGCTACCACCACTGTTGCCTGTTTTAATATTACAATAAACTGTAGTCATATAATGTTTTAAATGTTGCGTGTACTGCATCACATCTCATTAGATGACTGGGAATGATAATCAAAATAGTGTACTATGCAGTTTAGAAATAAGTGCTTGCTAATGGTTGTGCATAAATGTCATGTTGGCTGCATTTGTAAGATGCAAGCTGCATTAATAAGTCATGTCATATTTTGTATGGCTGTGTCCAGTTTCCAAATTTGTAACACACTTGGTTTGTAGATTTTGTTATGTCTTCCATTTATGTGTGAGTTCTCAAAATTGTAAAGCATTTATGTAGGTGAGTGTGTAATCTGGTACACCACTAAAATATTGGTAGATTTAACCCTTTCTACTCTTATGTTGATAATGCAGATGCATATTGGCAAAATGGCAGTTTGTGTTCAGGTGCCATGTGTCGGTGAAAGTCTGAACTCTGATATCTTCATATAGAAGTAATTTCTGTTGAAATGGAAAGTGTTGAGTTGGAATGGAAAGGGTTAGATGTACTTTCAATAGTTTTTATATTGTTGGGTTGTAACAGTGTTTTGTGTATATACCACTGCAGCCCTTTGCATCAGCAAGCCATTGTTGTGTTTTATTAGTTGGCTTACCATGGTGTTGTTATGCTCAATTTATAGGAATTAAGTATTTTCATTGTTTTAAAATTATTTTGGGACCATCCATGAATAATTTAACATGTAGCTAGTAAGCTACACATGTGGTCTCTGTTTATATCCCTGACTTGTATGCTATCTCACCGTATACCAAAGCCAAATAGAAATAAATTATTAATAATAATTTGTTGTCATTGTGTATCAAGTTTATCATAGAAATAAAGAGCTTTAGATAATTGTGTTGTACATGTATAGTACTAACCATATACATATATAACTGTATTATGTATATATATAATTACATTATTATGTATTGTTTAATTGTTACATAAAGATCCAACTCAAGAATGTTTCAGGATGGAGTGTTAAGATAAATGTAACCCATACCAAAATATTACTTTAATGTTATGCTCCTCTTCCAAGCATATATTTTTCGTACATGGCTATTTTGATTATTTGTTTTCTTACTTTTCAAAGTGTATAATATGTGCAATAACAAACTGAAAAAGGCTGGTGTGGGAAGTATTATGGTAAGATTTTGTTTAGGTTTAACTTGCAAATCATTCAGTTGGTAAAGGAACATTTATACATGCATGTGTTTGGAAGTAGTGCAGTTAATATTATGATGGACTTGGGTGCTTTTATAATTTGTAAAACAGTTTCAGTTAATTTATTCAGTGATACCCAATTTAAAAATGAATTCTCTGGGCCCCGCATATTGATCTTATTTGCTGCCAGCCCTAGTGTTTGGCTATGCAACAACTGTCAGACTATATCATAAAAAACAAATAAGTGATTTCTGCATCCAATATAAGGGTGCAAATTACTGAAGATTGGTTGCTTTGCATGATAATAAAATCTCATATGAATTACATGAAATGAAATCAGCCACTATACATGAGGCAGATCAAATTATGGTGGGTCTAGCAGAAGCTGGTTCATTGGTTCAGTTATTTCCCTGGCAGAAAAATTAAATATGGTTGCAAGGGTGAAGAGCATAAGTTCTTCCATCTACCCTTGATATATAGCCCAGATTGTTATAGATTTTGGTTTATTTAACCCTTACAAGCCTATGGTAATTATATGTCCTACCTGTTTCAGCAGTCAGTAAGTCTGGATTTTGGTTTATGCATTTCATATGATTCACAGTGCAAACGGAGATTGTTTGCTAAGGCGTAGCTAACAAGTTGATCTTTGTAATGGTGAAATTTTGTGTTTTCTTTGCGGTACAGACTGAATTTGTAAATATTATTTAGTCAGACTTCACCTTCTGTTGGTTAATTATATTGTATAATTTATGATGATTATGTAGCATTTCATGACAGATGGCATGATTATGGATGAAAATGACTGCTTTCTCTTCCCCCTCCCCCATTTCAATCCCTTTGATAGTACCTGAACACTTTCAAGCCATATGATGGACTCAGCGTGACAGTTTAAAAAAAAATTGTCCTGATAGTTTGCCATATTTGTTACATAGTTGAACCTCAGCAGAAGGCCCTATGTTGGTCTCATTCTAATATTTGGGTAACAGTAACAGTTTAATATAAAATAAATTCAAAAAATTAATTTTATCTGGTGGTATGTTATCAGAAGTAATAGGACACTGCTTATGGCTGCACGTGTTATACATAACTGTCAGTTCTCAGTAGTGATGCTAGATGACAGAATGTTCAGTTTTACAAA
>NW_019059957.1:237007-259920 GCF_000696155.1 Zootermopsis nevadensis | reverse complement strand
GACGGAACTTACTGTTCTCAGTTTTTCTTTGAATCTAGAATTGTACTCAAAGTTAACATGAACAAACTGAAAATACATTTTGGGATGGTATATAATATAAGAGGTAAAGCAATAATGCAGTATGTTGGTTCACTGTTAAATCATAAAAACATACCATATATATAACAATTAAAATTATTATATTTTAAAGTATTACTAACAAACAGTCTTATATTTCTTAATCACACCTGTCTCATTATAATATAATAATACATTAAAATACGATAGCCTAGTTTCCATGACAATGTGCACTGGTATCCCAGACCCTCGATGTCACTTAACCTGCATCTTTGCTGTCCAAAATAAACTTGCAAGTTAAAATATTTGGTAGGATATAGCTCCACGTTTTTTAACGTGTGTGCTAATCGAGCAACACACTTCCACTTCTCATCTTATTGGTGTTATTCTTACAGCTCAATTATAATTTAAACCCAAAACAGTTTTATGTACAGTAAAGTGAAAAAGACATTCCTTTTTCAAGGTGCTGTTCACAGTCTCAGTGTGCAAAACCTTGATTTTGCAAAGATTTATCTGTGTTACATACAAATAAGACAAACAAGTAACACATTGTTTTTCTAAATATCAAAATCATCCCCATAGATTGCAGTATTTTTCACTGTGCTGGACATGTTTCTTTGCCATATTTTTCACAAAATGGAAAATGTTTTTTTATAAATTTTCATTCCCACATAACCAAGTTTCAACATAGACAAGCAATGAGATTAAGATAATTTCATATGAAAGCTATTCAGTGTATAGCTAATGACAAAGAATATATATCAAGTGCTGTTAACAATACTGAATAATTTTGTTCCTACACATTATTTTAAAGTCTAGAAGTTAACAAACGATACACATTGGAGATACATCAATGAAATTCACTATATGGAGAATCTACTCTAAAAGGTTAAGAAGAAAAGACTTAACTCTCAGGACATCATATATTTAACATTTAATAACAGTCATGGTATATCATCTTTAAAAGAAATGGTAACTTAGCTCAAAATAATTTGTCACATTTTTTTGTAACAAACCTGCATAACGTTGATTGAAGTTTTATATGTTAATAACCTTGTCATGCTGATTTCTTAGTAGTATGAAGTATTTACATGTAAGGCCTGTAGTCTCTGTGGAACTGTTGCTTATTGTCAGGAGGTATGGACACACATTATTTTTTAGTAGAACTAAGGCCAGATCTCTTTATAGTTCAGTATTCATCTTCTTTAGTGTATAAAAATGTCAGTAAAATCACAATTCATTCTGTGTAAAGCCTATTATCAGCAAAGCAAGTTATTGTAGTCACATTGGAACAGCATTTAATGTAACCCATACTGATGGCCCCACATTCCATGAACAGAAGATTTGTAAGAAAGTAATGAGTGGATACAAATTGAGTTTTAAAGGTAAAAATATATATTTATACATTCAGAGATAAAATATTGTGTCAACATTAATGTCCAAACTTTGACAACTGTGTGAACACACCAACAAGCAATAACCAGACTTTTCTTTACCAAAAGTGTAAGGTTTTTAAACAACAAAGAGAAACATTTACGTACTTGTCTCTAAGGAATTTGTGGCTGAAATTTTCAATTTTAATCATAATGTCTGGAAATCAGAAAATCTTATTTTTTCTGTTCAATAACTTTTGTCATCCTGTTGGCTTAAAAACACAAATGATTAGGATACATAAAACAGTAATTCTGCATACTTTTCATAGGCATAAAACATATATTTGGAAGATGTACATGCATAATGATACTCTTTATGTTTGTACATCCCCTAATATTATTGATATTGAAATCTTGGCTTTTATGACCTGGAAACGCAGCTGGATTTGAAGGCAAGAATTTTGGTGGGGTTTACTGTTTTCAATGCAGCCACTATGATAGGAGAAAATTAAGAATGATTCCAGAGATATGGAATGATTACTACAAGCCAGACAATTTATAAAGAAAAAAGCCTAGGATTTTGGAATATGAGACTTCAAATTGCCTACAAAAAGAGCTGGATAGCTTATACCTAGGGTTTGGTTTCTGGCAGGGGAAAGAGATTTTTGTTCTTAGCTACTGCATATTGACCAGCTTTGTACCCCACACACTCCTGTCCAATGGATACTGGGAGCAAGAGTCCAGATACTGAGTTTATTGAGGGTAAGCAAAAAGAAATTACAAGGATGGGACAAGACTTGGTAACACTATCTCTTTGTATGATGTTACTTTTTACTTTTCTTTGTGCTTCATAAATATAGCTGGTGGTTGCATTTGCAAATCACTGGCTGTATTGATAAGTTTTGTATGCTGCAAATGCACTAGTATAATGTACATCGTGCATTTTCAGGCCATGGTCCTGACCTGCTGCTTTTGTCTTCCATGCTATAACAAAATTCAACAAGCAGTCAGGTAACTTACTTGCCAGATGTTGCCTGTCTCGTGGATGTTGTACTCCAGGCTTGACTTGGAGATGTGCTAGATGCATCCAACACAGCCAGGGCCTTTTTGCTGTTCTGCACAAACTCCTAGACAAAACACATTTAGTGATCAACAGGGACGAGGGGTATTTTCCAACACAGTTTACCAATGCTTTCTTTGCAATTTTTCGTTTGTGTACATAAAAATTATTTATTGCAAATATGAAAGAATTCTTCAAAAAACTTAATAAACTTTTACTGACTTATCAAACTATATAACCTCCCCCTTTGCAATGAAAATTTTTAAAGACCATTCCATTATTTGTCTGGACATTTTTAGTTACAACTCTGACATGAATATACCTTATTTCTATTGTAAAATATGTCAACAGAAACCTCATTATAATCAGATTTTTGTCAGATATACATTACAAATCCATTCTTTCACACCCCTCATTTGCCTTACCATAAGTCCTCTGCTCATATAGTAGGGTCTACTGAGTCCATCATTCCGCTCACAGTCCTCACAGAAGCAAAGGAATATAGTATCTATCGCCATCTGAAACCAAACCAGGGAACATAATTGAGCCATGACAGTGGCTGGCCACAGGCTAAAAGGCAGATTTCATGTCCTAGTAGTGTCACTGGGACTTTTCTGTCACTATGTACAACAACATCCAGCCAACCTCAAAAGGAATGGAACTGACAACGTATCTCCATCTGAGGTCAAGATTTATAATTATTTGAAACAATACGTATTATGTCCCATTTACATCTCCTTAGCAACACAGTGAAAATTTTGCCACAAACTTTACATTTGTGACAAATTTATTTCACCTAATAATAAATCTCTGAACCACCTCACTAATAAATTTTTTTTAAATATTCCCGTTTTACATTTTTAACCTTTTTCAGTCATGTGTCACACACAAGCCAGCTGGCAGTCTTCTCCTAGTAACATGCCACCAAATTGTTACACCCCATGCGGTGCTAGTCGGTAACCAGCCACGCTCCAATACAGTCCAGTACATCTCCGTTCGCTTATATACGATTACGATATTACTTCTTGGGTAAGTTCACATGATTTATTTTTACTATTTATTTTGTTTTCTATATTCTATTTTCAATTGTCATTGATAAAATTGAAACTTTACTTCACAGTCCTACTCAAAATATTGACGTCACTACAAAATACGAAATACAAACCTAATAGTGACCTGTGATAATACAACGAACGAAGAAACAATATAAATGGACAAGAACATCATCAGAAAAATGAAGACTATAAATCATAAAAACAATAAAATCAGTAATTCAGTGATAAGTTTAAACTACATAACACCCGTTGATGGCTAAATTATAGCCGAAACTAGTCGTGTAAGTTCCTATTGTAATCGAGTACTCGATGGGGAACGTTAAATGATGTTTTAATCTTTTAACATTATTATATTTGTGATTGACGGCAAAAATTTTAATATATTTTAATACTTGACAGTACTGATTTAGCTGCAAAAAGACAGTTTCTGACAGCCCTGCCTTGATTCAGTCTGCCTGATGCTTCTGCTTGTTTAGTGTTGATGTGTGTAATTCATAGTGTGGGGTCCAAAATGTACCTACCAAATTGGATGATTTTACCTAAACATTGAGGCATGGTAATCACATTCAAATCAGCACCTCAAGCCATTTATATTACAATGTGTCCAATGCATTTGCCCTCAAACTTTCTGAATATTGGTTTCAGTTCTTGCTGTCGAAGGCCTGCCACTTTGAGAGTAATTGTCCAAAACTGATCCTGCCTGGCAACATTTTTTGATGAGGTTTGAAACTATATGCCTGTTTAGTTCAACTTTGATGCCAGGTAATTGAATGCACTCTTTGTTGATGAATATCCACTGCTGGGTACCATACAAAATTAATTAAAGAAAAGATGAGGAGATGGCTACATTATTACAGCGTGTCAGCAAAGTGTCTTTAAATTATAATCACTCACTACATAGATCAGAGTTTAAAATTCCTAGTTACATTTTGGATCATCCTATACACTGTGATTTCATGAAAGGTATGTCTTGTGCTATTCTGTTAAAAAAGGAGACTAAGGTGGTGATAATTTCCTAGTCTGTAGCACTAGACTCAACAGTATATCTTAAAGAAAACATAAAAAATAAAAGCAGACTAATTTTCCAGTTTTAAAACTGAACATCACCCTATCGTGTGCGGTGAGGATATTTAGACAAAGTGTAGTAACCACTGCAGTCTGGATGAACATACACCCAACAATAAAGCAGCTATAATCTTACCTCATATACAGTTATGAAGCAGTGAGCAACAAGATAGGCAAATATTCCAGCTAATGTTAATGGTACCCACACATGACGGATGCCAGTCTTGTCCTGCAAAGAATCAGACAATTAGATGCCTAAAGGAATCGGTGATGAAAACAACTCAGTGATTTAGACTTAATAAGAATATACATAGAATATCTGAGGTGTGGAATAACAAATGAAAAGCAAAAGACCAAATGGTTGACCCAGATTTGAGTGATTTAAGTCATGTGACAAAGTAGTAAAAGTATAAGAAAAGTACACACTAAGGTAGACAGTATGAAATGTGAGATGACAGAGAGTGTGATGGAGTTTTCCATGATTTTCAGCGTTTGCAGTATTAAAGTATATCTGGTAAGTGTACGACCCCGATTTTGGCAGTAAATGCGTTACTATCTATGCATATCAGACTGTAAGAATTTCTCAGAAGCCCAACAAGTGCCCCAAGCATAAATAATACTGCTGCTGGCTCAAAACATGGCAAACCAGCAATCAGCAACAGTTAATTCATTCCAATGCTACTGGGTCCATTTATTTTAAAGAACAATTATGTGTTATGACTTAATATGTGAACAGCAAGAGACATATATTATTTCTGCTTTAGGTGTGGAAACAGATTAAAAACAGTGTGAACACGGATGTAATGATGGTAACCCACATCAAACATTGTGATGCCAATGAGAATGGTTGCAACCACCACCAAAGCTTTGCCTAGGAAGAGTACAAAGTCTCCAACGGAATTGATGGCTGCAACTCGCAGTGCATTTGATGCCAGATGCCTGAAGGCTTCTTGCCCACCTCGACAAAAGCTATATCCAAAGACTGCTGCAAGTAAAGGTAAGAAACTGTACTGTACAAGGAATCTGATCCTTAACAAATCAGTAGATGTATTTATAATGTGGTAATGTAAAAATCTCACTAAATTTTCAGTAGTAAATAGCAATGAAGGGCACTAATTCTAATCTTGTTCATGAGACCATTTATCAAAGTCAAGGTTTACCAGTTTTGTCAGTCCCTCTAGAAAATAATGGAAAGTAATATAAGACAGGACATGAATACTTCAGTTTGTGTCCTTTCTGATTCATATTGAAGAATCCTATATAACATATGAAGCTGACAGAATGATTAACAAAAAATAAGAACATACAAATTCCATGTGTCATGTTACAAAGATTAATTATATCAAACTAAAAAATCTTTCAGTTGTCATAATGCCACTTTACATTGTACTGAAAAACAGCTTCAATAAAATACACAAACTTTCAAATTTATCACCACAAAAAAAGCATGAGTCCTACATTAATGCCAATAAAGGTGTATATTACATGCTGTTGTATACTTGGTGAAAGTTACACATCAAATAACAGTGAAAAGTTTAATCCTACCAGTTACCTGTTTCAATATAAGCATTACGCGAAAGGTACTTGAGGATCTTTTCGAAGCAGTAGAGGCAACACTGGCAGGTTCTGAACAGGCACCTGCTAACTGCATTTTCATGACCTTTGAGCTGAGACTGAATAGCTGCAAGGATGGTGCGGGCAAGTTGCACCAGGGCGATGAAAAGAGATCCCATTGCCACTGTTCCCAAGTGGTAACGCACCAGGTTAAAGAAACTTTTTGAGACAGGAAAACCTAGGTTGTTTTTATTCCTGATGGCAAAACAAAACATATTGCTTGAAAGTAAAAATCTAATTTTTGTGGAGAAATCTTTTGGAAACTATCCAATTGAAAGTTTGTTAAAGAAAATAGAGACTTATGAAAGTAGGTTGGTTGGATGTGAAACACATTGTACTGATTTAGGCCCTTCCCTGGTATTGTATAAAATTTGTAAATCTGTCACTCTTTCATTTACCTACAACACAGAGGACTGACAATTGGATGCTGAATGAAATGCTGGTACATGAAGCCTGTTTCGTGCAACTCTACTGTTGGACTCCCACTTATTGGTAGCAGTCAAACTGTATAAATTCTAACTTTCTGACAGTGATTTGCATATACCTTGTGAAGAACCATTTTCCAACCGCACCAGCAATAATCATGTGTTGGCAGCCAGTACAGAACTGTATGAACCAGAAGAGACCCAGCAGGTTGTACCACTGTGTTACCTGTAACAAATTCTGGAATAATATATTCTGAACAATCACTCTACCACGCTATATTAACAGGCTATGCCCTATCCCAGGCAAAAATTGGGAGCACTGAACATACCTGTGTGCTAGTTGCATAAATAATCCATTGCATATTGATGCTACTGATCAGAAAAATTCTTTGGCAGGAATATTTTATGAGGGACGAACTCAATTACTGCCAGATTACTGCAGTCTTAGTCACAGTTCTCTTAACATTGTTCTGCATCTATTATATTTACGTGCTCCTACAGAAAAGTGTTTTCCTATTGTCAACAAGCTAACATGCCTACCGTGTGCTGTGTAAAGTTTGAAGGTGGTGGTAGTATTGTCAGTGGTTCAGTTTTTACCTTCTGTATCACAGCAGTTATTTGGTGCATACTTTTCAGAGATCCTCAAATGAACTCAGATGTTGACAAAATAGTAGTTCCTTAATCACTCCAACTGACACATTAACACTCGTCATACAGCCATGACTGTCTTTTACAGGCCATGCCATTCAAGATATTCTATGGAGGAAGGCATTGGGGATTGTAAAAACCCCTCTGAATGTAATCCTAAGTGTATATTATGAAACCATCATAAAAAACATAATTCAGTTGTTTTTGTTATTTATTCAGGACAATTAAGTAAGAATCTACCCTATATTTTATATGCAACCTGCTTACCTTCATTGTTTGGTCTTTCTCGTAAGAGGCTGGATTATTGGGAGTGAAGAACCCAGAACTTTCAATTATAAGGCTGAACATGAGCCATGCAGCCACTACCACTCCTAGTGCCACAAACGTCTGTAAGAAACTTTCATATTCACACTGAAACATCATAATCATAGCCTGTGATCAGTACAAATATAAACTGACTGATGTTTAAATTAAATCCCTTATTTTTATCCCATGTATTTGTTTAACTTTTTATTATTTAGGGTGCATAAGACATCTTTCTTAAAGCTTCTCTATTGTAATGTAAACCTTATTTCCATGAGATCCATCCCATTTTCACATACCAGGCTTAAGAAACTGAATCATGGTACTACCCATTTCCGGAAGATTGAATCATGGTTGTTTAACTGTTAGATCTGGACTGGAATTAAATGTCATTACCAAAAATAAGGGAAAGTTAGTTTGTAATATTTGTTAAGCAATTAGTGCAGTTAGTTTCACTTTTTAACATAACTGTAAGTCAGCTAAACCTCTAACCTCACTGAGTCTATTATGGGAAACATGATATTGGGATTTTTTAACACTGTCCCCAACATCTGCAGAAATTTTAACTTTATGTGTCAGATTTACCTACTGGCATTTGTTCAATTTTCCTTTTGTTCCTCCAAACAGATGTTCCTTTGGAATAAAGGAACCTGTAATACATATGAGGTACAGGCATTGTAACATACCAGTAGGGGTTCCAGAAACAGCAGTGGCATGCTGTTAATGGCTCTTCCAGCCTCTTTAAACAGTTGGATCACCAGCTTGATACGTTTCCTCATCACCAGAATTACCAGCAATACTATCACCTGAAAAATAAAGTAGATATACAGAGTGAAGACACTCAAACAGTGTGCCTGTCTTTTCATAAAGTTTTTATTCACAAGTAAAGTTGTAAAGATAATTTATATATACCGTTTATAATTTTTCCATTGTTTATATGCTGAACTTCTATCTCTAAAGGATATTTGAGAACAAAGTACATAGAAGAAAATTTGGGTATATAATGAATGTGATTGCAGAATAATATAGGAAATTACTTGATGAGAAGTTCATAAAATGATGAATTGGTGAAACATGCAACATAGACAGGGTAAGGTGTAAACAGCGCAGAAAACCTTGGGAACATTACTTGCTATACTTATACATAAACTACATATCATCTAAGCAAAATGATATGAACTGGAGTGAATTCACTTAGAACAGGGTCTGGTGATGGACTTTTCCGATAAGAAATATAATTTATGGCTTTATGCAAGTGTTTTCTGGATGAGCTTTATATCAGATTCTCAAGGAAAACTCTGTACCACAATCTCACTCAGATGGGTTCAAGAAAACATGTTGGTCAAAGCATCCAAATCTGAGGCTAGTGAGTTACTGAGCATATCCATATGTGAAACTTTTGAAAAGTAACTATGCAGCAACTGACTGACAAGCCAAAAATCAAGTGTAAAAAATATATACATTGGAAGTGACTTACATCCAAGATACACACAGTTCATTTCTGAGCATACTTACTACCTTCACTTTTGTCATTTCATCCCATCAGTCATTATTTTGATGTTGCACAAATATGTTATTGTAGTATCAAAAAATAACCTCTTAATTTTTCATTCTGGGCTGATTTGTTTGAGGAGCTCAGCTGTATTTATAGCAATGGTTACATATTATAAAAATACCAAGATTTATGTTTTGGGCAGAATGTAAAAACTTTGGATTATTGTAGTTACATGATAAAAGAATTCAGTCACTATTACTGCATTGACAATTCTTTTTACCGTAATGATAGTAGCAACAACAGCAAAAGCCAGATGACTTGTAACATCTGTGTTGGCCTCTGTATTCTTCAACTCATCTTTCTTTAACTTCCACAGAATCCTGTAACACAGAACAGTGAAAGTAAATATCTTATAGAAATATCAGAACGAGTACATGGCAGGTATCCAAATGGTCACAGAATTTTCTGTGGACCCCAAAGGTTCACTGTTATAACAAAAGTCTGCCATTTGACCTTATCCTAAGCAAGTTCAATCTGACTCACATTTTCACAAACCATTTTCACTCATTTACACCTGTGAATTGCAGAATGTCATCTTCTTACTTGAAGCATCCTAAGAACACAAGACATTCTTCCAGTATATCATACATTTTAGGTCTGGGTATTATCCTTAGTACACTATTCCAAAACATCTTTCATCTCTACTAATAAGATGGACGCCAGCATTCCTAGTTCACATGTAGGTAGGTAATGGAATTAAATAACTGTTCAGTAAATGTAATGTGGAAACTCTGTAACTGAAACTTATTTCTATTTCAGTATAAAAATTGAAAGAGAAAAGACCTCTTGTGATAGCAGGCACACATGAGGGGAAAAAAAATATACTTCACTGAACAAGACAGCAAGGACCAGAGCTTCTTGCCTTGGTATAAAAATGGCCACAGCACGCTACCCACTCACCTCTAAATTGTGTCAGTGACTGAAAGTGTATGGAGCTTAATTTCCATAGTGCTTATGGCTAGCTGTGTTATTAACCTATTATTCATCTGATGTTCTCACCATAAGTAGATGGTACCGCCGATACAAGCTAGTGTGACGCCAATGAGCACCAGCCAAACAAGGATACCAACAAAGCAGCGAAACAGGATGAGAAGTACGAGTGAGAAGCCTATGGAAAAGTAAGTTGTCATTCTGTACCACTTACGCTTTCTTAACAGTAGATTTTATACTGTTGGTTAATATTTGTTATATTTGTCTATGCAGTATGTGAGAATCAAAATCAGCAATGGATGAGAAATCACAAACAACACATTTGCCTTCATATTGAAAAGAAGCATTATTACATACCAAAAGCAATAAGGCTCAGATAGAGAATCTCTCTCCAGCTCATCTGAAGATCTTCTGAAACTTCCTGAAATGTAAAAAAATTACTTAAAATGGCAAAAAGTTGTACATTACTTTGTCACAAACATAATTTGAAAATGTTTCGAATTTTAAATGCTGGGAATGACAACACAACAAATTTAAAAAAATATTGATGGTACTTTTATAAACTGCTCATTATTCATATCAAAAATAGTTATACATCCATCTACTTCCCAAACCCCAAAAAGACAATATACATGCAACAAGGAATTATAATAATCATACAGATATAAGAAAGTCTCAAAAATGTGCGAAAGAACGGAAATTCCAATTGTTTGGAAATGAAGTTCTTTGGAAAACATTTGGACCAACTAGATGTGTCAGGGATTTAGTGGATTACTGATATGTAACAAAAATGTGTTGTATGCAAGTGGTCTAGTATTTTCAGGATAGATAAATCTTAGGAGGCTGTGTACTGAGACACTACTTCTTCTATAAAACTTACCTGGAAAAAATTTTTAAATCCTGTTTTGGAGACTGTGTTGTCCATTCCTGTGTCAGCCTTTTCAATGCAACGATTAAAAAACTCCTCACTAGAAAGTGAAAAAATCAGGAGTTTGAAGTACAGCATATTTAAGATAAACAGTTGCTGTAGACAAACAGCTGAAATGAATATACTCACTATCCATCACTGCATGTCTCGACACATTTCCTGTTCACTTTGTCAGTCCACGAGATCTGAAGTAATCTGGATAAAAAGCAATGTTATTAAACCAAGGGATATCACAAAACATATTTTTATGCACATTGTGTTCAACAATTATGTAAAAGGAAAGTATAATGAGGAAGTTATATCTGTCTGTCCTTACAGTGTTTTAAATGTGTTCTTTGTACCCACCTATACCTACATATGCTTTCTCAAACACAACATAGCCCTGTATGTAATTATCCACCCTAATACAAAAATACACAAGAATAAAATCTAAATGTTATTGCTATTTATGGTTCCAGATCCATCACCTACTTTTCC
Source organism: Zootermopsis nevadensis (assembly GCF_000696155.1). The sequence goes on along the minus strand of NW_019059957.1, from coordinate 248,430 downwards.
TGGCTCCTATCTTCTCCCAAACACACTCCTAGTTTGTCATATTCTTTTACTGGTGCATTATAGCGGCCACATATGTTCCCGCATGTGTCATAGCCATTAATAATCCTGTAGATATCACCATTCTTAGCACAGTATATTATCAATACAACCTATAACACACAAGAAAAACATACTGTAATGGATAATAGAAAATATTTTATTTTGACAATTCCAGACAAGACATAATGGAATCACCGCTTATTCAAGCATCAATAGAGCTCCAGTAAATAAATGACAATTTCAGACCTGTTTTTCAGCATTGCTGAACCTTTGGGTTTTCTTGCCAGATATAATTCTCAGACCCCAAATTGGTGTGTCATATATTGACATTAAAATTATGCTATGTGCATCCAAAAAACTAAACTGTCATTGAAGTATTACATAATCATTTCATTTTACACTGTAACTGTGTATTCTGCTCTAAGTGCATTTGACTTGAGGCCAACGTACCAGTGAAATTAAGAATAGCAGCATTATGATCAAGAAAAAGACATCTGTGCAGCTTCGTTTCTTCACAGGAAGTTGGAAATCTGATTCATTTCCCTCACTCTTGCTTATATTATCAAGCTGTGAACATAAATGGTAATGTTAAACCACTAAAAAACCTTTTGTTGGCCAAATTTTCACAAAATTATTTGTTAACCAAGTCATGTAAGTAGGGATAATATTTCTGCAGCTATGTCCTACCTCTGTGGCTCTTTCATTGGTAGGTTCAACCCTGTCGGAGCCACTGCAGCATGACCCCATGACCAGAACGCCCTGAAAGACAAATAATATTTTGAGCATAAATTCCTATTTCAGGCCAGTTGGCATAGTTGTAGAAATAACCAGCTACTTCTGTGTAGTATATAATTAAAACATTTCTGTCTTCTGGATTGTTGCGCTGTGTAGTCTGGTCGATGTTTACCAACGTTTCAGAGGTCATACCTCCTCCGTCATCAGGGCGATTAAGTGCAACAACGCAGAAGACAGAAATCTGTGAAAACCTCAAATCTTACATATATAATTCAAGGTTCAACACCACTAATAAATTCTGCCAATGAACATGGCAGCTCTTTTCACCTCACTTGTACTTCCCAAACATCTATCCTAAATTCCATGTGGTGGTTTTCCAAGCCCCCCTCAAAATTCTCTCTATACATTCACAGCCTCTTCCATTCCAGCTACATGCTCGGCCCATTGTAGCTCCCAAGATTTTCTATCACAACAATATGAGGTGACCTGTACACATGAGTTTGTTATTGCTCAACCCCTTGTGTATGAAGTACTTTCCTGAGCACTATTTCTCAGACACTATTCATTTATCTTCTTCCTTCAAAGCATGAAGCCATATTTGTGAAAGAAGCTAATTACAAATTATCCACTTTTGTTCCCTTCTTCCATCTGCTGTGGAGCCAAGAGTGGAGAATGCAGTAATGCTGTCCCACTACACACCATGGAGGCGCATGAGGGAAGAGACATATAGCTGCTACTAATTCTTTACCTTGGCACTGGATGGAGGTGAGTGGTCAGCATCATGCCCTGGCTGTGCTTTAACCCTGGGGATAGCACCCCTCATTTCCATTGAATCGGAGTCTGGGTGGGCCCCAGAGCTGGTGTTGATGTAGATGCTAGAATAAAAGTCCTTTGCCCCTGGCAGGAATTGAACCCCAGTCATCAAGTACAACACTCACCGTACTACCTCGGCTCAACAAGAGGTGAGAGTGTTGGTTTAACTCCTACCAGTGTCGTGATTTTTCTCTTTACCACCCAACCTTTAAATGTGTGTGTAAATGAGGCTCTTAATGAATATAACTACAATAGGAATAATTGAAATATTATTTGTGGACCTTTACATTAGTGTAAATTTTGTGTTTCTGCCTGTAAGGCGAAAAATGCTGACCCTGAAATAACTCGTGTTTAACTACTGGAGTCTGACTGCCAATATAATGTGGTTTTCATCGAATTAGGTGTTTTTCTCCGCATTTCTATGAAGTAAAAATTTAATTTAATCCACATGACATCTTTCGGTCGCGAAGCTTCTGCATCTGCCCCACCCCCATCGGAGAGACCACTGACAGACGGAGGTTTTTTCGTTTGTTTTTCTGCATCCACGTGACATAAGCGCGACATGATTAGTGACTGTAGTTTAAAATTTAGTGATGCAAAATCTTCACGCAGCTGCAAATGAGACATAACAATAACACGGCCAGTCACGTGACAAAGTATTTACGTGTCAGCACTCTCGCTGGTCACGACCCTAGATGCTGTCCCATGCTGCTTGCTCTGATGTCAGACTTTTGAGGCTGGGGGCATCCCAATTCATCGAACTTAAATTTGGTGCAACTCGTTCAAGTACAAAATCAGCTACTTTCACATGTGTTTAGACTTAACGCAATACACACGTGCAGGAAAAGTTGCCGCGGCTATGAGGCGCTATTGTACAGCACCAATGTGACATGTCACTGTTGGGTGGATGGATGGTTTTTAAGGGTTGCTTGCGTGACTGTGTGGTTGGATGAACTGTTGGTAGGTGAACATAACTCCTTATTTGGACGGTTCAGAAGCCCAAAATATTGAACATATTTTTTTTCGATTTGTGGATTGAGAAGTGTTTTTTATTACTAAAATAATTTTATGACCGAGGCATTTTTCATTCCCACTTTTTGTACTTACGTTTGATGTTAATTTAATAAGGCTAAATTATTAAAACCGGTTGATTAAATGCAAAGAGTGTAAGACGTAACGCTCATTGGCCACTGTACCATCAAACTGGGGAATTGAAGATGGCTCTTCTGGGTTGTTGTGCCGTGTAGTCTGGCAGAACGGCGCAACAACCCAGAAGACAACCATCATTGGACTCACCGCCGTGAAAACCTCAAATCCTACATAACTGGGGAATTCCCTGCGTACCCGTCCCATACACGTGACCGTGACAGAGAATATCCTTCAATGTAAGAACGAGGACTGGACTGAACAGAATTTTTTTAATGACGACCACCACAGTGCTTTTAAGACGATTTTTAACATACTTATCCTTCACGAGTCAGGTCGTCTGTATACAGGCCGCAACATAAAACACTTTTTTATAACGAAGATGTTTTTTTTTGTATATGTAAGCGAAATTGTATTGTTGAAATACGTAAGAAAGTCGGAGTTTTATTGATGGCTGTCGAAAAACAGTTTTAAATACTATATAGATCGAACGTGTGGTGTCTTCTTGGAGGGCGGTAGGAGCCAAAGTTTTAAATATGCCACAAAAGAGCAATAGAGGTTGAAGTGTTATTTTGAGGTAGAAATTGTTTCGTTTTATACTTGTACTCACCAAAACCAAACTTTCAAAAGTTCTCAAGCTGCAAGCTCTGGTACAGTTCTGTGCGTGTATTTCACTGGATCACTGGCTGCATGACTGCGTGCTGGTAGCCGGCAATGAACAATGCCACTGGTGACGGATCGGGCACGATACAGCGGACCTGCAGGCACCAAGGACACCGACCACATAATCTGTGCTGGCTACGCTCTGCTCTGCCACTACCATCAAACCGCGACCTGCTAGGGGTTATCTCTGTAAATGTTGGTGTTGCTATTTAAGCCCCATTGTTCAAATTTAAATAAAAATGTCTGGGTCTAGTATGAAAAGAATTTACACACGGTTTACCAGTAACACTTCCACTGTCGTATCGAATGATGCTAATACAGTGACATTTGAACAGTCATTTCCATTTTCGGGCCTGGACCCGGCAGAATCTCATCGATTCGGATAGCACAGCCCCTGCGCCCCCATCTTCTGTTTATTCTTTCTTCGCTGTTCACAAAATGAATGTGCAATGGTGAGTTACATCTATCCGTATATTTAACCCACACTTTATGATATGTGCTGTTGAGAAGTGTACCAAAATTAATTTCGGTCCATTTATGTCCAATATAGGCCCCAACTAAGTAACTTACTACATGGAGCAGATATTTTCTTGAGAGACCGATCGATAGTCGCTTGGTTAGTCATTGCCGCCTTTTAAGGAACCCAAAAATTCATTGCCGTGTTCATAACAGCCCGCAAGCTGTTCGTATCTTCAGAAAGATGAATCCAGTCCACACATATTTCCCAAAGACTCATTTTAACATCCTCCCATTTACTCCTGTGTCTTCCGAGTGACCTTTTCTCTTCAGTCTTTCCAACCAAAATTGCCCCGCCCGTCCCATCCTTCTTGATTTGGTCATCCAAGAAGTGTCTGGTGAAGAGTGCAGTTTGCAGGACTCTGCACTGTGCAATTTCTAACGTGCTCTAACCGCGTTAAAAGTTATTTCCACGGCCCTCGACCAGCAGGAAGTCGGTGTGCAGTTCTCATACACCCTCAATCTGCGTTCTTCCTTTAATGTGAAAGATGGTATTTCACTCGCACAGAAAAGTATTTTCCATGCTTGCAGTCCAGGACGAGTTTTATTAAATTGATCGAAAAATGTGCAGTGTAAAATTTGTACATTATATAAAAAATAAATCTCTACAAACTTAATTTGCAGTCACTCAGAGGTGGAAATCAGTGAATGCAGTGGTTAGTTTAAGCCAGAGGTTCCCACAGTGTGGGGCGCGCCCCCCTGGGGGGCGCGAGTGGTTTTCTGAGGGGGTTGTTTGTATGGAAAACTTTTTTTAACGAAATATGGAGAAACATTTTTAACATCCTATGCTTGGTTGAGGCAGTTTAGTTGTCTTACAGTGCTGTATACTCATAGCTAAATTTTATGTCAAATCTGTTTGCTTGCACTTGTTCTGGAAGGGGGCGTGAAAATTATGAAATGTTTTAAGGGGGGCGCAAGGTATAAAAGTTTGGGAACCTCTGGTTTAAGCCATTCATTAATTCACGTCGCTTAGGTCCGGACATTCTCGACAGCACTTCGTTTCCAAATAAACTGAAACTGGCCCTTCCCTCTACTTGTGAGACAAACCCTTCAGCCAGTCCACGTCTAAGTCGTCGTTCAGGTAACGAATTGATGTCTGGTATGGATCACTATTTCCGCACCATTATATGACGCTAGCATTATCGACTTTTTCGTCCACTTCGCTGTATTGGCCTACCCAATTACTAACTTATGTCCGAAAGCCGACCTGTATCATGTGTTTAGTTCAGTCTCAAATTTTGCAAGAGAAGGCATCTTCTGAGTTTTCAGTATGTGAATGCCAAATGGAGGGATTGTTTCTGTGTGTGTGCATGCTTCACGTCCAAAAATCATGGCGCAGTTGTTGTGCTCTGAACTTTGTCGGGCGAATTTAATTTTTGTTCGTTCCGGTCCAACACAAATCATGCTTCAAATGAAGCTGGAAGAAAACAAATGGCTCGCCCTCCCTATTTCAAGGATACAGAACATAAAATGTACAACTGGCCAAGATTCGTTAATTTTGTTGGAAACGAAGATCATTTTATGCTGTAATGGTGGTGAAGATGTCGACGTTGGTATTTTGTATTGTGTCGCCCTGAAGTTGGAGGCATTATGTTCCTTCGAAACGTTTTTACCCCCTGCAAGTCCACATGGCGTCATGGCCCACAAGACGAAACCAACATTATAAGACCATTTTCGCTGCGATGTGTAACAGAATATGAGGAGAAATCTGTGCCATGTAATTTGTTTTGATCTCCGTTAAAAATGGATTTGTAGCGAGAGTAACTTGACATCGTACTGCGCATACAAGAGGATTCAACTTTACACTTGGCAGTAATTTATTCTCGGAATGAAATGCAGCAACTTCTTGTCATCAGATTCTTCGGAGTCGGTTGATAAGCAACGCCTACATAAGCATTTGAAATCCGATGAGTAACGCGAGTTCAGTGTGGCTTATCTTTGTCTTATAAGGAAAGGAGGATGAACATGACTCTTATCTACTCAACATTCTGGCCGGAAGGTAACTGAAGAAACAAAGGAAAGATTATATTTTCCAGATGCCTTCTCTGCAGTTTTATATTCTGCGTACTTTTTGCAAGGAGCCGAAGGGTCACAGACTTGTTTTCTCACGATCCCAAGGCTTTGGACATCAGTGACGCTTTACCTTTGACGCGGCACATTGTTTGTCATGACAGTTGTAAAAATGTACCAACTGCTTCGCCCTATATCGATTATGTATAGCGTCTTTTGAAATCTGTAGAAAAACAAATGACGAATGTGACGGCTCTGTTATCCCAGCATTCTGAAATCATGGAAAGTCTCAATTAAGATGGTCACTTTCTGGCTGGGATTCGAACTATATTCCACTTAAACACTTGCTAATCCTCCAACTTACAGTTCAGATGTGTAATTACAGTTCTCGTTTGACGTCATAATTATGTTTGTAACTGATTAAGCGTCTTTAAATTAATTACGTGAGTAAAGAAACTGTTCGTGCGTGCTTAGGGTCAGCAGACAACCCCGTTTGCGAATCATTTGCCTCATGCGTCTTGCGGCCAGAACTGTGTCGTAACTTATGCAAAATATCTGCTATCCTGTGTTGCGTCGTAGTAAGAGGGGGAGAAAAGACAGAAAAGGCGATGGAGGAGTGAAACGCCTTTCAAAGAAGCTCGGAGGTAACTTGTGACATGCGTTTCCGAATATAAGGCGCATTTCTCCAACGACGTTTCTTGTAATTTCCTACGCGTTAAATTTAGTTCTTTCCTTGTAAGTTTTCGTGCGTGAACATAATGAATTTATTTTTGGGTAACCACTGTATGCCACTGACGTGGGTGCGGAAAGAAAGGAGACCTCAGTCATGCTGCAAACCTGATCTGAAGGCCGAGAATAATTACGGAACTCAGAAGCACATAGTGGCTCTGTTTGTTAGACTTCCTTCAAGAAACAAAAACATTGTACACGGCGCAGCGCTGTTAAGTGTTTCAATTGTCGCGTGAACTACAATGAAAATGCTTCACAGGTTGTTATCATGGATATATAGTTACTGATTGTGCGTTTGGTGTTAACATATTGCTTTCTTTTTCGGCCAAACTCATTTTATCAAGAGTGGCGTATTTTCCTGTTACCATCTTCACGTTCAGCAATTTATCTGGTGCCAGTTTCATTTATCAGATTGCTTTGCATTGCTCCTATCAGTTAATTTACTTCCCTCTGAAGATTGGAAACTTCACGGAGGAATTAAAATTTAATGATGAATTTATGATTTTTTTGTCGAAACTTTAACGACCTTGTAATATTTGGTTATAAATTTTAATATTTTAACCCCCCCCCCCTTGAAGTACCCCAGTAGTTCTCAAACTGAATGTAAGTACTGAAAATAACTAAATGTATGGTCTAGAATTTTCCTGTCGCTGTGGAATCAGAAATGTCATCGCTTTGATCAAAGAAGCCCGCCGTCACGAGTCAGTCCAATCCATTGCACATCGTTACACTATTTCTCAGATACTTGTAACTGTGTGTATTACCTTTCCATCAACGCTGAGAGACCTCGACAGTTTGTTGTGACCTTCAACCCATGATCTTTCTCTTAGAGACGAAGTTTCCCATCCTCTGCACGCCGACAGAGGAGTTTTCTTCTAACCTCTGCGTCCAGACAGATTCTGGGGCCCATCCAGCCTCCTGTCCAATGGGGGTAACGGGGTCCTTACCCGGGGGTAAAGCGCGGTCGTGGCGTGACTCTAACCACACACCCCTATCTAGTGCCGAGGTTAAGAATGAGTAGGAGCTATACCTCCACTCCCCCCAAGCACTTACATGGCGTAACTTTACTTTAACTTCTTCTGCCACGTCTTTACAAGCGCTTTCTACTACCACCACAGAAATTCACTCTGAAGGTGGTAATTGCAGTGTTTGCTGAAACGTTACAAAGTCTTTGCAGGTAAAACGTTCAAAAAGCTTTAACAATCGATCCAGCTTGTCCCAGGTAAAATTGTAGTTCTATACGCTTTAATAATTAGATTTATAACGTCACTATGTTTAAAATGTTTAAAATGGTGTCGCTTACTTAAATGTCAGTATTAAAAAAGTTTTCGTAAAAAAGGTTAAACCCTTATTTCAATATGCGATGTTAATTTGTTTTATAAAATATAGAGTATAAGAAATACTGTAACCCTCAAAAGAACGGAAACTTACTTACGCACTACGACGCCCTCTCGCCGGTTCTACTCCAAAGTACAAGACATGTGAACCCATTTTCTTGCCGTCGGCCGAGTTGTATATAGTTCACAGTTTCACTTGTCAATCATACAGATAGTCGATAAGTTGAGCTTTCGTCCATCCTGGAAGTATTACCCGCAAGTCCTTTGTTTTGTAGCGTAATCGGTTGCGTTACTGAGAGTAAACATCGCATCGGCGACGCGTGTGCTGTATGTTTGATTGGGTTACCACGGTGACCACGCAAACGCTTTGGCTTCCGTATTAATAATAGAAAAAGCTTGCTTATGCCTCAAACTACAACTCGTTTGTATTTTCGTCAAAATTTAACGACTGGTTCTCAAAAACCCTGGATTGAAAACAAAATAAGATATCCGTGCGCTTTAAGCACCAAGCCATGAAGATGTATGAAGGCGTAGATTTGTATCTCCACGCAATCGAACATGAATTTCGGACTGGCAGTTTTTAGAATCAAAATGTATTACATTTTTCTTATATTAAGAACAAAACAAAAGATGAGTATTTCAGTTCCCTTTGCATCAGAAGCCTTTTGATTATTCCAAAAGTTGCGTTCAGGGAGTGACCAGTTTCGATATTCTCTGGCATACAGTAATATTTTCATGCTAGATGTCATTTGTTTGATTCTTTAATTGTATATAATTAACATACATAGTAAAGAAAATATTATACTGATGCTTCTTGTCCTTTATTCGTCGTAATTGTAACATTTTGCATTTTTGGTTTGGTTGTTTAGTGATTTAGGCTTTTATATGTTCATGACGTCTATTAATTTATGAGAAATAAGCGCTTACGAGATAATGACCACGGCTATTTCCAGACGACAATTTGTCGTGTCCTGTGGGCTTGCTTTCACGCACCCTGTTCAACCACTTACAGGATGACCGCTGAACATCCGTCAGTTCCGTTGAACGTTGGAATGACGGGCATATTTGCATATTTTCCGTGTTTTGTTGTTACGCTGTGAACGTGAATGTGATGGATGATTCGTGCTAAACTCCCTGTTAAGTCTAAAACTTGTCTGAAGAAGATTTACAAGATGTCTGCAACGGAGGAGGTCAAGACTCGCGAACTGTAATTCGAAGAAGAAATAAGAAAAATTACTTGCCAGCCGCATTTTTCTGTTTGTACCAGTTCTGCCACCTGTGGTATTCGTTTTTATGTATCTGCGATTTTTTATTTGTGGACACAAGGAAAGAATTTGCTGCTTCCGCGCCAAGAGACAACATTTGCGGGGGGCAGGGCTGTAATGGTGTCCGAAACCAGTTTTCTAACTTACAGACTGCCATTGCGATGCAATCTTTTGTTACATTTTTTATAATATTACCTGCAGCATGTTGGGTATTTTTTGTGTTTAGTGAAAGAACTGGCAACTTCAGTGAGATTTCAGGTTCTCGGGGAGACAAGTATGGAGACGGTTATTTCCTGCTTTGTTGTGCCGTGTGGTCGGACTGTTTACCGAAGTTTGAGAGGTGCTTACTGCCTTCTTCATAAGGGAAATTCAGGGCGATCTCCCTGATGATGGAAGCAGCAAGCACCTCTGAAACACTTATAAACTTCTACTAGACTATATGGTGCAACAACCCAGAAGACAGCCATTTTCATCTATTTGCCATCCTACGGAAACACAATGTTTTGCTTTCTGACAAAACCCCCTTTTACATTCCGCGTTTCTATGACAACTCCATTGATTTCCATTTGTTCAGTGACAGTGCTGTGTATGCACGTGTTTGTCAGGAACACCGAATTGTTATCGGACGCGTGTAATGTGGCTTTGAAAAGTAGCCCGCATATTTGATTTGTTTGTCTCTGAGCGCCTGTAGTTTTGCCATGTTTGTCTGTCCGTCTGCTTCTATCCGTGGTCTGTGTATAAAATGGTACGAGTAACGACCATCCTGACTGAGGGTTTAATTGATTTTACTCTTTGTCTTAAGATATGTGCAAGTTACTTCGCTTTGAATCACTAGGTCTTCTGGCCTGAATGTATTTATTGTGTGAAAAGATCGGTGAAAGAAGTGTCCCATCTTCTTTCAGAAGTTAAAGATAATTAATTAATCATGTCTTTTCAAGAATAGAAATTTTCATTACCACGGAAGCATACTGACAAAATAAATTTTCAAAAGAAAACAAATGGCAATCTGATCCATAACCGAAAAGTATTTTATCACACCTCATTGGCTGTCGTATAAGAGTGTATATGTCGTAATCGCTACAAATCACCTGTACATAAAAACTCGTAGTTTATACAATTTCATTTTCGTAAATTAACGAACTAAACGATCAATAAATGCACGCAATGTCCCAGATGTTATGATGCCCGCTTTGGGTGCGGACTGTCCTACTTACATTATGGATGTGGGTCACTGGGGGTAAACTCAGTCTTGACCCAGATGGAAAAATTTACATACGATACGGACCTCAAACAGAATCGGTGAGTATACACCTCTGGGGAACGGGTGGGGATGGAGGTGGCAGTGTTTAACTATTCATAACATAAATTAATTTGGGCTACGTAATCTAATCAAATATATTTGGTGTAATTGCAAAAAAAGTGGGATGTTGGTGCTGCTGTACACAAGCACAGACAGTAGTTACATTTGGGCTTATGAGCACTAATAATATACGTTTGAAAAATCAAATATTGATATTAAATGATTGACATTTGGTTGAAACGCCCGAGTTTTATGATGCCGGAAGGTCCTGGGTTTAAATTTCTACCCGGACACCGGCTATCCTGACCGAGTTTTCCCGTGGTTTTTCTCATCCCCTCTATGCAACTGTCGCGATAGTACCTCAAATTACGCCGCGACCATTTCCTTTCATATTATTTTAAATTTTTAATCATTTTAACTTTCGATGTTATCTAGTCTAAGATACTGACAGTGTCGTTATATAAACCATGGAAAAAAAGTGTTCAGTAGCTGAAGCGTTCGGCTAAATTCTCGTCCCTCATAATTGTCTCTGAGGGAATTTCCTGTTAGCATATTCTAAAGCGAAGTTGAGGAAAAGCAATGTATAAAGATGTCCCAAAAAGATATATACACACGTTCAGCGTATGAAATAAATACATTTGAATTAACTAAACTAACACACACGTCAGCAATGGCACCTGGTGAATTAGCGAATCCAGTGTAGGTGTTCACAGTGGCGCCATTCGCTTCGTGCCACAAGTGACAGTGGTGAGCACCTGATTGACAGGCGACCATCGTGTTATAGTGTGTACATCTTTTTGGAACCATCTGCAGTTTCAAACGACATCGCGTGGCGGGTAATGAGGGAGTGTGGTGATGGACGCATGCCAG
>NW_019059957.1:193596-213914 GCF_000696155.1 Zootermopsis nevadensis | reverse complement strand
TGGAACAGCATCTGACAATACATAAGGGAATGTTATATGGATATTACACTGTACTTTGATTTGGGAATAATTATGCTTAAAATGTTCATGAAAAGTTTTCCTATGAAGCTGACATTGTCACATTGGGCTTTTTCTGGGTATTAAAAAAATCTGTGAATGTTAATAAGATTTTGTAACAAATTTTTGCATGTAGTTATTCTGAAGTGGTTACAAATTCATCTAAATATAGAATCTTATGCACTTAGGCCAAAAGAGTTTTAAGGTGTTCTGTATTTTTGGAAATGTTATAGCACACAGCACAATTTTGCACTTGCACATTGTTATTTATATTTTTATTTTAGTTTATTTATTACTTTTAGGAAATACTGTTAATAATACATAAACATAATGAATCAGTACTACAAAACAATCCTTATCTCTCTGTATGATTGTTTGGCAAAATACAAAGTGCACACCAAAATTTCATGGAAAGAATTTGTGTACAAACTTGTGACAATTTCATCCATATTTAACACTCGCAATCACAATATTAAAGTCTGTGTCAGGATTTGTATTTTATGTCCTAAGGATACAGATGGCTGCCAGTCAGTTGGACTGAAAAATCTCCCAAACACTCTTATTATCTGTTGGCTACATTTCAAACTATTACTTTAAAGGTCGAGGTCTGGAAAGTTAATGCATTCAGTTAGACTCATGGAATCATTTCTTGCTATAAGTTATTTGACTCATGGTGAAGGGAAAGTGTTGCCAAACATTTCTGTGAGAGAAGTCTTGTTTGCGTAAAACACATGAGCAAAGTATATGACTAGATAAAAACATTACTGGGCCATATCTTAATTTTATAAAATTTCACCTTGAAAGATTAGGCCTACATACTTATCTTTTTGTGTTTCAGATGTGATACATGAAAAGAAGGAATAAGGTGTCTGCAATATGACAGTATTAGTTATACTACAAAAGCAGAAATATCAGGTATCATCATAATCCACTTCAGTTTCAATGTATGGCTTGTAGCATGCTTACATATTGTTTGCGATGGTTTATTTAACATTTTGTCAGTTCTTAATGTTGTATTCATTCATAAGAATTATTGTGAATTGGGAAGGATGTGGAAAGAAGTGGTCACAGCCTCTTTAGGGTACTAGCCCAACATATGCTTGGGCAAACTGAGTATAATCCAGAGAAACCTCATTGAGAATAGTGTGTCTGTGGACTCGGATAAATACCAAGGACCTTTGAAACATAAACAGGTGCCAGCAAGTACACAGTGATTGATGTTCTTACTTAACTTTAAGTGGATTATTATTGTTAAGGTATTTGTATTCTTTTGTCATGAATAATACTTGAATAAGTATTTAAAGATTAAGTTCTTGTGATATCTCAGAATGTTACATCTTTAGAATTTTAATTATTTTTGTCTTCATATCTTTCTGAACAATTTGGATGATCAAATTTAGTGGGATGAGATGGGCGGGGCATGTAATGTGTGGAAGAGATTACAAATGTATTCATAATTTTAGTCAAAAACCAGAAGGAAAGAGATCACATAGAATATCTAGGTGTACAAACCGAGTACGTCATCCTTCAGATGTTGACAGTTACTGAGTTGGTGAAGAAGTTCCCTGTAATGAAATCTGAAGAATCATTGCTGTGTTCACAATTTTACTGTCCCCTGATCTAATAAAATCTGGTCACATCTTTACATCCCATTTTGTAAGATCCATTTCCATATCATCCTCATATTTTCTCATGGATCTTCTGTGTGGTTTCTTTCCTTGAGGTTTTTCAGTCAAAATGTTATATACAATTCCTGGATCTCCTACATTTGAGAATAAATTGAATTGCTTGGAGGTGAGAGAGTTATGTTGCTGCTTAGTAACAGAATTCTGTTTTCCTTTGCAGATTATACAGGCCAGGCTATTCCACACATCAGGTTCAGCTGATATTGTCACCAGCTGGATAGTGGTGTGTCGTGCCTAACAAGACAATACTGTCAACAGGTTGGCAATTAATTTAATTACATATATATTGTAGTTACTATTGCTATTAGGGCATAATGTACAGTAATTTAAATGTGGAACTGCAGTCTTCTTTCTTAAAAAATAATATTTTAAGTGGTCTAGAAGAAAGGAAATTGTGTCTTCGTACATTGAACACTAGATATGTTTTCCAAGAAAACAAGTTAGCGCCATTTTGAAACTATATATACCTTTATGAAAATCTGTAAAGTGAGTATTGGGTGTCAGTTGCATATTTAGGACAAATTTTCCTACAGGTGGAGTTAATTTATAACAACAGTGATGTCTACACAAATCATGATATTGAAAAACAGTTTTATGATCAGCATGGTTAAAAGCGTAATTGAATGTACTGTTAAATATCGTGTAAAATACACGAAATTATCATACTTGGCATTTCAAAAAGACAGAAGAAATAAATACAGACAAATTTCTATTTAATGTTTCTCTGGAAGATGTGGAATATAATTGGCCTGGAATCAAACAAATTGAATACTAAATGAGAAGAAACCTTAAATCAAGGAGTTTTTAATGGAGATTCTACTGTAACTGTAGACAGCATGCCAGTGTGATTAAGAGGTATTCATAAATGAAGTGTCAGTTGTGGGCTAGGGTAGCTGTAGAATATAACTCATTTTCCAGCACTCTTGCCATCACTATTCTGAACCCAGCTGTTAGGGCTGACCCAGGCTCCTGAAGCTAAGGTAGTTTGAATATGGTAGCTGTCTACTTATCTCCATATGCTGTCTTGAATGTTTGAAGCTTTTTCTTAAAGCCTCCTATATATTTATTTATGGACTGATGCTTAGGCACAAAGAACTGTTTAATAATATGAAGTTGAAAACACATTGTTGTTATGTGTCTGTCTTTGGGTTATTGGTCACAATCATGAGATTTCTTAACAATAGTACATAAAATAACTCAGCAAACTATGCAAATTGTAAATGTGAATTGGGCTGCTTAGAACAAATTAAATTTACACACAACTGTCCACAACTGATGTGGCTTGTTGCCCAAGAGGATTTTATAGAGTTCATTTACGATGAAAGCTTCTAAGTAAAGGAGAAGTTTGTCCCGCTACATGCCATACAGGTTCTTGGGGTGAGTGGAGGTATAGCTCCTCTCTTTCTTGACCTCTTCTAGTCTTATAAAATTAAATTTACATTCCAAATAGTACAAATATCAGACATTTAAAGCTTCAGTCTAAATGTTTTTTCCACAAATGGCAGGTGAATATTCTACAGTTACAAGCTTCTTTAATGCATTTGTTTTATATATATGTTATCACTGTGGGATCTAAATAGGGTGAAATTCCTAAAAAAATAAGTTGAGAAGAACAGAGACATGAATGAAGCCATAGAAACTTGTTTTTCTCAACTGTAATAATTACTTTTTCAGGACTGCAAATACTGAAAATTGAAAATAATGGCAGGTTCCTTTTTAACTAATTGGATCAGTTTATAGGAGTATGTAATACCTTTTTATAAATAATTTCTGTTTACTTTGTGTAAAAACAAGTAGGAATTGTTATATGAGGATTTATCACAACTTTGAATGTTCCATGTATTTATTTTGTAATTTATTCTCTCCTGTGAATGTCTTGTGCATGTGCAACAATGTAGTATGACTGGACTGTTGACAGTACATTTGAGTGCAGACATCATGAACCCTCTAGGCCATAAGTACATGATGTACTGTGAATTTTCTGATGAGTTAACTGCAGGATGTCAGAATAGTTGCCAATTGAATTCACTTGTGTCCAGTGTAAAGCAGATTGGGTTGACCTGTCATAACACCTTTGAAACAAAATGGCAGATCAATTTTGGTACTGCCAAGTCCAATGTTACAAGGCTATGCTAGTGTTTATTAACCTACTGAAGCCAAAGCTCATCTATATATTGTTTAAAAAACCTGACTCTACTGCAAAGAAAAAACACTGCACCATAATTACAAAGGTCATATAGTTGATTATGTTTAAGGAAATAATTGCTGTTTATTCTGAGAATCATATGAAATGCATAAATACACTCTGTGGACAAAGTGCAGAGTTATTGATTGTTAAAGCAGGAGGTACATATTTACATAAGAAACTTTTTGTTCATAAACAAAAAGTGTTGTAAATAAAATAGTTTGCATCATTGTGCCATATCTTTAACATATTTATGAATTATGCAATAGAAAACCAGCCTGTAAACATTAGCCAGATAAGAACATGGCAAGCTCAGCAGAACCTGCCACTCTTGTTTATTCGGATGCTGGCAATGACCAAGGTACTCTGCCTATCTACACTCCTGTATGTAATGAAGGCTTGGTGAACTAGGAGGCCTATATATGTAAGTTTTAAAAAGAGAAGTGTTTTGTATATTGCTCTCTCACTTCTCTTCCATTTGTGTGCCATATTCATATCCCTTCCAATCCTTAATTGAATACAAAAAATGGATGCATATGCTTTTTAGGGTTCTGATGGAAGACTTGCTTCTTTAGTACCCATAAAGTTGTAAAGTTGAAACAGCACTACTGCTGTTACTGAAGGAACTTGTAATTTTTTGTGACAATATATCTTTGAAAAGTATAGTAAAGTAAAATTAAAGCTGTCCCACTATACACCATGTAGGCACTTGGGGGAAAGAGGAGATATAGCTCCTACTCATTTTTGACCTCAGTGCTAGATGGGGGTGAGTGGTCAGCATCATGCCTTGGCTGCGCTTTACCCCTGGGAAAGGACCCCGGTACCCATTGGATGGCAGGCTGGGTGGGCCCCAGAACTAGTCTGAAATTACATCTTTCATGCTTCTGATATTTGTCTTCTTTAAGAATCTGTTTTTCCAGTTTTGCAAAAACAGTTCCTGCATTATGAATTCCAATGGCTCTACATTTTCTCATTCTTTGTATTGCATTGCCTACCTGTGCAACCTTGAACAAAGTTACCTTTCTTCATTTAGGAAGGCACATATTGTGTTGAATTGTATATTCAGCCTTCCACCAAACATGTAGTCCCTGTCTGATATGTGTATAAAATCCCCCTTGTTGTGGAAGTGGATGATCATGTTATAACTGTTTCCTGTCATCTGCATGGATTTATTTTCATCTTGTGTTACATGTCTACTTATTCTTGAATTAACCTTCCTAATAATGTTGTATAATACAAATTATGAAGCTCTTCATTCATTAATTCCCTGCTTTGTCAGATTACTACAGTATTTCTTAACTCCAAGTAATACCTTAGCATTTTGTTCTAAAAAGTCCTCACTCTATCTTCTTTCCTAGAGTAAGAGACAGGATTTCACATGCATATAACATGGGATAAAGACCAAATTTTATATATTTTAATCATCTTTTTCTGAAAGGAGACAGGAAAAAAGAGGAATCAATATAAATAAGAACCCATTTGTATTTTAAGGACATAGATAATATTTCTTAGTTAGTACAATGTTTTATGAAAACATTTTCATAAGTATTTGCTGTGCACTAAGTGCAAAACTGTATTAATGTCACTTATGTTGGTGATGAATTAATCACAATGCATTGTAAGCTTTCATTCTGTGGTGGTGCCCATCTCTTCCAGATCATGAGACTCAGCAAACAGTTTCAGAAATCATCATCAGAATCGTCTAAAGCAGCTCGTCGGCGGTCAAACTAAAGGCCAAAAGATACAATATCCAAATTAAATAAGAATGTAATTCAGTGGCTTATTCATTATGTCTATTTTGTTTACAACTACCAACAAAGGAATGAACATTTCTTTTTGTGAACTTACCTTGACAGTTGTATTATGTTGCATCTGCTCACTGACTTTTTCAAGAATGTTTATTAATTCACTTTCACCAAGTTTGCTCATTATTTGACCTGTGCGAGCCATTTGAAGAAGCATGTTCTCCACCAGCCGGCCTTTTTCTGGTTTACCAATCATTAATGTGTTAACTGAAAGGTAACATTAATAAGACTAAACAATAACCACACTAGGTAAATAGGCATATACAATTAGAATTTATGATAAAGTGAGTATATATTAGATTACACAGACTGACCATGGAACTGTTGTAACATGTGGTCTGTTAGTTTGACATTCTTTAGAATAGATATTTCTACTTGGCCAGTCATTCGTGTCTACATATTCTGGGTTCATGTGGAATGCCCCATTGTTAAGATATAATTCTCAGAGCTGTGATTTGCCCTAATATTTAATCTTTATGAGTTAAATATTTTTTGCTTTTTAGAAGTAATTGTAGTCTTGCACACAATCCATCTAAAATGTTAATCACAGACTTTCAGAGACTTTGAATTTTATAAACTAACATTCAGAATGATAAAATCAAAATTAAAAGTGGCAATGTTAAGTCTTATAATGATGGACAGGAAATTGGTTAAACCCATTTAATGTTCCTGAGCCTGGAACTCAATTTAACATTTTACATGATTTAGCAAGATCATAATAAATATATTGAATGTTTCAAAGAATATTTTAGGATTCCAATAGTTGCATATTATCATAACCCTTGAAATGGTTTCATGATACAGTAGCTTGTTACTGCTAAGCATACTAGAAGACCTTGGGTGAATAACAACTCACGTCTTGCCCTTGCAGATTGAGTGAGAACCTGAGTAAGGATTGTGTTCTTCATCTCATCTTGTTCCCTCTTTCTCTGTTCTGCTTTCTCAGTATCTGAACCTCCCTGTGTATCAGAGTTTTATTAATTATTTAAATAATTAAATAAGGAAACATTATGTAAGGTGAGGAAACGATCTATAGTATACAGAGTTCAGAATACAACTTTCTCTTTAATAAACCCCAAAAATTAAACATCAAAGCCACATACAAAATTGGGCCAGTTCAATACAATTAATCTGCTCTTTCTTCAAGAGCTTGGGTAGATCAGAATAGTCACTGGCTACATGCTTGATGACTGGGAGATTATTCCCAGCAGAAACAGAGAGCAACTCTTTGTTACAATATTCAGACTGCCACTGAGGGCTGCCCAGTCTTCACCTCGTGAAGCTCTCCTCCATTCCCCTATCTTATGGCATGATGCTTAATTACACACACACACACAGATAATATTACTTTTTTATACTTGGTCTTCTATGAGGTCTTTCCAATGAAATGTATTCCTTTCTTGTCTCCCTCATCTCAAGTTCTTCATAACCTCCTTAGTAACTATGAACATGTTCCCTTACATCATAATACCAAACCACTTGCTAAAATCTTGTCATAACAATACACAAGATCTAATCAAAACATAATGATTTTCAAATTCAGGAACATTCAAACAAAATAGTTTTTACAAACTCACTGATCAATGTTAAGCTGGAACTATGTGGTTCAGTACATGAAGAATGTAAACTACACTGAATATTTAAGAGGAAATGGATTTGTGTTTTAGGGATCCAGTGCAAATGGACATATTGTACCTGAAAGCTTTACATGATCTGACAAAGACTTACCAAGGTTCCTGTTTTTCATTTCAAAGATCCAAATAGTCTTTCAATTTTGTGGAAAGTATGCAGAATCCATTGGCTTCCAAAAATCATGACAGAAACCCTTGACTTTAGAAATGAGAATCTGTAAACTTATATCTAAAATTATGTTTTCCTTTGGGATTTCTTTCCTTATGTGCCCCTTTCCTCCCTTCACTCAGTAGACTTGGGCCATACCCTTATAAGCTACAATGACCTGCTTGGAAAATAAGCATTGGTGATAGGGTTATTATGGCCATTATTACAATTTGACGTAGTTTTCCGGATATTGATACTGCCAAAATATACATAAATTACAGTCCACTTAATTTGTAGTGTTGTGCGAAACCTCATAAATTACCTTGTATTCTGACTGCAGCTGAGCCAAACGTTTGGCTCTAATCTCATCCAGATCTGCATCTTCCATTACTGTTCATGTGCAATAATAAGACTTTTTGAACTACCTGCACACGGTACGCTAATTGCAACACGTGCTTTGTATTATTTATAGAACTGCTTTTATTTACGTTCAGGATAGCATGCTACAACCAGCATTGATGTTGTGTTATAGTCTGCGTGTACCATTGCCCAAACAGTCCTGTCAACCGCAAAGGATTAGCCTTCGGCAGCACAGATGATCTAACATCTTACCACTCTACATTTGTATTCTTTAAGTAGAAATATCATTTACTTTACAGTGGTACCACTGACAGATCAAAAGCGATCTGAATTTGTTAGAAAGCTTTACAGAACATAAAGAGTCAGGTGGTATGTATAACAATTTGTTGTTGTATCATAAGCCTTGTCGGGATTTTGGGAGGGACGAAGACATTGCCAAACATTTCAATCTTTGGGGTATTAATCGATTTATGGTCATTGATTGACTACCATGAAGACGACCAAACTCACGTCATTAATGTCTGTGATCCTGAGAAAGAGAAATGGCGAAGTCAGTTAGTTCCGCTGGTTCGAAAGGATCTTTTAATCCGGTAACTTCATTTTTTCGTGCTGAATATTTGTTTATATGTTGATTGTGTAGTTTCCTGAGTGTCTTTTTTAAACTATAGTTACGTTAAATAGTCTTCATCTGATAGTTTGCATGTCTAATATTTGTAATTTGCATGAGACTAGATTCTTTTTAACCTGCACCCATTCCTCGTATGCATGCTTGTCCTTGTGAATGTATTTACTTAAGTGAGATGTGTAGTAATTGTCCTGTTTGGAGTATCACACACACCCAAACAATATTACAGTAACAAAGAGAAGTTGAGACAAAATAAGAGTCAAATATAATCCAGTTCATGTAGCATAGTGGTATCCCATGGTGACTGACAGAAAATGACATGAATTCCCAGTATGAGTCAGACAAGCTAAATTCTCATCTGTGGGAAAGAAAGTGCTGGTAACTTCTGTCTTTACCCCTCACCATAACTCACTACTGATAACATACATTTTAGTGGCTATATTCAAGATTTTTAATGTATTCAACTATTGACTTGTAACCATGTAATATAATATATATTTGTAAAAAGTGGACCTTTATTCATATTGTAGATTAATCTGCCTTGATATGGAAACATATATTTACATTATTTTGGTATTCCATTTCTCCTCTAAGTGTTGAATTGTACATAATGATTTTTCTTTTGTAGGATTCTGATGTTCATATTACATATGAAGATCAGCAGAAGATAAATAAGTTTGCTCGTCACAATGCAAAATTAGATGACTTCAAAGAGGAACTTAAGATTAAGCAGGTAAAATTTATATCCTTAGTACCAGAGTCCAACATTGTTACTGTGAGGATGTTCTACAAATGCTTACATTATCAATCTTACCTGTGTGTAATTGTCTGATACATATCATTGAATATCACATGAGAAATTATTATACCTAAATTCAAGAACATATTTCTGACAGTAATTTATTTCAAAGATATTTGTCATGATTTTATTAATTCATTGTGCATGAATATAAATAGTTGGGCCCATGGTCATTGATTCAGAAATTTTTTGTTGGCATCAGATGAATACGCTTTGCAATATTTGGCGTTGGGTTGTCATTGTCATGTTGTATGACATCCTGATACTGATCTTTGCTTTTCTCAAGATCATGAGTTATTGTTGGGTTGCCAGCATCCTGTTTTAAGGAGTAACTTAGATTGAGTTTGGTTGTTTTGTTTTTGATTGGGTTTAGTACCTTGCAATGCTTGAATGTACTTGTGTTGTTGACTTCATATAGGCATTGCTATGCTCAGCTTTGCTAACATCTTGTCAGATGACAGTCTGAGTCTTATCTTTGCTTTATTCAGAATCTGTTGTTGATGTTGGGATAATAGGTGTTGCGACACTCAATTTGGTTTGGTATTATGTGTATGTATGTCTACAAGGAACTGTGATGAATGGATATCTGTTATGTAATGTTACAATTGAGAGGTTATAATTTGTAATATTCATATTGTATTATTAAGTTAATTGCTGCACTGTGTATGTGTATTATTTTCAGAATGAGTTGAAGAACATAGAGGATGCTTGTGAAGAACTGATATTAGCTGATAGTGATAAAAATATTCCATTCTTTATGGGAGAGGTGTTCATATACCATGGTATTGAGCAAACACAGGTACAGTACAGGGCTCTTGTTGTGTTAACCTGTGTTGCATCACCATGTAAGACTACTGTATAATAATTAAAAGTGTATAAAACTAACAAACTGTATGATGCAGGTCTTCCTAAAGCAGTGTATACAGTTATTAAGGCGCTCAAGAAATTTCCTTTTACAAATCCTGAAGGTTTGTCATTCCAGTAATGAAGTCTCTTCAGGATAATGTTGGGATAGTACTTTGCAATAGGCCACAATTATTCAAATTCTTACAAACTCATTATTTTAGATTACATTCCTATCTTACTTGATGCCTTTTCAGTTTAAATGACATTAATTAGCTCATCTGTTACTGGTAGTTAGTACTATTCATGTTGGTAGTATAAGGTATGTCAAACATTGTGTCTGTGGTCCAGTTTCTCCCTAGCTCTCCATACATGTATTGTTTTATTGGCTAAGCTGCATCAGCTGATCATGTTCCATATTGGTGGTGACCTTTATTTTATGGAACTGTGGAAAGTAAAATAAACAAGTATTACAACATTCTAAGCTGCCTGTGAATTTTAGTGTAATTATTAATCTTATGAAGATTGCTTTAAATCAGCCCATTAACAGCATTATTTTACTCTTTGAAGTCTGTTTATTTAAGCATAATTGAACTATTGCATGTTGTCATAAATGTGACTTCTTGGTTTGTAATGTTGACACTTTACACCAGAGTATGATTTCTCTGACACAAAATACCAGAAGTTAGATTGTTAAACTCTAGCACAGTAGTGGACTGATTGGTTTCCAAATTCAAGTACCTGGGGGAAATAATAACAAATAGAAATAAAGTTTTGAATGGAATAAATTCTAGAAGTGTGTTATTATTCAGTCCAGGAACTGTTATCATTGGGTCTTCTTTCCATTACTTTAAAGTTGAATAATTATTAAATATATTGCCAGTTTTTTCTTTGTATGAGAGTGAAACATGAAGGGAAGAACTTAAATTTCAAGTGTTTGAAAATGAGGTACACAAAATTATTATTAACTAGGATGAATGGAGTAAATGGTCAGTTTAAGATGGATTTCTGACAGTGCTTTATCTCACTGACAATACTAAATATATCACTATAGAAAGTGTAGTTTTTGTTTTATTTTGTGACAATATTTTTGGCATCCTTAGAATTACATAGTAACAGTGCCATGAAGCTTTTAACACAAGACATTTTACTAGTTTTTCAAATTTATTAAGCTCTTTGTGTGACATTTGGAGAATGTTAAGTTGGTATTTTTAGACTTGAAATTTCACACACTGTTTTAGTTGTTTAAAATGTCAAATTGTGTTTCCTGCATATAAGTAAATAGGCAAAAGTATCTCTTTAGCCCAGAATGGTGGTAAATGCCAGAATAATGCCTGCACTGCTGTAAATAACCCTTAATATCGTCGTAATTGACTGGTGCTTTTTTTGCTGTAGAAAATGTTGGATGAAGCCAAGTCCCGGGTTCAGTCTGAAATAGAAGATTTGGAATTGAAATGTGCAGAACTTCGCAGCATCATGAGTGATATGAAAACTCAGCTGTATGCTAAATTTGGAAATCATATCAATTTGGAAGCTGAAGACGATTAAGGAATGTGAATGTACTACTGGCATGATAATCAGACTGGGAATATTACTAAATCCTGACAAATGTTTTCAGATTTGATTTGTTTTTATATTCACAGAATTGTTTTAGGTCAATATGAAAATTGCAGGTTGAGATAACTGGGAAGAAGGTTCAAGTTGACTCTTGCATAGATCTGGAAACAAACTGTGAAAATCTATGTTACTATCAGACGTAGTTTTACTTTCTGGCTACAAAAGAATTTCCATGCTATTTTGTAGAAACTGAAAAAAGAACAACCCCCACCTCTTCAAGATGGAAGAAAGCATTATACATCAAACAATTTGAATGCTTGTAACATCTCTTGGACTGTGTTTGAATGATGTGTTGTCTGTTACACAAGTTTATTTATTTATAATATCTTTTTTAAAATAAAGTTGTAATTGTATTGGAAGCATATTACCATTACTGATAATAATATATAGAACTGGATTCTGGCAAATATTTCTCAAAGTTAATCTTTTCCTTACTCCATTATTAATGTTATTTTGATTTGTTGCTGCCATTCCCAAATACTTGAATTTTGTCACAATCACAAAGGACTTGTTAGCCATTTGTATGCTATTTCATTGTTCTGGAAGCTAGTGATGAGACAGTATTTAGGTACTTTAACTTTCTTTACATTTGCACCTTTACTAGTACATAATAACTCGCACATTAATGCACTTGACTTCATTGGTTTTCTGACTTGAGTCTAATATTCACCTGTTTTACTGGAGCTTTCCATTGTTTCAGTCTGTCCCTACTATAATTCTACCAGGATAAGTCACAGCTTCCTCCTTTCCATTGATTTCCACTGCTTTTCCATCCCTCCTCCAGTGATTACGAGTAAGCCAGCACCTGCCTCGTAAGTATATGTTTTATGCATGCATGGTTGATTACTGGGTTTGGGGTTAATTCAGAATTGTTAATTGACATTGCTAATCAACAGTAGAGACATTAATTATTGTCTTCGCTGCCTCAGTGCTGGAAACGTGGGTTCTGATCCCATTTTATACATAAATATATGTTCGTGTTTATTTTAGGTGTTGTCTTATGTAGGTATGTCTTAAGTATTTAAAACAGCGCTAGGATTTTAAATCAGCGAGCAGCGTTAAGAAGAAAAAGAAGACAGCACATAACCTAAGGAAATTGAAAATGTTATTGACATAGCTAACCCAATGTGTAGAAATGATATTGAGATCATTGTATTGAATTATCAATATTGTTTAGTCTTGCAATACAAATTTCCCTCATCATTTGTGTGGATGAAGGCTGTGATGTCACACACAATGGTCATAGCACGACCTGATGAAGTTGAGTTGTGCCTCAATCCGTTCCAATCTGTGGTGTTACTTCACCGAGTCTCGTTCGGGCCAGACTTTCAAATAGTGTATTTTTTGCCGTAACAGCTGCTAGGCCTCGGCTTTCATTTGTTAAAAAACATTTGGCTGCAATGAAAGTGTTCTGTTAGTAGCAAACCACTCATTAAAATATTCAACGTGTTTCGTATCTGTGTTCAAATTAAAAATTGTCATAGCAGTAACAATAATGATATAAGATTTGAGGTTTTCACAGCGGTGAGTATGAAGCTTTCTGTCTTCTGGGTTGTTGCGCTGTGTAGTCTGGTCGATGTTAACCAACGTTTCAGAGGTCATATTGCCTCCGTCATCAGGACGATGAATAATAACGATATTACTACTACAACAACAACTGCTACTGTTACTTACTGTTAATAGTATTAAATTTTCTGGTGGTATGCAATGACATAATTTTTTATTATAAAACAACACAAGAAGGAAACTTGCTGAAATGAAGAATTAGCGTAAGTTGAAATATGAAAAAACTTTTTATTTTTAATTGACTACAGTTTTATTTTTTTGGAGAAAAAATACCAGGTTTGCTTTTCTTGCCCCATCAGAGTATCAGCTCTGTATGAACTGGATGTGTATCGCCATACAGGACATTTTGGGCAGCAACCGGAATAGCATTCATCTCCTCACTTCTTGCGGTGTTTATGAAAATGTGGGTTATGTTAGAAGCAGCAATGAAAGTTTTCATTGTGTGTCATAGACAGATGGGATTGTGTAGGTCATCAGCTTGGGAACATTCAGAATAAAAATAAGTTAACATAATGTTGTGAGAGTAAAGGAACAGCCCTTACTGCAGAATACCTCTGCGTGAAAGTTCTTTGTGATTTACTTGACTTTAAATCTTAGTGAACAAGTCAAGTATATTTGTTTTGAAGACTACTTAATGAGATTAGATTAAATTTGGTATTGAATCTCTCAACTTATAGAATTTCATAAGAAAAAGACATGTTGGTTAAGAATTGCTACACGACACAAAATATCTCTTACTGAAGAAATATATTGAACTTGACGTGTTTTTTTAATAAAAAATAAATAAAAAACCTTATGCCTCTGTGGTAGTTCCCTATTACTTTGTCTTCATTGTTTCTCTATTATGTTTCCCTTTGCAGCATCAAACATGTTATTTAGAAGTTTGTGTTGAAGTTGCAAAATGGGATTCTGCAGTGTGGGAGAGTTGGTTTTCGTGGAAACCAGGTCGAAGAATCAACACTTCACAGGTGAAGCTCTTC
Organism: Zootermopsis nevadensis; assembly: GCF_000696155.1. The sequence goes on along the minus strand of NW_019059957.1, from coordinate 199,613 downwards.
TGTTTGGGTTTGCTTAAGCATTTGCTAGATATATCGAGAAAGAAAATTTTCTGGGGGCACAAACGTGGAACTCCTGTTGTCGTTGGAACTTTGCATTAACCATCTGCTAATAGCTGCGTCTTAAAAATAATTATATTCTAAGTAAGTAGTTCATCAAGAAGTGCTCCACTTTTATTGAACCGAAATGTTAATTTCTGTCCATAATTAACCCGATTCCCTACCAGTCCACTCACCCTATTTCTCTTAAGATCCAATTTATCTACGTCTTTGCCCACAAGGTTTCACAGTTGAAATTCTCTAAGAATTCATGTTTTGTGTGCGTGTTCATGCCTATGCCCTGCCCATTTCGTCTGCCTTGAAGAAGTCGCTCTGATATTAGTGAGATGTAAAACTCGTGAAGTTACGTAATTTTCTCTATCCTCCTTCCACTGCCTAAGCCCGGAATTCTCAAACCACTTCGGTTTGTGTTTTGCACTCAGAGATAAATTGTAAACACTTTATAAATGCTTCACTGAGAGAATGAGAAAAACGAGGGCAGTGAATCTTCTGCATTATTTTGACTACAATCGAACATTAATTTTGTGGTAGTCTTATCCCGTGATGTCATTCAAATCTACATTTCTTCAGCTGCTAATACAGCATCATAAAATAAACAAATAATAATAAACAATCATCTAAATATTTTGTAGGACCTCTGCAAATGTTCACCAGACAATGGACAATTTCTAACTTTGTCACAGAATTTTACGAATCGCTTCATTATTTTCGCAAGCGTCTCGTTTAACCAAAAGTGTCGTTTCACTCAAACTGGCATTTCGCCCAATGAAAGTTGAGTTTGTGTCTTTTCATGACAGATGTATCGCTGCTCCAGTGAACATTCACGTCTTCAAATTTGAGATGACAGCATTTAAGTCCCTCCTTTGACATTATTTATTGTCATTAATCATTTTTAGTATGATTTTATGTATATTTTACTGTGTCAGAACCTTGCACATGACACTTCATTCTGTTGCTTTGCTTTTACACACCTGTTTTCTTCGTTACAATGTTACTGGTAGCAATGGGTTTGTTTGCAGATGCATCTCAGCTACGCTTATTTGCCTCTGTACACCGCTTGTACTCACAAAGAAAAATTGAAAGTCCTAGGCTTTTGTGTGTTGTTTGATCCTATATGCCGTAATGCCACTCCTTCCTGCTGCCAATAGGGTTTTTTATCACGTGTTACCATACACATTTCACAGGTTAGCTCAATATATCTGAACACTTATTGCAGTCACATCAGATTATTTATCAGGGTCGCCATGTTATTATCGTTTACGTTTATGAACGTTGAATATTTCTTAAAGAACCAATAACGTTGAAAATTCTTTGACCCATTGGCGAGGTTGCTCTTCCATCCTTACAAATTCGTACGGCCATCATAATGGACTGGTTTGTGACAGTTTTGGAAATTTCCGAGATGTGGATGCTTTCAGTGGGGTCAACATTATCGTTCTTTAGGATAGATCGACAAATTTGCTGGACATGAGGAAGACGATAGAGGTTTGATTGTCGTTAGGTGTTAAGTCAAAATAAGATGTTCTTTTGCAGACCCAGCTTCCTGTTCATTGGAGATCAAGAGCTATTTTGCCGTGTATCACGTTTCGGTTTTGTATCTGTCGAGTGGTTAGCACTTTGGAAATTATGGCTTCCAATTTCGACCTGGAGACCGATTGTCCTCAGACTTTTCGTGGATTTCGTCGGTCCCGCTGATTGCGTGTTTAATTAGGTCACGAGCGCTTTTTCCATATTCATTCCAATTCATCAGTCATTAATCATCCTGCCATTCAGTGTAGTTGTGGTCTGAGCTGCTGACAGCGTCGTTAAAGAAACGACCAAACATCCAATTAATGCAATGGCATTACTTTATCATTGAAGGTAAGGTAAAGTCCTCCGGGGCCTAAGCAATGCTCTATGAAGGGGTATGATATGTGGAAACAAAGGTCCAATAGATGGATATGAGGCGAGCTTCACGCTCTGGCGACTTTTTGTTATCATATTATTATTCATAGGTTTTTCTTTTCAGGGCCAAAGGCATTTTTCATGGAAAATGATTGGGATGAGACTGTGTAAGGCACTGTTGCGAGAAAGAGGCATACTGGACAGCCCTCTTGTGTGCTTTCACCGCGACTTGATCCTCCACCCGCACGTTTATCAGCGAGTCCTCCTCATACATTTCACTTGAAAAGCAACAAGTTCTGATTGACGCTGCTGCAGTGACCTCGATGTGAACCAATGAGTGTCCAGGACCTAGTTTCCTACCCTCCTACTTTCTCGATCTGGTGTTATAGTGGTGAGGCTGTGCTGAACCCTGGCAGTCAGATCAGCCGCTGTTGTGGAGCGGTTAGCAACTCCCTCTTTTGTGCCGCAATTAGAAGTCATCATGGACAAGCAGCAGGAAGCCCAGCCAGACTCCTTGGCGACCGTAACGGTGAAGGAGTACCCACCCTCGGAAGTCTACAGCTCTGAGCCACCTCCTGTACGTATCTACCTTTGCTTTGAAATATTTAAAAATGTCGATTCCTGCCGCTAAGGAAAGGCACCGCTTCTCATTTACATGTCTACACAGTTTTAGAAATTTCGGTTCCCCGATCCAAGAAAGCAGTCCGCATATCCGTCACATAAGACCAGTCGTCTAATGTTAGGGAAACAGTTTACTCTGAAGATAGAATTATCCTATAATGCATTCTGCAGGCAAAATGTCGAGTTAATAAGTATTATAACATTGGTATATATTGTTACCACAGCTCTGTAAGGAGCTAAGTTTCCAGGCATCGCATATATGTATGGGACTGCCTCTAATTTTATTGAGTTGTTCCGGGAAGTCCATTGGGATGCACAGTTGTCCTGCGTGTGTATGGTCGAATACGGTGACTGCACAGAAAATAAAGTTAATTTTCTTTTGTACACTTTGCCTGTTGCAAGTAATATTTCAGTCTGTTCTCATGCACAGTTCTTATAGACGCATTGAAGTCTCCAAACATTTTATTACTTACGCGGCGCATATTTCAAATCGTAATCGAGTGGCGGTAGGACGATTGCAAAACATAATTAATTAGTCTCTTCCGTTTCGTTAATCGTTCGTTGAGATTAAGTTTAAAGTGTATCCCACTTTTGATAAGTTACAGTTGTTTGAACTTCTTATATATTGAAACAGTTAGAATATTAATTAAGAGTAAATATATTCTGTTGCTGACAAAGGTAATTAACAATGGATATATAAATTAAAATTGTCATATTTTTAGATTGATAAAATGAAGGTGGGGTAATGGACGAAATATTTAACGAGCACGCTCATTTTAGTCAGAAAATTGAAGGGAAAAGATCACTTAGGGTTCTTAGGTGTAGATGGGAGTGTAATATTAAAACGGGTTTGTAATAGAGGTTGAGGCTGCAAGCTTATCTGGAAGTACTTTGCTCCGTGGGATTAGTTAAATTTTGTTAAACACATAACACTGAAGGAATATTCAAATAAACGTTATACATCTTACCCGTTGAGGAATACAGTTTATGCAATGCACCCATGTTTTGGACGGCGAATAATTTTTTATAAATTTTACAGATGTCAATTTTGCACTTTGTTTAAAATAGAGAATTCGTGAGACTATTTTAGATGTAGATCCTCCATGCAGATTTAATCGACGTCAGTGGAATATTTATGGATTCGTGGTTTCCATATTTTGTACAAACGACGCACGGCACATTGTGTGGACGTTAGGCGAATCCCTCCTTGCTGGTACCTCTGGAGGTTTGAGTGACGTGACCTTGAAATGTGATCTGAGTATTTTATGCTGCAGTGTGTGGGTGATTTCTTACACATACGCAGTTTCAGAAGTGGAATTAACAGAATCTGAAGTGTGCAGGTAGCCCAGAGCCCTTTATTCGAATATCAATGTCTCTATAACAATTACTTCGGCGGCACATGTAGTACGCATGGTGGAGATGCGTAGATTTTTGATTGGGAAACCAGAAGTGGAGGGACCACTGTGCACATGAGAGCGTGATATTAAAATGGATCACAAGGAAGCAGGTTGGATGTTGTACACTGGATTCGTTTGACTTTGGATAGGGATCGATTGAGTTTTTTTGCATGAAGTTGATTAGGTAGCCAGTAACATGCTTTAAAGGTAGAATCGCATTTTATCCTTTACACGAAAAAGAAATTTAACTTTATCATGTATATAGGAAACTGCCCATCGCACGGAGGAAAAATGAATCTCGCACAAAAGATGTCTCTGTGTAGCCTAACTCTCGATTATGATGCTATTTTGTGAGGTACTTTTAAGCAAAAAGTGGTAAGTGGTCACAGCCTTGTAATGAAAACGGGAAAGAAACTAACATATGGAAGAAGTATTAATAGAAGAAGAAGAAGAAGAAGGGAGAAAAAAGATGACAATGTACTACAATTCCTATGTTGTTGATTATAATTATCAACAGCAGAGTTATGTCTGCAATAAATGAACATAAAGCCTTCATATGCAGCATACAAGGATGCAGAATCACAGCAATTTTAACCTCGGAGCGGGCCATAATTGCTCAGACCTTATTTGTAAGACGAAGGGGAAGAAGTGAAATAACAAAGAACGCATTTAGAAATTCTTTGTATTCCGATGTGAAGTTCATGTGAGCTCACTTGTCTAACACGAAACTTCTGCAGGGAGTTCTCAGCCTTTATCAGAATCTCACAAAATTTGGGACACTAACCGGAATCTAGGTTCTGCAAGGTTTCTTCGAGACGTCTTTATGTATAATTGTAGGTGTGAGGTTTATCATCAGTAGCCTCTTTACATAACAGCCTGTTATATAACATAGTACAAATGGGGACATGTTAATGGTAGGATAGGACCGCTTAAACGATCTGTTACATGGGATATAGCTTTGTAACGAGATGCGGGCTGGGCTTATGAAGGTCGCCAGGTTTCAGTTTTATTTTTATAAATTATACATAACTATCCTTTCACCGTCTCTGTTCTTTCATGACGTGGTCACGGCCATTACCATGCATTACACCGTCTGTCACCGTGTAGCTAGAAAAGGGCCTTCCTGATTTTTTTCTATTCGACCCTTTGCTTTGTTTGGTGCCTAACATGACGTTGATGACATTTGTACATACCCCGGCCACATTCATTCTAATCATAATGGAAAACGACTTAGCGGAACGGGCTGTATTTTATTACGGACTAGGATTAAACCATAGTTAATTAATCACTTGTTTCTTTGAACTTTATGGTTATGATTTAAATGAGTTGGCTTGAGCAGACTGCACAGATATTCAAGATCCAGTCACTTTGTCTAAATTCAGCTCGAGTGTTCCTCCTGGAAACCTAATTTAAGTACGGGTACACGTCTGTATATCGACGCCTCCGTATGAGGATTTAAGTTGAAAAGGTACAATATGAGTGAGGCACTTATTATATTTCCTCACCGAAGTCTTAGAGATGGAACTATAGTATAAAGAGGCGGTTGGCGTAGGTACACGTTCTCCCTATTGTAATTTAAGGGTGTTTGTGAACAGCGCCTTAAGGAGAATATTTGGATCTGAGGGCGGTGAAGTAACAGGGAAATAGAGAATATTTTATAATGAGCTTTACAGTTTTTGCTAATCACCTTATAATGTTTTGGTGTTTGAATTGAGAACAATGAGCAGTGTAAGACAAATACCATGAACATGAGAAAAATGAAATACTTATAAAATGTTGCTTGGAAAACCAGGAGAGAAGAAACCATTTCAAGGATCCAGGCACAGAAATCTGGATGGTATTCCGACGAGAAATATGGCGTGAACTTGTTTGAACTGGTTTGGAATGGGATCAAATGTTTGGGTTTGTGACGACGGTTCTGAATCATCGTATTACAGAAAAGCAAGAATATTCTTGTCCGTAGGTTTTCGCGGCTGAAGTTCACTGTATGGAATCTACTTTAGGATGCTGGCCGAAACATTGGTTAACACCAAAGATACGACGCGACTCTCACGCGAA
>NW_019059957.1:154846-188520 GCF_000696155.1 Zootermopsis nevadensis | reverse complement strand
AACATCGACCAGACTACACAGCGCAACAACCCAGAAGACAGAAATCTTCATACTCTGATGACGGAGGCAGTATGACCTCTGAAACGTTGGTTAACATCGACCAGACTACACAGCGCAACAACCCAGAAGACAGAAATCTTCATACTAAGAATCGCCCTGATGACGGAGGCAGTATGACCTCTGAAACGTTGGTTAACATCGACCAGACTACACAGCGCAACAACCCAGAAGACAGAAATCTTCATACTAAGAATCGCCCTGATGACGGAGGCAGTATGACCTCTGAAACGTTCGTAAACATCGACCAGACTACACAGCGCAACAACCCAGAAGACAGAAATCTTCATGAATTTTAATGTTATCCTCCATATTTCACCCAAGCTTTGTTCCAAATGACTTCTTTCTGTCATGTTTTTAGTCTTATCTCCTCTTTTCTTATCTTTGCTTAATACCCTCCTGGATATAATCTCTTGAGCAATAGCAGCTGAAGTGTGCAAATTATGAATCTCCTTATAATGCAGCTTTCTCTGTCCTCGTATTACTTCCTCTCTCCCTCTTTGGTCCAGATATTCGCTTCAGCACTTTGTCCTCAACCATCCTCAATTTATGTCCTTCATTTAGGATTGGGAACCGAGTTTTACGCTTACACAAAACAACAGGAACATCGCGTATTTTGTGTTTTAATCTTTACATTTTCAGATAGGAGACGGAAGGTAAAGATTATGAACTGCATCGTAGCAAGCACTCGCGAATTTAACCTGTTCTTTGGTTTCTTTGTGAGTCAGTTTGATTTTGATTTGCATTACATTATCGTATCTTTTGTTTCTGCAAGATCGCGAGCAGTCTTGCAGGCAATCTTGACCCGCATACCTACGGGTACTTCAGATAGTTTGTTTGTTAAGTACTTTACTTGTTCGATTGTAGGCAACTTTGTCAACTATTTAATTACGTAGTGACGTAGCAAGATGGCAAGGTTAGTCTGTTTGCGTCGTATATTCTTTGTCTTTCAAATTGTGGGCGAGTTGGGTCCAAGAAGTGACCCGCCTGAGCTTCGACGTAGACGTAGACGTAGACCGGCGCCCGAGTGTTAATTGATGTCTTGTACACAGAAAGTGGAGAGGAACGCCTTTCACCTCATAGCTGATAGAACACACCCTCGAAACCTCAATTGCATTAAATTCCTACTTCTTCTTCTGGTCACGAATTTGGGCCAATAAATGACCTGTTTCAGCTCAGCGTTGTAACTGCGCAGTACAGGATCGGCAGTATTTTCATTACCGCGGGCCGCATTGGGTGTTCACATCTTTGTCGAGAGCCACAGAAGAAAGTCGTATTCCTTTGGTTTGAACAACGGAATAATGTATTTTTCACAATAACGCGATTTTAAAGTCTTGGGCTCACATTTACACCGCAGTAATTTTTTTCGCTATTGTTTGCATTTACGCGTAGATAATATGTGTGTAAGTTCCTCAGTACCAGAAAATGTATGGTCATGTCGTATTGGCTAATTCACAAACCATTTGGCCGATCTCTGGTCTTGCAGTCTAATGTCCATCAGGTCCTTGTCTTATGACGGGTCTGTAGTCAAGAAGTTATTTTGGGTGTTTAATGGATTCATCTTTCCAACCTTTCACAATGTCCTGAGTAATGTCGAGTTGGAGTTTGAGACTGAATAATAGTCTTCTGCGACGTTGTGACCTGTAGTCTGGTAGATGTTTACAGACGTCTGATTCAAGAAGTCACACCACGTGTCCAAATAGGATTTGGGAAACATCTGTAACAGACATATCGGCTGTAACCACGCCGTTAGGTTCTATAAGTATTTGTAATTATTTGCTATATACTGAAGGAAAACAGGTATCATGAAGATATTCATCCATGTCACCTCAGTGAGAGGTGAAACCTCTTCTCCGTGATAAATGATCGCGTGATATAAGTCCCCTTTCACCACCAGATTGACATCTCTAACACCCTAGAAGATGGCTGTCTTCTGGGTTGTTGCGCCGTGCAGCCTCCATTATCAGGGCGATGAACTCATCGCCCTGATGATGGAGGCAGCAAGGACATCTGAAACGTTGGTAAACTTGTACCCGACTACACGGCGCTACAACCCAGAAGACAGGCATCTTCGGACTCATGGCCGTGAAAACCTCAAATCCTACTACAGCTGTGCCACGAGCTGCTGGAGAATCTAAAAATGTGCATTTCTTTCTTTATTTCTTCATATTTTTCTGTTTTTATTTTACTCCTTATTTATTTTTCTGTGCTTTCAATACTTAATTAGAGTACTGTAATCTGTTCTGACTCAAAATTAGTTTTGAGATAATGTACCTTCTGGACATGTAGTATAATTTCTTCGTGGGATCAGACCTCCGCAAGGTATCTATCGTTGCAGGATAAAACAATGATAGGCTTTTTTAAGACCCGGGGTTTACATTTTAAATCCGCTTTGGGTTTCTGTTGTCAGTCACATGACGTGATGACTTTTATTCATAATGCTTTTTATCGACTCTTAATGGCGGATGTCGCAATTGGGAAACAGAATTTAATGTTTTGCTTGTAGTCGTGCTGGGACAACAGTTGAATGTTTACCCACCGGATTCAAAATTCACAATCATCTTAGCAACAATCATCGAATCGTTTTGAACAACAAAAATAAATTATGGTTTTATTTGTATTGCAATAAAGTTTCAAATTATTGTTAGGCAAGGAAAATTATCATATACGGTATTTTCTGTGATACTTGGAAATTAATTTTAAAATAATTAACTGCTTACGCCATGCGTTCTTTTATTGTTTCATCACTTCAACGAAATAGTTCTGAAAGATTAGGCTGTATAAAAGCACGTAATTAAATATTTCTATCACTTGATACTTTAATTTGGTTCGTTGTCTGTTTATCACTCTTAAAGATTTCCGTTTATCTCCTTTGTATTTTTAGGAACGAGATTCGCATTGCAAAATAGCCTAATGCATTAGGGGAAATCGTATTTTAGAACAGGCGCATGTGTTTTGTGAGAAATTAATTGAGCCGCTTGTTGAAGAAGGCTTTGTCTCTGGTTAAGTGTGTCAGTGGGACTGTCTCGAGTTTTACACCGTGGCGCTAGAGCGCCGTGTGACACGCGTCCCGATGTTCTCATGTTTTTAGAATTCGCCTATGAAGAATGTAGCGTAGCAGCTTCGAGACGTATATAAAAAACAGAAATAACATGTTTATGCTTTCTTTGCAGTAGGAATAAGAGTTTGCGACTTTTATTCGAGTGTTTTGATTTCCTAAACACTTGATAGAATTAGATAGATTTAGTTTGAGCACTGAAACTTGTCAAGGAAATTTTATTTTGATCAATATCTGTTGAATACAACACGTCCTTTACATATTTACGTCAATTTTAAGTAAAAATTTGCCAGTTTCCTGATGATGGCTCAACGTACAATAAATTATTACATGCCACAATATACGTAGCCTCTATCACTTAATTAATCGAGTAAATGTCTGACGGTAGAACTCGAAGATTCGACACCGCTAATATCGAAGTCCGCTATCGGACACGATTCTGAGGCAGTTCCATTCACCTCTCATCCTTATACAGCATTTACCTATCATCCATCTTAATGTTCTTCCGTTTTATTCTTGGTCTTCCATATGTCGGTTTTCCTGGAGGCTTCCTCACCAAAGTACTACATGCAGTTGCCTCCTTGTTCCCGCCTATCGTGACGTCCTAGATTTTACTATCCTAACACAATCACTGGTTTATTTAACGACGCTGTCAGTACCTCAGACTATATAGCATCGGATGATAAGATGATTAATAAATAATGAATTGGAAAGGGTATGGAAGGAAGCGACTCTGGCATAATTTAAGGTATTATCACAGCATTTGCCTGGAGGTACAGCTATTGACATATGGCTGCACATATTTCTTTCGCTGATGAAGATACCTTACGCGTAGTGTGTAAAGCATTGAGATGTTTGCAGAAACAAAAATAAGTTCCATAAATGAAACTTCTGTCCGATTTAAATCCTACGAATTTAGAAAGTTAGGAAACTCGGGACGTAAGACCATTAAACAGCGGTGAAACCACAATTGACGCCAACTGCCACCTGCCACCACGTAAAGACAGTCATCTGTAATCCCTGTTGCGCGTTTCGATAGAGCATGGCACGACGCACAATTACTGCAAATTAAGCAGCAGTGGGGACAATGACCTGTGTGCCGTGGCGTACCGGTTTTCTCTGACGAGGAAGGAGGCCTCTACGGTTCTGGAACTTGCACTCTGCAGAATCATTCGATATCCACGTGTTTAAAAATAGCTTTAACATTTCTCGAAAGTGGCTTAGCATTCTCTACAAAATACACGATACTCATAAAATTAAGATCTCATCAAACTGTCTAACTTCCATTTTAAATGTGACCTGATCATAGCTACAGTACAAGTCAACAAAGTATAGGAGTGCCTTAGGCGCATGTTTTTAATTTATTTGCTGTAATGCATTAAAATGTATTTGTATTACAGCTAATAAAACTTCATACCAAGCACACCGAATTATCGAACATTTTTCCTTTGGCATTAACAAAAAAGAACCTCATTTTGTACAACCTTAAAAGAATCTGACTTATACCACTTTGGCTTTGAAGAGTTCAATGATAATGCCTTTATGTAATGCAAAGTCTGTTGATCAGTATCATTTATATGTATCTGCAATAAGTTGACGTTAAGTCAAATTATATGTAAAATCGCATTGAACGACGCACTTGAAAAGTAGGCCAATGCAGATTTTACATTTTCCCTTGTTCTATGGTATTAATAAAACTTTACGTCACTGAGTCAACTTACGTTTCCATAAATTACTGTTCTAGCTTATGTCAGCCTGAAGTATCTGCTTATTTACTATTACCAAAGACTTTGCCGTATGAGTTGGTTGATTCTTTCTAAATCATTTATAACCACAAGCAAAGCAGGCTTGTTGCCCGGTAGCTTTCTATACCACGGTTTACTTCATGCTATGGTTTTAGTTCGTACGTTTCCATTCACTTGGAAACTGGATTCTTTTCATAGACATTTGTCTTAGCTGGCTTTCACCGCCTTCTAAACGCAAGCCTACTTAGTAGTGAATAAGGATTACACTTGTAGTATAAATATATAATAAACTTAGCAAGCGTTACAATTTTAACTTCATATTTCTTGTAGGCCTAATTATTGTCACTAGCTTCAAACTTCTTGCTTAGCTGTGAAGAATATTTGCTCGTTTTACACTTAAATGCATTTTTATGTTAATTTTTTATGAAACAAGAAGAAAAGTAAAGTTGGATTTATTGGCTGTACTCGTCTACAGAATTGCCAGGGACGTTCTAGGTAATTAATTGACCAACCTACTTGAATTCGAATGCTGAACACCGCTGACACAGAAGCCTGTCACTGAATTCAAACGTGAGCCAGTCCCGTCTATTTTATGTCTTCACGACCTACTTCCCCATGATCCCAAACCATGAGGTCATGTCTAAATTGCATAATCATATTTGTACACATTGAAATAACTTATTTGTGTGGATTTTTCCGAACGTTGGTTTTCGTATCCTCAGCTCTTAGGACTTACACCTCTTTACCGACACCGGCGAAATAAGACGTTCCTCGTTGTATGACGTCCTCCACTTTTCGCCAGTAGCTCAAAACAAGGAAACAAATGTATCTTTGACTCATTGAGTCCGGGGAGAGACGTCGGAGGCATACAGAGGGCATTTGTCCCCCAAATGAAGAGGTCGCTCTTTATTTGGACAGTGAAGAAAGTTGTCGTTCGTTATTCGAATGCAATTAAGTGTGAAAGTTGCAATGAAAGCTTGTTGTATTAACACCGTTTAGGCGCATGAGCCGATACCTTGTATTCCAGCCTGGAGTTCACGCAGTTTATAATTATTTTGTTTGGATGTTACATCTTTATATTCGGAGTCCTGAATCCCATCTGTTGCAGATACGTTTATGTACAATGAACCCAATAATTAAAGTGACTAACTACAGGCTGAACTACCGGGGTTCGATATCTGGTACAAGTATAAAATTTTATAGTCGGTACAACGTATAGAAAGCCTTTGGGCCCACCTAAACTTCCTATCAGAAGTGTACCGAGGGCTCTTTCCGTAGGAGATAACTGACTAATCATCTCCATTTAATGCCGAGATCTAGAATGTGTGGTTCTTAAGTGCAGACACAGCTTTGTACTTATGTACAGATGTATTGTTGACAAAGCTGTGCTGTTGGCAACAGTGCGGTTATCACATCGAGCATAGTCGTGTTCACCCTTATCTCAAGTTTACACGTTATCGAAAATATTTTCAAATAAAAGTCGTAAAGATGACTGTCTTCTGGGAAGTTGTGCCATGTAGTCTGGTATCAATTTGTCTTGGGCTGTTACAGTTTTTTATTTCTGGTCTGAATCGTATATAGAATCCTGGACACATGTTTTAGCAAGCTTTGCTGCTACTCCTACCGTTAACCTTTATGTATGAATCATTTATAATCCACTTTCACCATTCCCAAGATGGAGATGCGTCTAATTGTCCAACAACTTGAATACAATTGAAGAGTTTCGTGCAAAAAGGATGTAGTTAGATTATTTTTTAATTTGCTGGGATGAAATATAAAAATTTAAATTGCTAATTTACACACGCTTGTGTTGAGACTGCATTTACTCATGACGTAGGTCTAAATGGCTCCATTCGCATTACAATATTTTTATAGGCCCACCAAAATATGCCAGGTGCTAAATAAAATGTAGAAGAAGCCAGCAGAACATTTGTTTTGGAGGTATATCCCTTTTACACTAAACCATTTAGAGATCTTTGGCTTTTAACTTCGTTTGTGTTTGTGTTACTGCAATTAATCGCGCTTAAACGAAACTTAAATGTTAACAGTGTTAAATACTATGCCTACATCATAGTTTAAATCTAAACTATCTTATTTTGTAGAGAATAATTTTAAGGTATTGATCTATTTGTTTTAATAAATATTTTGTGTTACAAGAACTTCCGACTCGAGTAGAATGTTACAGGTGGCTAGACATTTGGGAATAAACATTTCCTGTGTCCGTGCTCGACACTAGAAACAAGGACTTGGCAGTTTCACAGCTCAAATATCTGTATTTGTTGGTCGTCATGCACGACTTACATCAATGTGATTTTATTCACAAAATGCGGAAACAAACGCAACTATGCAAGGCAACTCCTGATTCGCTACAGATACAGTAATAATGTATTTTAGCCTTTTGCGATTTCACTTTTAATTTCTGTGTTTTATTCGGCCGTGAGAGAATACCAGTCTTTTGGTACTGTTTTCAGGTGGCCGTGGAAAAGCAATGTTTGCGATGGAATGGCCATGGAGTGTTCTTTATTTGTCTAAATTAACAGTTCCTAATATTTTGCAGTTTTCGTCATCCTTGGAAATGCATGAGAGAAGCCGTGACACTGTTTTCATTTATGGTGACGTCAAGTACATTGACATGTCTGCACTATATCGTTGTGTGTATAATTCGTTAGAAACACTACAAAGATATTCACTCCACTTCAGAGTACATGATAAAATTTCCAGAATCATTCATTTCTGTTTTGATTCTCTGCACATAAAGTATTGTTGATCATATATTACAGATACATATCTCGGCCCGAAGACCGACTATCCTGACCGAGACATTTCCTCCAGGTAAATGTCGGGATAGTACCTTGAATTAGGCCACGACCACTTCCGTCCATATTTTTTCCAGTTCATTATTCATAATCATCATTAATTCGACGCAAATAGTCTGAGCTACTGGCAGCGTCATTAAATAAACCTCAAATAAACAACTACTGACGGAGTCAACGTGCAGTAGTGTTGCAAATCTCACACATATGTAGTGTAATTACTTCAGTTTTGTTAGGTCTGTAGGAATTGTTCTGCCATATTCATTGAAGCATTTGAAGTAAATGGTGCACTATATAAATTGTTCCGAAATATCTTATTCTTTCAATGCGGGTATTATGTCTGTCCGTTCGCTTGTTGCATGACTCTTTAAATCATTTGATCATGAAGGACCATTACCGCGTTCGCAGGAACCTGCACTGTAGGCTTATTTTCCGTCATAAAATAAGGAAGGTCACAGATCAAAATGGCGGTATTAAAGGCAAAGCCTTATCCTGTCAGCAATAGATTTATTCCGGCATAAAAATTTGATATCAATCAGCCTGTTATGCTGTTCGAGAAAATTAAAAAAATTAAATTAAATCCGTGGCGTAACAGCTCCAGAGAGCCAAAGCCTACTAGCTTGACTGCTGGCCTCACGTCGAGAAAATTGCCTATCCGTAATAAATGAGCGCTCATAATGCACGTGAACGGACACTCGCCACTGAATTTTAAAAGTTCCGAAATCAGAAACCGAGACAATGTTGGCACATTGGGTGGGCTGTCGGTCATCCACTCCTTGTTTGAGGATGCAACATTAACCCAGTTCAGTGGAACTGTTGCGTCACTGCTAGCGGCCATCTTGGATGTGCTTTTTTGCATCTGAAAACAACTGTAATTTATTTACACTGACGAAGAAGTAGTGTCACTGTGTTTCGGGTTTGGGCAGATTCAAAATCTCGAACCCTCCTATAAGTCAATGTTTCACAAACCGTGTAAGATAACGGCGAGGAAGTACAGAGTCATATTATTATTGATTATAGTGAATATGAGGCAAATTCCCCTTCGCGTTTTTCATCACCAAACCATTTGACACAGTTTTGTAAAAAGTTATGTCCGAGGTCTGCACTGAATTTGTGGGGAACATCCACTTGGAAGGCATAAATGAGATGAGATGTTAACATTGGGATCAGTCTCGGAGTACATCGGTAGTGTGGGTCAGAGGTGGGTGAAATTGTCTCGGGGTCGAGTAGCTTATATTAGCGGTATTCAGTCTTGGTGTTCCATTAGAGCACCACAGCATTATTCTGATTTATACCAGAAGTTGCCACGAATTGCGTTTTGCTCAATGTCGGACCATTTCAAACCTTACTGCTTTACGCGAAACCCAAAACAACTTTTTTTTTATCAGAGTTCTCGAAGATGTTTGTTGTAGTCTTCTGGGTAAATATATACTTTTCGGAGGAACGTATCGTTTCCATCTTCAGAGTATGCTCCGAAACGCTGGTAATCACTTGGAACATGACTTTAGGGCATTACAACCCACAGTGTATGTGTAGTTTTTGCAATGGCCACTGACCTGATTCTGGCTCGATTCACGTCACACTCTCGCTTTCACCCGGTCGCCTAGAGATCGGGGCATTGTGATATTCAACAAGCTTCATCTTGCTTCTTGTTTTGGTGCTTCCGCGTGGCGGTTAATGTCCTTAGTTGGTGGAAAAATTTAATACCTCTCTCTCTCTTTCGTTTGTTCATCCTTCAGTTATTCTGTTTTCTTCATTTGCGCTACATTGTCTTCCTAAAGCGTATTTGTGGGTCTCATATGTCTCAAAATAAACAGCAGTTATGCCCTTAAACAACATTAACCAAATAATCTTTGTAATGGATAGATCTGAAAGCTCGAATATGATTTAGACGAGCTTCGGCTTCAGAAGGTTAACTGCTATTTCGCATTTGAGCTGTATTGAAAACTAATAATTTGTCTTCAAGAGAGAACAATTATTTCTCCTATGAACCTAAATGTTAAAGTGATACTTGATTTAAATTATAAAAGTAAGTAGTTTTCCTCCCGTGCGAGCCGATTAAATAGAAACTGCGAAGTGTTCACTTCTGTCCAACTTGGTACATGCGAGGAGCTGCGAAAAGTCTGCAAGGAACTAATAAGATAATGCGAAGGTGGATTTTAAATAAATAGGTTGTGAGGATGTGGACTGGATTAATCTAATTCAGTACAGGATCAAGTGGTGTGCTCATAGTGAATACGGTAATGAACTTTCGGTTTCCAAAATAACTCGCAGATTAGGACGGCGATTACTATCATCTCAAGAGGGACCGTACTCCATGGAGTTTTTTTTCCTTACGGAGACGACACTGTAAGGAAAGCATTCGTTTAGGTTCTGGGTTATGTGAAGAGCGATGTAGTGCATTCCTAGACCTACAACTGTTGATTAGCCTTCTCCGATATCGCTAGTGACGTACATTAAAGTCAAAATGTTCAGCCTCAATAATCAATCGACACACAAACCTCTGCTCAGTAGAAACATGAGCTGGAAACAATTCGTGACTTGCACATTTTTATAACCTCTTTGGATGGAGAAACTTCATTATTCTCACGGCCTCAGAGCCGGATGGGTTTATGAACGCATTCGTCTTCTTTTCTAGAGAAAGTCAGGGAACATTTGCTTATAATGACGAAGATGATGGTGACAATGTTTTTAACGATGATGATGATGATGTTAATTCGAACGTAATGAAGATGAAGATAACATATTTCGAGGAGGATTACGATAAGAACTTGGGGAAAACAGGTGAAAGGCGAAACAAGTCAAACAAGTAAAATGGTGCGCAGGAGCAGTTAATGAACTAGCTCATGATTGCTGTATTCTGTTTCATGTATATAATAAATCCAAAGTGATCTCGTGTTGGTTACAAAAATGGTGAAATGTTTTCAAATTCGTGATAAGGTTTGGAAGCTAATTCATGACTTCGAAATGAATTTGGAAGTAGTACGAAGCAATCACACCAAAGACCATAACTCAAACAACTTATTAAGCAATCAAGCTCATGTGAAGTAAGGGTTTTAAGAGGACTATAACGGCCCAAATGTAAATTCGTCACGCGACTTTTATATAGACGCTCCAGGACCAAATTTATTCGAAATCCGAGAGATGGGGTTGGATGGACACGAGTTCCCCCATGTGCGTTCAGTTCGTAGATACAGTTTCTTGGACATATGCATTTCAGGTTCCTTTCATTGGGTTTTATATCCACTGTTGTCTATGCCCATTAATTACAGATGCAAATATAATGCTGAGTAAGCAAACCGGCTGTAGAGAAACTATAATGCAGAGAGAATATTGTTGATACAAATTTGTTGTTGACGTTTACATAGTTGATGAACGGCAGTAACAGACAGCAGATCCATAGAGTTAACTAACCAATAGACTGAAACGGACCTGAGAAATGCAACGTGGGATCTTAGGGAGTTGGACTTTGAGGGTCGTAAATGGATGGAGGTGGCTCAGGATCGTGGCCGGTGGCGGGCTTTGGTATTGTCGATGTTGGACCTGCGGGTTCTGCTACCACGGAGTTAGTTAATTAGTTAGTATGTTAGAAGTTTTTAGATGGTCAAACTTTTGTGTCCTGTTGAAGTACGTGCAAATCTGAAATCTAAGAAGCAGCTTTTCATTACAACACACTAATCAATACGGAAGTCGGTTACATGACACGGAACATTTATCAGTGCAATGATAATAGAACATGCATCACCACTTCTGCAAGAATCTTCAAGGATATTTGGTAATAGGACGGTCACTCAGACGTAATGGACAGCTAAGGAAGCTGGAATATCAATAACCGAAGCCCTAGTCTTATGCTATCTTCAAATCGGCTCAAGAACTTTAAATGAAAGTCTATGTGATTCACTGTATAATGCCGAATTTTTACATCGTAGTTATTATAAAGTTGATTGTAGGTTTAACATGTGAGTAATGCGGTAAAATTAATGTACAATGTGTAATTTAATTACCATAAACTGTTCAGCTTTTGTTTCAAGGAGTTGACTACACAAACACACTATCTTCTCTGAGCAGCGTTTGTTAATAAAAATTACCTGCTTTTGTTGCTGGTCTTTGTGTGACTTAAAGGTTGCTTCAATTGCAGAAGTTATGTAGCGTCTAATTAGATAGGAAAGTGATTCTCAATGTGATTATTTGAGAATTTTCAATCAGGGCATGACAGCAGATAACGCCCGAAAATCGAACTAGGTACGCCCCAAATACACAATTATAGTGTTACGGCTACGCCAACCTGCACGTTCTCTTTTCGTGCAACTCCACGACTTTTTACAAAGACCTAGAATTGAAATCTGTCCGAAATTAATTGCATTTAATTCACAGTTTTACAGCGTATCTATCGAAGATCCGTTTCAATGCCATCCTCTCACCCACGCTTCAGAGCTCAGAACGGGTGAAATACTAAAATCATTCCAGAGGTTTTTTAGACAAGCCTTACTAAATATTACCAGCCATCACTGAGATTTTTGTGTGTGAGAAGAGGAACTTCGTGACGTCACGTCTTCAGTGTCTGGGCACGAGCTGCTGCAAAGAAAAAGAGAAAGTCTTCTGCTGTAACGGTTTCTGAAGAAGACTTGATGCGGGTGAAAAGTCAGTGCAGTGAAGTGTGATAGGTCAAGGCAACAGACTTCCTGCTTCATCTGCACACCAATATTCACATGAATCAAAACTATAGCACAGTACTGATGGAACTTCAATAAGGAGATAAATTCTTGAATAGTTGTATAAATGTCATTTAATGGAAACCCTGTTTCATGATGTAACATGAAGTTGGTGTGCTGGCTACTGTCAACTTCTGTAGTTAATGAAGAACGTTCCTATCAAACTTATTTTTCTTTCTCCTTACCAACCAAAGTTCTGTATGTGTGTTTTGGTTCCCCCACCCAAGCTACATGTCCTGCTCATTGTAATCCTAACCGCACCAGGTGACACGTGACCTGGAGACTGGCTGTTCTAAGGTTTTCCTCAGTTCCTGCAGATAAGTGCCAAGATCTTACATTGGCCCAAACCACATCTTTCCACACCATTTCCAATTATGTTCCCATTTGATGCTGTGTAACCTATGCAGTTGAGAAAGCATTCATATTTCTTGGGCCCAGGTTAAAAGAATTATGAATTTTATTTAGAAAAAGAACAATTTATTGTCTGCTATTTCAGGATGAAGCTGCAGGTGCTGGAAGCCATGAGGACCAGCCAGTGTTCCAACGTCTGGTGGACAACAGAGTTGAGAACAACAGCGAGGAAGAAGATGACGACAAAGAAGAGGACAAGGAGCTGTCACAGCCACAGCCACATCAGCCTGAGCCTCAACATGCTGCGTCACAGGAACACACACCGATACAGATCAGACTGCCACTGCAGCTGGACTTTGATGAGCTGGCTGGAGTAAGTTCTCATTTTACTGAAATATAGAAAGCTGCAACTGATCAGTTAGTTATAGCAATAGTAAGCAGGCTATTACTCCACAATGAAGTTCACAGCATCTCCAACAACACTGGACGTAAGTTATTAGTGTACTCACTGAGTTAGTGTAACAGTTTTGAAGTTAACTGCACTGATTATTCAAGTCTGTTAATACATCGCACAAATCATAACTTGAACTAATTGAGAAATATTAGTTAGTAGCAGTTACTCCACACATGTAATGGTTATACTGCCATGACAGTCCTCCGGAATGGGTCAGTGGCATTTCCTCAGATGTAATGATAAAGTTCTTTTTTAATTCTGTAGTGGAATTTTCTTCACACCAGATGTAATGGTTATGTTGCTGTGACTCAGTTTTGAAAATCACATATGAAGGTCCAGTTGTCAATGAAAGAGGGGAGGCTGTAAAAGGTAATACCCTTTCTATCCCATGCACTGGTCACAATGATTGTAAACACAGGGAAAAATTTGCCCATCCTATATGACTGACTTCAGCCAACTTGTTTACAGAGAACCTTTATGCCAATTTGGGTTCTTCCTTTATTGTGATTTTTAAGAGTGTTTTTTCTTTGCAGGCATTGGTGGAAAAGAATCAAAGATCTAGGATGAACTGTGTAGTAGAAAAACGTCGTGCAGAGGAAATTGTGGATCATCAGCCTCGCACCATTCGTCTTCCTTTCGGCGTGAATGTGACAACAGACCCTCGATATGAGCATGTCTCTGGAGAGAAGATGGCTATTTACTGTGAGAGTGGGAAGGACCAGCGGTTAGTGGAAACAGAACTTATGTTAGATATATTCTTGTCATGTGAAATAACATTTTGGAATGCTGGGAGGCCAAGAAATAGACCTGCCCTGAATTGTATGCCCTTACCAAGATTGCTCTCAAATTACTGCAAGACAAGTCTAGTTGAGAGGTAGCTTTTAGATATGGCATTCACTTGTCCTGACTGAGATTTTTACTGCTGTAAGATGTCATGACATTTTTGATAGAAGACAGTAAAGGGAACCCAGATTCATATAGTTCACATTTAGGTTTGTATGTTATTGATGTATTGAGCAATGTGCAACATTCACAGTTATGATTTACATATTTTTTTAACTTTCTGAAAATATATTATGTAGTCTTTTAATTTTTAACAGAATTTTAGCAAAAATATAACAAAATATAATTTTTTGGGCTTTTAACATTCTTACAAATTATGCCTTCCGAGGCAAAACAGAAATGCTTTTATAAAACCAGTCATCCAGTCTTAGTTAAGAGGTCCTTGTGCAGTGATTAATGTGTTGTAATAACGTATGTATTTTATACTGTAAGTCTTGTTTCATAAAACAAATGTTAAGGAAATTGTGTGTGGGGTGGGGGGTTGTGGACTTAATTGATTTGACTTGGGATAGGGACTGATGGCATGCTCTTGTGAACACAGGTTTTGTAAAAGTTGGTGAATTTCTTAAGTAGCTGAGACTATCAACTTCTCATGATAGACTCTGCTCTATGGAGCTAGTTTTTTCATACTACATTTATATCAACACTTGTCTCTGTTATTTATAACATTTTATGAACTGGTTTGAAACGGTTACTGAACCTTCTAGAGCTCATAAACTGTTGAACCAGAACAGAACTGGATTGTGAGATTATGCTCCAAACCAGACCTCTATTTCACAGGGTTCAAATGCATTACCAGTCAGCTTGTCTTGGGCAAATGTCTTCTTTTTTGTATATCATATAACTAAGTGTGCAACGTATTAATTTTTTCAGGTGTTTGGAAGAGAGAGAGAGAGAGAGAGAGAGTGATAAAAGATTTTGAACAAAATGGTAACATGTATTTACCAAATTTAATATGCTGTAAATTTATACACTGAAATAATCTTGAAATAATGCATATTTGTTCACAGACACATGCCAATGGAGATGATGGCTACACCGGTTGTGGTTCCCTTACCTGGCCCCATACACCTCCCACTCCAATTCCATGGTGCCATGCAGCAGCCCCATCAGAGCAGAGTTCCTGTTTCTGTTAACCAGGCAGATCAACCAGCAGTTGGACTTGTTCCTCCACCACCCAACCATGTTCAGCAAGTGCCTCTTCCTATTGCCCTACCAATGCACCATATGCAACTGCTCCCTGGTCAAAACCATGCTGCTGTTCAAGTGACAGAGACTCGTGATGAACGACCACCTTCCCCAGACCAAGTCCCCGTTCAGGTAGAAACACGTGAGGGACGTATCTTGCATCGCATCCCAATCCAAGTTGAAGGGCATGAAGGTAGGACATTCCAACAGATTCCAATTCAGGTCACTACACATGAAGGCAGGGCATTTTCCCGTAGACCCTTTCCGGTCCAGGTAGAGACCCATGAAGGAAGGGTATTCCCTCACCCACCTGAGCCAATCCAGGAAGAGACCCGTGAAGGTCACGCATTCCAGCCAGTACAAAGTGAGGGACGTGAAGGCAGAGCCTTCCAGCACCAGCACATCCCTCTCCATATGGTTGAGTCCCGAGGTTTCAACCCTGATGCTGCTGCAGCAGCAGCTGCAGTCATGCATGCTTCTGAAGGTCGTGTCTTCCACCAGCAGTCACCAGCCCTGGAGATGGTGAGCCACCAGCAACTCCCAGTCCATATACCTGTTCCCATGATGCAGCAAATCCAAGTGGAGGAGCAGCAGGCACAACCTCGTCCACACTGTGAGTACATGTTAATATACTAATTGTATGTATGTAATATATATTGATACCAATGTCATGTGCCAGTAGGTACAGTGGCTGGGGCAAGACTGTGTTCCAGTATGTGTTTTTTTCCCCCTTCTACTTGCAAGCTAGAGACAAAGTGAATTGCATGGTTTGGTCCCTGCCACTGTACTCATGGATATTAATAGTATGTACCAGTGTATATACCTTGATATTCTGATACTCCAGAATATGTATCAATGGGTATACAATGATACTTGTATTATTAGTGATTGTAGAGTTGTCTTATTAGTATCAGCAGTTGCACTGGCAAAAATATACCTTCTTCTTAGAATTCTCCCATTTTCATATGTTCTCTATCTTGTGCTCTGCAACTTAACTCTTTGGTATATGATGAGAAGGATTAAGTCAACTGTAATTTGTATTGATATTAAGTTTTCTTTAGTCCCATGTTCATCCTTCCATTACTTTCTAAATGGTGGCTGTCTTTATTCTTCCTATTCCACATATTCCATCTGATAGAGGAAGAAACAAATGCCCTACTTTCTTCTTTATTTTGGTCTTTGTTAAAAACATGTTTTCGCAGCTGTTGTAGCTTCTTGTTTCATTGTGGATTTTCCAATTCAGTCTCTGCATTTCTTTATTTACATGCCTTCTGTTATTTCACCATCTACCTGATATAGCTCCTATTACTACTACTTAAAAGTTGCTTGTTTGTTGTTTGTATTTTGTTCTGTTTTTTCTTATTAAAGTCAAAATGTCAGACCTGTATAATGACACAGATAAGCCATACAATTTAATCTTTGTTTTCATTCTTGCTTTGTTTCTTAAGGGAGGATCTAATTGTTTGTTTTATGTTTTACAACTATTTTTGATGTGTAAGAGATAATCATAATTATTTAACTCTTCTAGAAATGTGCTAAGTAGATAATGCATATTAGCTCAATCATTAAAGTGAATGGCTGACTGAATTTTCTTTACTGGTACTAGTTTTTAGTAGTATCTAATGCCTCTGTGGTCTACTTATCCTTGTAATGGATACGAGTTCTCCCCAGGGCTAAAGACAGCTGGAGGCTGAGGTTAAGAATATGTGGATGTTTATCTTTGTGCACTCTGTACATCTAAGTGGCCCTGTACATTAACATGGGAAAAGCTTTGTCTCTTATATTTCACAATCAAGTGAAGGCTGTGATTTATTGTTTTGAACTGCAGATGTCCAGCCCAGGTCAGTGCGAAGTGTGGATGAAGTTCTCCATCGCCGCGACAAGAGGGTGCGTCGTTGTGCTTGTGATTGTGCCTGCTAACACAGAATTCTTCAGACATACCAGTCTGCCTTGGCAAGCAGTTTCACACAGCAGAAATAATCATTTACCGGAAGGAAGACATCATAAAAAATGATGTTAACACTTCAATAAATAGATCTGTTTCAAAATCCTTAATACTTCATTTCTCCTTTCTTTCTATATGTGTACAACATGACTGAACACAATATTTTAAAAAATGTAACAGTTCCATTCTTTGTAAGTTTCTGTAGATACATAGTCCCAAGTTTTAATTCTAAGAATATTACTCTACTGCTATTGTAAGACATGCATTCCAGCTTCAGTTGTAAATATTAGTGTTTTAATGCTTTAAAGCTAAGTGGTAACTGTATATACCACCTACATTAACAATGAGCAACTCTGCATTTTGTATTTGTGGCCTTCAGTTCATTATAAACAGTGATTATTTAGTTAAACAGAATTAACAAGTAGATCCTTTAAATGGAGAAGTGTTGTGTTTTCTTTGAGGAACGGACAGATTTTTTAAATACTATTTAGAGAATTTATAAATTAAATACAGATGTAGCCACAGACCTGTGTCCTTGTGTGTTACTCTATTTCCCCCTTTTACAGAGTTTTTGTGTAAAAAAAAAAAGAATAATTATCATAAGATCTGTCACATTTAGTTCAAACATTTTTTGATGTACCAGTTTAACAAAATGCAAGGACAAATTAGTTACAAGTCTATGCATGTAATATTTCTACTGTTGATTATATTTATCTACAGTAGAATATATGACTATGATCTGTACCATCTCGCTTTATCAGTAATGTATGAATGCATGAAATTCAAGACCAATAAAATCTGCAAAGGACTGAAAGCATGCATTATGAAACTGTTTATACTCTGAACTGGAATTCTCAGAGCTGTACTATATGAAAATCTTATGAAGACAGTGTTTTGTGTTTCTTTTATTCTATCCTGTGTTATGGAAAATATTACAATTATATTTGAGAGATGAGTAGGCATATTAAATGTTGAAAATTAATTATGTGGACCATTATCAATATTTTTTGTACAAATATTAAAATATAATATGTAAGATTCAAAACATCTCTTGGAATAGTTGAAAAACCATCTTTTATATTCTCAATACCAAAACTTCTTGGGCACAAAAGAAATTCATATAAATTTGATCTATAAATACCATTTTATCTATTGAAACTGAGTCAGACTTAAGTTTTCATAAAGTGTTTAAAAGCAATAGAAATTGTTATGCTTTCTATTTTATTTTTTTATGACACTCATATAGAAGAACTGGATTTTTGAGCTTCAAGACTGTTAGAATAGAATTTATTTACATTCTACAGAACCTTCATAGGCCCAAGCCAAAGATTTAGAACATGTCATAGCACAAATAGAACACTTATTTCTACAAATATAAATTGCATTGTTATGACAGAATTTTACAGTCAACAGAGCATCATTCTGGAAATACGCAGCATAAAGCATACATTGAATATACATAGGCATGGACCAGTCCCTGTTGATATCTCAGAAGACAGTGTCTTGTTCTATAGGCTACCAGGAAGTTCGAAAACTCTCAATATGGAACTACATTCGTGCAACTTAGATATCATAGAAAAGGTGCCATTTTTTTCGTTAAGGATTTTATTTCAAAGTTGGTAATTACTCAGCTGTTCAATAAATTCACTGCTTTCATAGAACCAGAAGGTTCATTAACATGGTTACAAAAGTCTGATATTTCACACCATCATGAGCCAGTTGTATCTGGTCTCTATCTTCACCTTTCCTTGAAGAGCCATTGATATTGACATTATCCTCTCATCTGCACCTAGGTTTCAAAGTGCTTTCTGCCCTTCAAGTTTTTAACAAAATGTATGCAGGTTTTAATGCTGCTGTGCATTGCACATGTTCTGCCCAACGGCAGAAAGAAAAACATCCCATTTCAGTCATTCTAAATAGTTTCAAGGGCACCTAATGAAAAACTTAAAATGCGAAATCAGTAAATGCTGTCCCTATTTCCCTTGTTTGTTTCGAGAAATGACCTCCATAAATGTTCATGTCACAAATCAACACTGTGATGACAGGTAATGCACTGAAAGAACCTCCGTTGATATACAAAGATAATACGTGTTTTAGCAGGGACAATGGTGATATGATGTATTCTCAGCAGATGGCATACTTATCAGTGTAGAATAACAAAATGAAGTTGAACGTCTCCTCTCGGATGGTACATTGATTGGGACAAGAGATGGCGAGAGAATCAGTTTGGGTAGCTGCGGCTATGTAATCCAGTACACCAATACCAACCTAATGTTGTCCGGCACGATGTGAAAGGGGATGTATGTATAGTTTCCGATGTGAAAGGGGATGTATGTATAGTTTCCGTGTTTGCGTACAGCCAAGCGCGCGGTTTGTTGATGCAGTGGTTTAGTACTTCGAATCACATGCTGTGGTGTGGCGACTGTAGTATGGTTTCTTACTGACTGCGAAATAGGATACAGTATGCTGTCAAATTTAGTAAATAGAAGTAACAGGAATCGTGCAGCCAACATCAATTAAGAAGTGTGGTAAGTAGGCTTGAAAATTTATCTATCATAAATCTGCTATAAAAATTTGTGATTAGTCGTTGTCGTCAAAAAATGACGTCATCAACAATGTCAACTATAAACAAACTCGGCATTGTTGTGGAACACAACAATGCCGAGTAAACAAATATAACGCTTCACAACAAAAACTATCAAGCCAGTCGCATTATCACTGCTCCAAAAGCAGCACATCGTCTGCAACAAAGTTGGAGAGGAAGGATATTTTCAAACCGACAATTGGGAATGAGAGTTTACAGTGGTAAGTGGGGTTGTAAATTTTGTCACATCAAAAAGGTAGTTTCGAATATAATGTTACCTCGTCTTAAAATGCATACATGTACTAGGACTTCTGATGGCAGACACTCATTAACCACCTCTTGACAGACTGACGACAGTTATGTATATATACTTATTTCCAATATTCTAGACATTCAAAAGTATTTTGGTGGAAGAAAATCTAAGGGAGAGGCAGTTGGTAAGTCAACGAACAACAGAAGTGTGATATACAGAGATTTGTTATGAATATAAAAATTTCAACTGAAGAAAGCGTAGGTCATTACAAATTAAAGCATCAAACACTGGTTTGATGAATATTCAAAATTATGGATAGATAGAAGAAGACAGGTTATATTGCAGTGGTTGTAGAAACCAAGTTGACTGGAGATAGTATGGACAATGTAAGCCATGAAGTTAGTAGAACTTTCAGGGACAATAAAGAGAATATCTGAAGGACAGAATTAATGAACTTGAACTTAAAACAGACAGAAACATAGATTAATTTAAGAATGTTTACCAACTTGGAATTAACCTGGTAAATGGCGAGAATAGTTAGAAGAATTACTTTTGCCAGCATTGAATGTCCATGGGGTTAAGAGTGTTAAACAAACTGAAATACATAGAGCTGAGCCATTGATATGGTACTTGAGCCAAACTCTTGAGGTCGAGTTGTTGTTGAAATGTTGAAAGGATATGCATCAGCAGGTATCAGTCAGATTCGGCACAATTGACCCAAGTAGGAGGTAATACATTATGTTGTGAGATCTGCAGACTTATTAACTGTTTGATGAGATGGTTGAGGCAAGAAGCACACATGGGATGGTGGGAAATCCATACAGAATTCTGGTTGGAAAGTGAGACCACTTGGAAGATTTAGGCATAAGTGGGACAATAATATTTAAATTGATCTTAGAAAAATAGGTTTGTAGGGTGTGGATTAAATCCATCTGGTTGAGGATATATACCTGTTGTGAACATGGTAATCAATCTTTAAGTTGCATGAAAGGCAGGGAATTTCTTGACCAAATAGTTAAGAATGCTTTTAGCTTCTCAAGAAAGACTGCTCTGTGGAGTTACTGTAGTTATTCATCTGCAACAGATTCGGAAAGCAAGCAACATTTTATTGTCTGTTTTCTGCATAGTGCTTTTTCTTACAGAAATTATTTAATTTTGTTCTTAATTCCATCAGTTCTATAAATTAATTTTTAATGATCAGTTGAGTTCTTTGTTTCTAGTCTATCTATTCCTAGTTTATTTAAGAGTGCTTTCTCAGTTGCATGGATTTTATAGTGTTAGGTGGCAACTGTGATTTATAAATTGGCAGATTTTTAGAGGGTAATGGTTGTCTACCTCCCTCCAATCTATTTTAAATTATTCCCTCATCTCCTTAGTCTTTGAAGTGACTATTTTCTGAGTGGTTCCACATAAAAATGCGGTGTATTTTGTACTCACTTTCTCAGCTGTTTTTTCAGGGCATTGTAAAAATAGTAGGTGAACAATATAAATCATTAAGTTTCTTTTTGTATAAATGCCTTCCATTCTCCATTTTGTCTTAAGACGATTTATTTTTCTGTTTTTTAAGATTGTTTTGTTGCAGTAGTTGCTTAATTGACAGAAAAATGTCTAATTGTGTTATCATTTTGATGTTAAGTGATGCATGATTTTAGCGTTTATTAAGATAGCATAAACATCTCTTCCTAGCCACTTATCACTTAGGATGTGTTGTGGGTGTGTGTTATTAGCACACTGAAATATTTTAGGATCAGCAGTTGGCATTTAGTTTTTATATGAATGTTACCTATATGTATAGCCATAACAAATTGTTTTATATTAAACTAATATGTTACTGAAGTATGTTACAGTTAAATACTCATAATAATTAATAATAACGATAGCTTTTTAATTTTCTGTTATCATTGATATAAATATGGTGGCTTTGCTAATTTCATAGGCTGGAAAGACTTATTCATGAAGAAATAATTTTAAATTTATTCTACTTGATTGGATCCTTGTAACAACTGGCAGTTAATTGTATATGTAGTTAATGATACATCCTATTTATCAATAGTTGCTACATGCTACAGGAGACAAAGTACAAGAGAAATTTAAGAACATATGTAATTTCTACTCTCATTTAGAATTTGTATGTTATTTGAATCAAGAAGGATGAGATGGCAAGTCTTGTGGCACACTTGAGGAAATAAACACACAGAATTCCTGATGTCATTAAATGGCCAAAGAATCAGTAACTAATAGGGAATTCCTTGAACAGCTGAATAAGTATGAACTGTTCAATGAAAATTGTACTGGAGTGTTAGTTACAGCACATGGCCAGAAGTTTGGCTGTTTCAAATTATATTTCTCATCTTCTGGCTTCTTTGAAGAGTTCAAAGGAAAATAATTTTTGCTTTGATGATATATTATATGTTGATGTATTGTTATAATGTATAAACCTTGAATACAGTGTTCTCAGCTGGAAATCCATAAGCTACTGTCAATCAGCAGCTTAATTTATGCTGACTGAAAAACTGTTCGTCTTATGTTTCACCATAACTGGAAAAATGACTGTTTTACAGCTGTAAATATTTCTTTTTATTTTGTTTTAGTGAGTAAATAGTTTGTGTTTAATATTACTGCTTTCTTCCTCTCTTTTGGTGTTTGGTGGAGTGACTGGTTGAGTAGTGAGGAAAAGGATTTAGCATTTAGGTTTCATTTGATGCATGTCTCAGAAATGTGGAGGCAAAACCAGTTTACAAACTACAGAAACTTGAAAGAAGATATGACTGGCAATTTAAATTTTTTTATATGCCGTAATACATAATTTCTAACCATGCAGATTGCTGATTTTCTGGTTGGTGAGTCAGAAGAGGTTATGAATTACCGCTGTAATACAAGATTGAACTGGGCTTAATATTTGCAGTTTTTTGTTAAACAGTATTTTTAACACATCTGTCTTACTATTAGGCACAGTGGTGAGGGAGATCATAGTGAAAAATGTTAAAAATAAATATTTTATATGGTTTTTCCATATCTTAATATGTTCATAAATTACATGAAATGTAAAATAAACCTCAGAGCATTGACACAAATTGGATTTTGGATGTGAAAATATGCGAATCAGAATTCTGTTACCTAGGTTTCATCAAATTTCAGCCATTTGAAGGAAGGTTAAATGTTTGTAATATTTTGGTTGGAAACACATTCCAAAACTGCTTTATAGACTGTAAAGAACTGTCCTCATATTCTTGTCTTCATTCCATCCCGTTCCCTTTTCTCTCACCGTATTTGAAAACTTTTTGACGTAAATACGTCTATACGGAAGGGTCATTCGGCAAAAACAGCGTTACGAAGATGTGTAGGATCCATACCAACAATGTGTAAATATGGACCGACAATGGTCAGCTTTTATATGAACTTCTGCGTGCATAACAATGCAAGAAAAAGGATTCGAATTTCTAACACAGCCTGCAACAATATTGGCTGAGCATGCATGCTGTATAATTGCCTGAATAAACCGTATTGCAATCCACTCCTTTACCTAAGAAACTAATTGTTATGTCATCTGTTTATTCGGCATTGTTGTGTTTCATTACTGCCGTCAATAATCCGCTTTCGTTATTGCAGAAAGAGCTGAGCTGTGAATCGCTTGTAGAAGAAGTGCGTTGTAGAGTAGATAATATTGTGCTGTTAGAAACGTTTTAGAATATCACAAATACTTATCTTATACAAGAATTATTAAGAAATCTGTGATACTGCCCTCCACTGTCTCCATTTTAGTTTTGATTAAATTGATCATTGCCGGTGGACATCGGCGTCTCTTACAATTGAACAAAGTTTGAGGTAAGGGATAGAGGCGTATCGCACTTCACGCTACTGCTGCGTTTGTGTGTTGCGTCATGCTACAGGATGTGTGGGAAGTATAGTCATTGAGAAATGGTTATAACCTCTATATTTCCAATGCAAAGATAATGCAAATAATTTTTACATGTACCTTTTTAAAGCCTAATGCCTACTTACTTCCCACCCTCTCTGTATGTAGAGGTAACAAGATGGATAACATTGAAGCTAAAAGAGTCCGTAATGCAGAATATATGAGACAGTACAGAAAACGTAAAAAATAGAAGTATTAAATAATTAACCTGAAGTTGCCCCCAAAATACCAAAAAACTAATGCTGGACGTATGAGGGAATATAGAAATTGCAAGAAGCAAGTTAATGCTTCCACATCATTAGCAAGTACAAGCAGTGTCTTAATCAAACTATTTACTCAATTGTAAAGCATGTATAAAGGGAATATTTAGAATAAAGCTAATATATAAACTTCGTTTCATTGTATTTATTGCCTAAATATAATTTAAATACAAAGACGTATTTACGTCAGATTCTCTGGAACCGTGGTTCCACTGTCAATTTTTTCTTAGGCTTGTCTGGGTTTTCCTTCAGTTCTCCTTCCATACTGTCTTGCTTGCTGTACTTATTTTGGGTATCTGAAATGTGAATTTTCTGTTGTTAATTTCAGTGGTTTAACTTCTAAAATTGTTAGATGTGTGTAACAGCATGGAAGTAACTATAACCGTCAGGGGCCAGTCCATTCTGCAAAGTGATCACTTTAGACATTTATTTCTTTTTACAGTAAAATCGTCATGCTACATTTCATTAGACCAGAGACCTTGGAGGACCTTGCTCTGAGGACAATTGAAGACCATGTGTCTCAACTTTGTATGCATTTGGTGCAAAACAAAGTGCCAGAGAGCAAGAAAGTACATCATGCTCAAGAGAGGTGCAGACAACTCAGGTGCATACTGCACTGTGCATTGCCAACTGTAATAGCCAATAAAATGACGGCCAAGTTGCTGAAGTGTGTTGATGGCTTGTATGATGATATACGTGACTGTATCAGTGAGACCTGGTGTCAGGAAGTGATGTATGAGTTACTGAGTGCCATTATCCATCCAGGCATAACAAGGCTTGAGTTGGGTGCAGAACCAATGCATAGTTTTGACTACAGATATGAACTGAACTTCATAGTGTTCTTCTTGTTCAACAAGTTGTGCACAATGAACGATCTTAAAGTAATACGACTTGGAAATCAGTATCGCCACAGAATCTGGACAAACAGCGTGTATGTGGCTGAAAGCCTAGAAGAATTCACTTCTGTGTACAGATGCAGTGATGTGTTGCTGGAAGCCATTGTGGAGTCTTGTAAGCGACTGAAGCGTCTTCATGTCAGCTGGTCCCCAAACATCACAGATGCAAGCGTCTGTGGCATCTTGAAATTACGGCACTTGGAAGAACTGAGTGTGATGGGCAAAATATCTCAAAATGGTCTGACACAATTATTAAATGGGCTAGCTGAGAATACAGGATCTGGAGACAAAAATGCTAGAACATGCTCTTCACAGTTGTTAAGTTTTGGATGTTACAACATTTCATCCTCACATATCAGTCTCTTGGTTGAACATTTTCCAAATCTTATTGAACTCAAACTGCTTTGCAGCAATGAATGTGATTTCACCCCACTGAAAGGATTGAAACATCTACGAGGACTATGGTTGTCAAACATCAGATTTACTGGAGTCAGACAGCTTCTTTGCACAATAGGTAGTCAGCTGGTATACCTGCATCTTATCTATGCTGAAGCTGTGGATGTGAAGTTCATTGGAGAACACTGTCCCTCATTAAATTGCCTACATTTGATTGCTTATGATGAAACTGTTCCTTCATCAGAAGACTATGCATATCCTTGTCTTCCTGGCTTTGAGTCAGTTGAGTGTCTTCATCTTAATTTCTCTGGCACATCTTGGCCAAAATTCTTTCTACATCAATGTAAAAATGTGAGGAAACTTGTTGTGTATTTACGTAACAATAGCAACTGTGAGATGTTGGAGAGAGTTCTTCAACAGGCCACTCTAAGTCATCTGGAGGAAGTCTATTGGTCTCCAACCTGTCAGTTTGCACAGAATATTGCTAACTTACTTATTGAAAAGTGTCCAAACCTCAGAGTCATTAGTCCTTTAGAAAGGTAAAGAGTTGTCTGGTGCAGTTTGATTGGAAGTGAAGAAAAAAGGGAAGGAGAAGTAGAAATATACTCGTGGCATGTGAGTAGGAACTTGGTGGTGAAGATTTTCTGACTTGTGTCTGATTCTGTAATTATTACTTTATGAAATTTGGACATGGTAGATGTTGAGCTAGGTTAACTTCTGGAGATCAGAATTACATATGCCTTTTGCAGACAATAAGGTTATGGACAGTTTACCCAACACTGGGTATAATTTTACATGGGTGCTGAGTGGTTCATGAGACATGGACCAGAAAATGGTCAGAACTTGCCTTCAGTTCTAAAATTGGTACTTCATGAAAATCGGTCTGCTGGTTATAGCTGAAAATTTTGACCCTTTAAGAAATTTTTTGGTACATGCAGTAAGATATTTTTTGTTCATATCATGGTGTATATTTATACATCAGTAGCAAAGAGCAAGGTAGTGGAGTGCTGTTTTGTTCAAGTCTCCTTAATTGTGTTTGCAGTTTATAGAGAGACTGTCCCAGCCAAGTTTCTTTTTGTGATTTTCCTCACTCCCTTCCAGTCATTGCTGCAATAGTGTCTTAAAATAGGCTATGGCATTTTACTTCCACATTGCTTATTTTTCATCTTCTCATGACATAAGAACTAAGTAATGTACACAACTGTTACAGTTAAATAAACTGCAAATAAACCAACATTCATCAGTGCCATTATGGAGCTTGGTTCTTTATGATGATGTTGTGTAGCTCACATAACGTATATTCTTCTGTTAAAATATCCTGTGCAGTTCTGCCAGCACCATTTTGAGGCTCTGTATTTAGACATTTGTCAAATTGTTCTTGGGGTCACTTGAATATTGTAATAATTATTTTAGTTGTATGATTTAGAATCTCAATGTTACCATTAGAATAAGTTTTAGAGTATTAAGATGGTAACTGCAGTAACATCGGACAGTATTTTAAATTTTATATGTGATGGTTCCCAGGTGCTTTAACTGGCAATTTCACACAGTTAAACCTGAACACATGATATACCTGGATTATTAGTGTTCTTAGATTTTTATCCTAGTTTGTAATTGATTTTAACTACTTTAAATTTCAGAACACTGCATTCCAGACGACGGCATCTTGATGCTTTATTTCTTATTAATGTATTTAAGGGTAAAATAAATCGCAGTTCCATTATGGACACTGTTGGTATTCGTGTGCCGTCA
The DNA here is from genome assembly GCF_000696155.1 of Zootermopsis nevadensis. The sequence continues at coordinate 161,297 of NW_019059957.1, read as the reverse complement.
AGGCAATTAAGAGAATTTTCTATGTTTTGTGTGTGCAGTGTGCTTAGATATAGCCCTTCAGCCAGGTGTGTTATTGCAGCAAATGATGTATGTAAATTTTTGGATGTATATGGCATAAATATTGTTTCTTTTGATGGCACTTTCTCATTAAGAGAAATGATCTAGATAGCAGCCTAGATTGGATCTACCTTGGTTATTTGTTTCAATTTGATTATTGCTTTTATTTTATTTTTTGTATTGTTTTAGTATTTTTTTAGTGTTTTACATTTATATTAGTGTTTGGTAGTTATTTGTTTTTGATGTAATTTGTATTTTTTTGTTGTGTTTTTGTTTTAGTGTTTGCATGTCATAGGCTCTTTGCTGTTGGCAACCACTCTAATAAAGAAATTGAACTGAATTGAATTGAACTGAATAGAATTGTCAGTGTCTCTACAGTAACTAGTATTTAATTTGGTAAATATTTGAAAAATGTTTAGCCCATTAGTTTTACAGGCTTTGAATACAATTAAATTATCTGAGCACATAAGAGATGGGGATTTAATAAAAAATAAATAAATAAAAAAGCATGCTTGGAGTGAAATGGCTGTAACTTCTATATATTTTAATAAACTCTTATTCACACTCTGTAGATAGGTCTTGTATTATCTGTGGAATATGGAATACACTTTAATAATCAATTTAGTGTCGTGATCGTTGAAGCAGTAAAAACAGAAGTTACATTTCCTTGAAGCACAATATAATTGTATACATTTTTTTTAAATCCCACACAATGATGATCTTTGTTTGAACTAGGACAACCCCCAATAATGATTTTATGAATGCTTATGCATAAGTAGGGATTTGGTTAATATTTCTTTCACAGGTACTATATTGAACAATGGCTCACATTTCCAGAATGCTATTTGTGGCTCTGCTATACCTTGCAGCCCAAATTCACCAATAAGAATTTCCACCTGTCCACTTTAATTTGGCATGTCTTATATTAAATCTAACACCACTTTCCACATGTCCACTATCATTTTTTTTAATATTTATATTAGCACAGTCATCTGCTGAATCTAATAAACTTTTTAGGACTTGGGGTTTTCATGATTCTATAAGTTTAGTTGGTGGTCTGCTGATTGCATAGCAGCTATCTCTGTCTTCAGGGTTGAAGTGAGGAGAGTCAGGAAGTTGATGGGAGTAAAGGTTTAGGAGGAGGATCAGGCTGAGAAGATTGGCCAGTCAGTCATGTTACAGGAAAGGGAGACTGAGCTGAGACCAGGCCGACAGAAAAGTACCAAGTTTGTTCTGTAATATTTAAACTGTCTTCCAGTTATTGCAGTTTATATTTCCCTGGCACAATGGATAAAAAATGAGTTGGTTGTAGCCATGATTTAGTCAGTATTAATTCATTGCAGAATTACTTAAGTGATAAACTGCATGGCCTGCTGGAAAACCTGTGTAATAACAGTGTTTTGTGGGGATTAAGTTGTGATGGTGGGAGGCAGGTAGATCATATAGAAACTAGGCACTGATTCTGACTACCAAATTTAATAATGGCTGTTTCAGAATTATAGCTATAACAGATGATTAACACATTAGTTACTCTGGGCATGAGCCTTCATTCTGGTAACACCATTGTGGTTCTAGGGCTTCTGCCTGAATTCCTTGTCGTACCAGGCGCTCTCGATGAGCAAGCATGCGATATTCTGCCTTTTGCCACCCCTCATCTGGATTACTCCAAAGCCGTTCAGCCATGGCAGCTGCACGGGGCCAGAAGCGTCCATCCACAGAGCTCTCATCAACCTGTTCTGACCAAAGAGCTGCTTCAGCTCCCAGAACAAGCTCCCGTGCCTCTGTACCTGGACTGATATCGACCCCCAAATCTGTGAGCATAGTGTATGGATTGTTCATGTACACCTTCTGCCAGCCAATGTAAGGTGAGCACCAGTTGTTGCCTTCACTGATCCAAGCACCAAACCTGGAAGAACAGTTCCATCATATCATCTTTATTATTGCATAAATTGAAAGTCATATGCTGAATTCACTTTGAGCCCCCTACTACACAGTACAGAATAGTTCTTCATTCCACTATGCATAATAATTTTGCATCCTTCATGTAAATATTGTTAGGGTGGAAAAAATTGAGAAATATGAGATGAGTGGAACATGCATAAAAGCAGGGAATATCTTGACAAGATGAGTAATTCTCAACTTTTTAATAAGTTCTGCATCATGTAATTAAGAGTTAGGTCAATTTAGCTTAGCTTAGCTTACAGGAACACCAACAAAAATATACACATACATACACCTTTATTGATAGAGTATAGAAGCCAAGAATGTTATGGCTAGCTGGACATGTAACCTGGATGGGGGAAAACAAGAAACGCTTATAGAATTTTTGTGGAGAGACAAGAATGTCATGGAAAGCATACACATGAAGAAGAAGGAGATTAGGACTGTAATAACATAGCTCTTAGGGGAGTCATTTCGGAGGGTATGAAGTGAGAGGTGTTATATCTCATTTTCCATAGCATGAAAAAGAACAATCCCTTAAAGAGGCTGATTCATGTGAACTTGAGAAGTTTCTACATTAACTCACCCACAGTCAAAGTACAAGGCATCATAGTTGGAGAAGATGACACGGAAACCTTTGTTGATGAGTTCTGCAATAACTTTGTCACTTCCTTTTGTCCAGATCTGAATGATATATGTCTTGTTGTCCAGATACTTGTCCACTGTTCCCTGTGCAGTGAGGTGACTTGTCCAGAGCACTATTGGGATCTCCTTGCCTCCATTTGCCTCCACTACCTTTGTATATGCTCTTTTTTGGAAAATGTCCCACAGCTGCAGATAGTCATCGTCTGTCTGCCCAAGATGATGACTCGTCATCCAATTTACAATCTCTGGTGAGGACCTCCAGCACCCAAAGTTCACCTGCAGCAAGAAATTAAATAAATCTCTTAAGTATGCAGTAAAGGAATTAAAAGAGGAAATGTCTGACCAACCATTTCTCTAGTTAGAAGAACAAAAATTTTGGCACCACTAATTCCAAAACTTGCCAGCACACATGATACTAAGTCAATAATATCTACCTCCCATCCTCATAACCTATTTCCCTAAGATTCCTCTTAATGTTATCCTCCAATTTCCTTCATGATCTTCCAAGTGGTGATGTTTCAAAAGCTCTCCCCTTCCAAATTATGTGTGAATTTCTTGTATGTCCCATCCTAATTACATTCCTGCCTAAACCACTACTAATGGAAGAATACTAGATGATCTGCACAATCTACAGAATTCAACATTATGTGATGATTGATAAAATAAAGTATTAAAACTCTTAATGATATATGTCTTGTTGTCCAGATACTTGTCCACTTGTTCTTAAGCTTTAGTCTCTTCATATCACAGAGGCCTATCAGAACCGGCCTCACAGGCTCATTCTCTTCAATGGTCCTCTGACAGAGTAGGGGTTCAGTAGTTTTGTGCACATAGAGCTACAGTTGTGCTTTCTACTAACCTCATCTCCACCCATATGGAATATGTCAGGTTCAAACAAAGCAAACATATCATGGTATATTCCTCCAAGAATTTCATAGACAGTGTCATTGGTTGGATTAAGCTGTCCACATGGAGGCTCCACACAGTAGTTTATCCATGGCTGAGCATTTACGCACACGGTGACATTAGGCCCAGCCCACTGCCAGCCTTCACCAACATGTGCTGGTGCATCAAATTCAGGAACTACGCGTATGCCTCGTGCCCTTGCATATTCCACCACAGACAAGATATCTTGTGGTGTGTATATCTGGAAGTACAGAAGGCAGAATATTGAACTGGAAATGGTCAAAGTTTTTTAGATATGTGGCCCTATGGTGACATGCTGTATCACTAGATGTGACAGATTGATGACATTACTATTTAGCTTAGTTTGTATTACATAGAGTATGTTATATTGCTATCAGTGTATGTTATATTTTTATTGTTATGTGTGACAGTACTCCCATCCTAGATTCAATGCATTCCTGATAAACTGCTCATGATATTTAGGCAGTAAGATATGTGATGTCATGCACATATTTAATAAATACCAAGAAATGCAATTCTTCACATTCTGTATATTATGCAGAGAAATTAAATAGGAAACTGAATAATGAATTACTTTCCCAGATATTTGTAAGGATAAACTTCCTGTACATGACTAAATTTAAGGCTATTTCATTCTTAGAGACTCTGTGATAAGTAAACCAGAATCTGTGGTTTCCAGATAACTTAGTCTCTTGTAGCAAAATTAAAATGTTTAACATCACTAAAATGAAAACCTGCAACTGGACATAGTCTTGAGCCATTTCAATTGCCACAGTTTATCTATCTAAGATTCATTTTTAGCCTACTTTCCATATTTCATGAGGAAAGTACCCGTATGTCCAGGTGTGTGTTTTCCAGGCCTTTGTATGTCCACCATAAAAATTCTGGACCAGTGAATGAATTAGTGTGTTTTTATGAAACTTAGTGTGAACATCATACCACAGAGGTCAACTACCTTCATATTTTCAATCTCCTACCACTGATAATATCAAATGGTGGCCATGTGAATTTGTCAGTCAGAAACCACGCTAACACCGTTTAATGCAGGAGCTTGAAGTTTTGTTTTCTTTGGAATATATGCAGTTTTTGAACTCTGATTAATGTAAAGTAACAGTGCAGTGGCTGTATGAAATTTAATGACTTATGTACTTATGTAAATTTCTTATGGAGATGGATCATGAACACAGCCACATTTTTGATGAAACATTTGTTTTATATATATGAACAGAGTGTGAAGGACTGAGGTTACATGTGACAGTTATCAAGTACTGGAAGTCTGTACTAGTGGAAATTCTGCACAGAACCACACCACTAAATTTTACATTTGCTGATTTATTATTTCTGCTAGCTTCTCTGTGCAGATTAATGTTATCATTTTGACTTGCAGGTTCCTTTCAGGAAATCTTGTGATATTTTCCCAACTCTTTCTCTGCCTTCAAAGTGGCATTTTTCAAGAGGTTTCCCTGCCAAACTTCTACATGTCTTTCTTATATCCACATGTCCAGGCAGTACTTTGTGAGTTGTATAAATTGTGATGCTCATTGTGTGATATCATTAAGTTCCCATTTATTTTATTTCTCTTAGGTCAACTTTTCATCCCAGTATCTTGTTCTTAAACTCTCAATCCCCATACTTTTCTTAGAGGCAGAGGCCAATGTTCTTACACATACAAAACAGTTAAAATTATTTATTGACACTTGCCTGTTGTGGTGTGTAGGCTCCATATAGCGACAGCTGTGGGTATGTCTGTGACTGGAAGGGGAAGCTGTGCGAATCAGTGAGGTGCCAGTGGAACGTGTTAAGTTTACTGGCTGCCATGCCATCAATAGTCCGTTTGATGGAGGCCACTGAGAAATAGTTTCGAGCTGTGTCGAGGACAAGCGATCGGAATGGGAATGCTGGTGAGTCTGTGATGTTCACATCACGCATGATAACCAAGCTATCTGTCACATCATCAAAGGTTATCAACTGGTGTAATGTCTCCAAACCGTGGCGGGCTCCAAAAAACTCGGTAGAAATTATGCTTGCTTGAATCTGAAAGGAACATGAACTACATATATTACTAATTAATGGTATGGGGAATTTTTTAAATAGTTATTCTGTTCATAGATCAATTCCTTGTTGTTATAGAACCAAGCACTCATTATCATATTTAATATCACCATTGGACCCAATTTGAGCCAGTTCATTTGAGGTGGCTTCTTCTGGGTTGTAGTATTAGGTGGTCTGGTACAAGTTTACTGACAATTTCAGAGATACTTGCTGCCTCATCATCAGGGCGATGAGTGAGTCATGCACAAGAAATCAGGTTGAGATATAGGAACCATTCAGTCAAGGCAGAACCTTTGTTGGATTAGTGGGGAATATTGGAATTGGGAAGGATATGAAAGGAAGCAGTTATGGTATGTTTTAAGGTAATTTCCCATATATTTTTTTGGAGGAACTTTGGAAAACCATGAAGAATCTCAGTAAGGATAACCGCTTTCTGAGCCAAGACTCATCTGTGATTTCCTATAATGAAACAAAAGTTTTAACTGCTAGTCAGACTATGGCATTCGGTTTCTTACTTCTATGCAGGGGGTTGTTTGCAGCTGTAGGTGGCTGTGTCCTTCAAGGCCAATGATCTGTTACTCACTGGAGTAAGACTTGATCACTTTCATGTTACAGAAAGTTCCCCCATGCTGTTATACCAGCCTTGGGTTTTTCTGTGGTAGTTCAGATGGTTCATACATGTATATAACAGAAACTGAAAGATACACTTAGGAAGCAAGCAAGACACCAAGGAAGAAGATTTGAATGGAAATTCAGTCAAACCTGGTAGGAGTTTATTCAGAACATAGTGAGAGGAAATGGAATTGAAAGGAATGAGGCCAAAATCCAA
>NW_019059957.1:141591-154793 GCF_000696155.1 Zootermopsis nevadensis | reverse complement strand
GGGGGGGGGGGGATGTGATGAGCCCTATGTAACAGCACTATCCTTGGAGGACTAAGCAACATTGTATCAGTATACATTACTTCAGTGTCTGCTTCAGAAATGTACAGCTCATAGCTCTCATCTGAACCTATCTTCAAGGCACGTGTGTAAGAGTCACGAATTGTGACTCGCACTTGAAGTGACTTGCCATCAGAAGGTCTTTGTTCTCGTTTCTTGAACAGTGTAGTCAGCTGATTGGAGAAGGTATCAGCTGCTATATTGAAGAATTGACCCACATTCTTGCTCAGTGCCCGATGATCTCCTGTATGGGAAGAATACACAGTGTAACTACAGATCAGTATAGCTTAATGCAGTCACAGTCAATCATTTAAATTTCGCAGAGGCAAGTATGACCTCTGAAATGTTGGTTAACATCAACCAGACTACACAGCGGAACAACCCTGAAGACAGAAATCTTCATTTAAGTTTCACTTTTAACCTGTGAGCAAAGCAGTCAGTCATGACTAAACAAAGATGAACTATAACTAAGAAACTAGTTTCCAAACTACTACCTACTTTTGTGAGACTTATGAAGTAATAGTGAAGAAAGCTGACCCCCTCCTCCCTTGTAAAAATATTTTGGACAACTTAACAACAGAAAAGTGGTCAGTTTTAAGTCCAGCTATGCAACAATAATAATTCTGTGTGTTGTTAAATTACTAAATCTCATGGTAATTAACCATTGGTATTTCACAGTAATCTATAGTTGCATTATCACTACATCTTTTTCCACTGTTTTCATTGAAGCTCACTGTGTTTTACCCCCACTACTCTCTACTCCCTGCTTTCACTGGCCAGAGGCCACCAGAAACTAATTGACTGCAGTAGCTTTTTTGAATAATACAGCCTTTAAACAATGTATCCACTTATAGGCATGTTTCTTGAAAATATGAATTCCCTCTTTAGCATTTATCCTGCTTTGGCAGGGTATGCTTTTTTCCTCTCTTTGTAGGTTTGCTTGATCTATTGGACACTTGGTAGGACTCCTTGGTCGAGTGATGAGCTCATCGCAAGGCCTCTACCTGTACACAGGACAGCAAGACACGGACAAACATCCATGTCTTGAGTGGGATTCGAACCCACGTTCCCAGTGTCCGAGTGGCACAAGGCCCACGCCTCAGACCGCGTGGCCACTGTGACGGCTTTCTTGAAAATATTAATAAATGCATAAATTTTCTGTATACATGATTTGTGCCATGTATCATAATACTGAAACTATTGTATTACCTGAACTGTGTGCACTATAATTATCTACCTGAAGTCCCAGTAATGGTGATGGAATTATAGTTGATGGGTGCCAGGATTCGTCCCAGCTCTACTTTGCCCCTGGGTCGTGGCCAGAGAGTACTGTATGTATCACATACTAATTTACAGGCCTGCAGGCCTTGAGGGGTCATGTCCCTGTCAAGTGGTTGTTTCACACATTTTCCTTCCTGGCATACCCACATCCACACCTGACTGTTAGGACAGATGTTCAGTTACCAGTTACAAGTTCTGCAAGATGCAAATGATTATTTAGCCTTTAACTTCTCTGTGGCATGTTTTCCTTAAGTGACATTTAAATGCTGTGTTGCAAAAGCCAAGCTGTGAAGATTTGTATCAAGTACTTTTCTGGACCTTGTACAAGAGGATAAATAGCTACAGATCAATTGAAATCAAAATAAATGAATGTTTGCAAGAAAAGCCAATTAGTGGTTGAGCCAGTGAGGTTTGGCACAGTCTGATCTGGTTGATGTTGCGAGGATGGATTACTACTACATATATGTATGTATATAGAGATGGCAATGCTGTGCAGACAACATTTGTTTGTGTTGAACAGAGTGTCTCCTGTAACAGTTGATGACATTTCTATGAAATTGCCTGGAACTCTTACATAGCCCATAACAATAGTCCTGATAAGAGGATTTGGCACAGTACAACATACTAACACTAAATGTTGCCCACTGCTGTAGTTAACATTCAGAAATGTATTGTTGATGCATGCTAAGAGTTGGGATGTATTGATTTTAAATGGTGTGACAAAAGGAGCCAGCATCGTAATAAAATTGTTACAATGAGTACAGGCATAAAATAATACTGAACAGAAGATGGAAAATAAAATGTGATATGGATGCATAGAAAAGTCTGGAGAACACTGGTGGCCAGAATCAGAGTTCCTGTAAATGAATAAAAAAATTGAAAACAAAACAAAAGAAAAAACATAATTTTCACTGTTTTATGCAACTCTGATCAATAATAGTATAGTGTAATAAAAAATGTGACAGGACTGGTAAGCAGTTATCACAATTTTAAGGAATTACATGCACCACTTAGTCAGTGTTAGAAGTGAGTCACTTGGTACTGCATCTTTGGATCTTTGTATCAGCCCATGGTAATGATGATGATGATGATGGACAAGTATGAAGATTTGGTAACTGGCAAGGAAAAACCACACTACCCAAAGAAAAATCTACCCTACTTTTACCTTCTCTACTGCAGATTCCACATGGACTGCCTTGGAAATGAACCTGGGGCCTGTGTTGTGAGAAGTCACTGTTTCTGCCTGAACAGTGGCATAGCAAAATGTTTTTGTAAAAGGACAATGATAAATGTTCCTGGAAATGGATCATACTAGAGAACTATTTTATGTTTATACTGAGTGAATATAATTAGCTTAAAATGTTTTAATAAAAATCAGCTATTTAACTGTTAGATAATATATTTTGTTTGGCTTTTACCTCTCTTGTGCCCAGTTGCCAGTAGCACTGAATGAGACCACCAGAAGCAGCAGCAGTAGTAGCGTCATCCCTACAACAGTCAGGTAGGCACACCTACACACATTAGACCACAGTGTTATAGTCTATTCAGTGCTTATGAATGACCTGATCAAAACATGTCCAGTCAAGTTCTGGGAATTCCACATCATTTGGCTGTTCGATGTAAACATGGAGTTTAAAAAATAAATACAGTTACTGATGTATAATAGATGGAGTTGACTCAGGATCATGGTTGGTGGTGGGCTTCGGTGTTACCGATGTTGAACCTGCAGGTTCTGCTACCAGGGAGTTAGTTAGATAACCAGTTGCTGCATCCTTCTGTGGTTATCACTTGCTTTGTATTTTGGAGGTCTGAGGTTCAAATATCGGCCTGGAGACCAGCCATCCTGACGGAGGTTTTTCTCAGTCCATCCAAACAAATGTTGGGATAGTACCTTAGGCCACAACTGCTTCCTACAATATATTTTACAGTTAATTATTTGCCAATTATCCTATCATTCGATACTGTGTAAGCTGACATCTGACAGCTTTGTTAATTAAACCACAGAACCTCATAAATGGGATAGTGGAGCCATATAACAAATTCTGTGTGTGTGGAAGACTGATATTTCTGATGAATAATTTCATTTGCCTCAGGTATAAGTTTTCATTGCTAATGGTCAGTGTTACAATTACGTCTCTCTGATTTTGATGTGATAAAACGTGTTGAATGTTGCAAATACACATGCCTAGATTGTTATGGCTCTGGACCCCATCAAGCTTCCTGTCCAATAGGTATCGATAGCACGTGAGGCGTGAAACTGACCAGTCGCCTCCATCTGATGCCGAAGTAAGAATGTGTGGAGTCATCCCCATTCCCACACACTTCATGGCTTGGTGCTTATGCACAGGGATACTTTTATCTTACAATATTAGATTTGTAAACTTTTATTTGTATTTGCTTTTGAACACACTGAGTTTTTTTTGTGAACTCGACTCCCGGGATTCGATTCATAGTAGGGCATAAATATTCTCTTTGCCATAGTGTCCACACTGGCTCTCGGGCTCAGCTGCCATCCTTTCCAGCTGATACGTGGGTTATTCCCTCGTGCGTAAAGCGGTCGGGGAGTGAAGCTAACCACTCATCTCCGCCTAGTGTCGAGATTAAAAATACGTGGAGCCGTACCTCCACTGTCCATACATCTGCATGGTGTGGTGCTTAGTTAAGCTCCAGAGGCAGCTGTGCCTTTACCTGTATCAGACTGAGTAGCAATCCTCAGAAAATGTATTGCCGTTTTGTGCGTGAATCAATGGTGTAAAGAACGTTAAAGTGGGATGGGAAAATTGCGTTGTACCCTGGGCTTGGACCGCGTATTTCATTTGTAGTAATTTTGTTGTTGAAACAAGAATTTTCAGTTCGGGAACAGAAGCATCTCTGCATTATGCTGTGACGTGTCTGCTTCATATTTAGAGTTCAATTACACGATGCATAACGACAAATTACTTTCCTAATGTTACATTAAGAGCATAATTTGCCCGATTTTAATGCAGATCCTAGTGCCACACTTTTATCTAAATCTGTTAAGATACCTGGAAGATAGAATTTCGGGATAGACGGACATGACCTCTGTTTTGGGTCGATTCACACTACCCACACGACACGTCAGCATGTTGGCAACAACATAATATCCTGTCATTTTGGTATTCCAGTTGATTTGATCATAACTTCCGATAAGGACACAACAGACGTAAGGCCCTGGAGAGGTAACAGACATAACGTGTCTGCGTTTGTGTGGGGCGCACTACCAGAGGCAGTTCGTGTTTACTCAGCTTGAAGAGGCACAGCTTACCGCAGTGTTTCTGAACTGGGGGTTCCCAAGTTGTGTCTAAGGGGTCCGAGTAGATTCTGCTCAGTAGAACATGTAGTATTTTTCCTCGTATTAGTTTTATTGTTATTACATAATACCGAAATCCTACAGTGTCTACAAATGACACCTCGCCATGACACATCGTGACTTACAAAATAGATTATTACTTTTATATTATCTAAAATTCGATATCCTTCTTTGTGTCCTATTTTTATCAGAAGTGGGTGTGCTTGAGGCTTGTACACAGTTGTTAGTCCTAACTTGTGAGAAAGCCTTTGCTGGCATACGACATGCAGTTCTTGGGTCAAGTGAAATGGACTCACAAAGATTAACAGACTCCATAATACATGTGGGATACATAAAAATGTATGATTTTTGGCCATGATATGAACCAGCGCTCAAGCTGTATCATCGGCTGTATGTTAACCTGTCGTGCCGTTAATGTGAATAGACCGCGATGCATTAATTTCATATATGAAGTGGCTTATGGTAGGTGTAGGCGTATATTGTTGTGCGGATCAATTTTTACGAAGTCTGTATTTCATTGTAAGAGATTTCAGGCTCTCAAGGCGGCGAGTATGAAGATGTCTTCTGGTATTTTGCGCCGTGTAGTCTGGGTGCCCTGATGGTGGAGGTAGTAAGCACCTGAAACGTTGGCTAACATTTACCACACCGCATGGCACAACATCCCAGAAGATAGTCGTTATCTGTTGTTCATTATTTATCTGAGTTGCAGTAATGTTCTAATCTCGAAATTAATGGCTGAGTGTGTAGATAGGTTTACAAACATCGAATTATTTTCTGTCTGAAAGAACCGTTATCATTTCATCTTCGTACCCAAACATTAAGGATGATTAATTTCGCACTTGTACACCATGGGATGGGCATGAACTCTGTTGGGGGAGGAAAGAAGTGCCTCAGTTGCCCGGGAGTCGTTGCTGTCTTTTAAGTGGACATGTGCATAGTTAGGTCGCTTTGTATGGAATTATCCTCTGGCTCTTGAGAAATCTTGTTTCTGGTAGAATATCTGTGGGGAAATTTCCTCGGCTACTTTGATCATCAAGGAGGTTAGAGGTTAACGCAAGAAGGATCTCGAGGAAAAATTGTAGATGAAACAGACTCAGAATTGTTTCCAGTGGTGTGGTTTTGGATTAGCCTGGTTTAACCGTCGTGTTATGTTTATATTATTTTTTTTAAAGATGAAATGGCGGGCTGTCTTGTAAACTGGCATACACCAGGCAGCTTGAACGCGTTATAGATTTCAGTGGGAGTTGAAACTAATGGCGGAAACAGTTTGTTATTTAAGGCGTGCCATAAACGTATTTTCCTTATAATTTTATACGAGGTATACACAAAGAGTGTCTAACGTGGATTTAAGCTTCCGCCCACGTGTTCAGCGTTCAAAATTCTTCGACGACTTTCAGGGAAATTTGGTGTTGGACTGTACGGGTGAAATAATATTGTTTCATCTGGCTCAGGTAGGGATCGGTGAGCGCTCTTTTGAACATAGTGATGAACTATCGGTTTTCATAAAAGATGGACTCTGCTCCATGAAGTTAGTTGACAAACAATAAAGCCTACAATAAGCGGGAAAAAAACCCCAAATTTACATGGAACTAAAATAAAACTGTGATATTTCCTTAAAGAGGCCCATAGTACCAATAAGTGCCAAAAAAACTTCGTCTCTGTGCTTAAGCACCACGACATGAAAATGTAAGCGGAAGGATGCAAAGTTGTTCGCGTTGTTAACGTCAGAACTGATTGGCTATAAATGGTCATATTCACTCTTCGACGGTTTTACTCCTGATTAAAGATCTCCCCGGCCTCCTGTTTGGAGAAAGGCTGGGGTGGGTCCAAGAGCCAACGCGTAATATAAAGTACGAATCTTATTAAATCGTTCATTGATTTCGGAGGTGAAATGTTCCGACAGACATGAGCTTATGCTCTTTGTGGGAACGTATAGGTCGGCTGTAGCTTTGAGGTTCTGGCAGTGGTCTCGTGGTCGCTGCATTTTCCCTCCATATTTCAAGCCAGTTTTGCTGGGGACAAACAGGTTTCGCGAAATTCTTCCGCCTTCTTTCATGGTCACTGATGTCAGTGCCAGCAGACGATTTCGTCCAGTAAAAGTTGCAAAAATGCGGTTGTATTCGCTAGATATCTTTATTTTTATAAGCTTATGGAATCAGATAGCTTGGTGAAATGTACGGTCCTATACATAAACAGGTTTGCGTTAGTAGCCATACTGTTGCGGATCTGAATCCATTCCGGAGTGGGATTCTTCGTCTACATTCTTTTCCATATGCAGATCTCCAGATCGAGCGAGTGTCTAGACTTTCACTCGCCACATGTTTTGTCCCTGTTACAAGACGTTGACCCAGTGCTTCGATGTATTGGGCATTAGTCTTGATGTTCATGTTTTATACACTGGTCATCGTCGACAAATACGATCAACAGTTGTGACGTTACACAGCGCAGTCTGTTCTTGCATTGTTAATAAAATTAGTTTACAGGAAATCATTGCAATACACGTGGATTTATTTCCCTCGTATTTCATTAAGCATGCCCCATATCGAGAAATGTTAATGGAATATGTGTTTTTTGTTTGCTAAGCTTATTTAATTTTATGATGAGCCGCTTTAAAAACAATGTATAAAATAAATTTGGGCTTCACGTAACGTGGGAGATATAATTGACTGGTACACACATATCAGAATTAAATTATTACTACTCTTATTTTGAACTCCTTTCTTTTCCTGTTCCAAATTTAATCTAAATCCTCTTAGTAGTTTAGGAGATTAGACTATTAGATTAGATTGACTATCACAGGCGAACCTCCCATTGCGCGTATATCAAGACAGTGTACAGGGATTCAAAATTAAAAAAAAACAGTGGAACCACGGTTCCGGAGAATCTGACGTAAATACGTACTCCGTACCCAATATATCTAAATGGTTATCAGTAACTTGTTTCAAATCTTTTTCAAACCATAACCGATCACATACACTGCAAGCGTATCCAAATCTATTTTCATTAAAATGCTGTTGCATTGTCGTACCTTGGTTGTGCGATTCTTGTAGGAACGCTTGTACTGGCCAATGATGTGGAATCATTAACTTGCAATAATTGCTTCTTGCTATTTATATATGCCCTCATACGTATAGACGCCGATGTCCACCGGCAATGATTAATTTAATCAAAACTAAAATGGAGAGAGTGCAGGGCAGGATCACAGATTTCTTAATAATTCTTGTATAGGATAAGTACTTGTGATATTCTAAAACGTTTCTAACAGCACAATATTATCTACTCTACGACGCACTTCTTCTACAAGCGATTCACAGCTCAGCTGTTTCCGCAATAACGAAAGCGGAATGTTGACGGCAGTAATGAAACATAGCAATGTCGAATAAACAGATGACATAACAATTTACACATTGTTGGTATGGATCTTACACATCTTCCTAACGCTTTTTTGCCGAATGACCCTTCCGTATAGACGCATTTACGTCAAAACATATGGAATTTAGATTGTGGTCGTCTGGGTTGTTAACGCAGTGTAGCTAGCCAGAAGACTTCAGAGGACAACGCGGCGCAACGACCCGGAGTACTAGAATCTACAACTACAAATCCTGTAACGGAACAGATGGAAATTCCGTATTCTGTAATTTGGAATATTCTCTTGCTAATTTATTATAAAACTGTCTATAAAAACACACATACATACGTTTTGTATGTACCATATGTATGCTAGTAAATAAATGTAACCTTGGTGCGTGAAAGAGAGTTTGAAGCAGCATTAGTGTAAAATACCAATTGTGAACTTACTTGTTAAGAATCCTCACTAGAGGAATTCTTTAATAAAACCACATTGTATTGATCATTGTTAGTTTTTAACAAAAGTGTGACTAACCTTGCAACTTCGGAGGGACGGTGTTTTGGCTGGCGCACAAATCATACGCCAGGCGCTAACTGTGAACCAGCAAGGTGCATAGTGCAGTGGGTTTCTCTCTCTCTCTCCATTAACGCTGTTGCCACATCATACTCCAATTTATCGGCAAAAAAATAGTATAGGTATTATAGAATAAGGCAGGAATCACAGCGAAGCGTCTAGCAGTATGATCTGAAGCTTTCACGGTGACTAAATATAATGAATTCTTCTCCGTCTACCAGCCATGTAAGGTTATTTAATGGAGAAAACACCAACGTACCCTGAGTACAAGAGGATTCTCGTAATATGAAGTGCGCGCAAACTATGCAGTCTGCAGTGATCATTTCTTCCAGTGACGTTTTCAGACGCAATTTAATTGTGTTGGCGTGAGTGTGCAGGTGATACGATATCGCATAACCGTTTTTTGCCTATTGCAAATTTGTGCCATGACTGTAATGCCCTGTGTCTCTCTCACTTTCTTAGAACGTTTGCTGGAATATCCCTGGGTGCTCCCAATTCTGGGAACTTCTTTGAGAAAGAAAAAGTATTCCCCAGCCTCTGTACAGAACCTAAGCATGACCTTATGAATGAGTGTAGTGGGTAAGGTGCATTGATTATTACTACTCTTATTTTGAACTCCTTTCTTTTCCTGTTCCAAATTTAATCTAAATCCTCTTAGTAGTTTAGGAGATTAGACTATTAGATTAGATTGACTATCACAGGCGAACCTCCCATTGCGCGTATATCAAGACAGTGTACAGGGATTCAAAATTAAAAAAAAACAGTGGAACCACGGTTCCGGAGAATCTGACGTAAATACGTACTCCGTACCCAATATATCTAAATGGTTATCAGTAACTTGTTTCAAATCTTTTTCAAACCATAACCGATCACATACACTGCAAGCGTATCCAAATCTATTTTCATTAAAATGCTGTTGCATTGTCGTACCTTGGTTGTGCGATTCTTGTAGGAACGCTTGTACTGGCCAATGATGTGGAATCATTAACTTGCAATAATTGCTTCTTGCTATTTATATATGCCCTCATACGTATAGACGCCGATGTCCACCGGCAATGATTAATTTAATCAAAACTAAAATGGAGAGAGTGCAGGGCAGGATCACAGATTTCTTAATAATTCTTGTATAGGATAAGTACTTGTGATATTCTAAAACGTTTCTAACAGCACAATATTATCTACTCTACGACGCACTTCTTCTACAAGCGATTCACAGCTCAGCTGTTTCCGCAATAACGAAAGCGGAATGTTGACGGCAGTAATGAAACATAGCAATGTCGAATAAACAGATGACATAACAATTTACACATTGTTGGTATGGATCTTACACATCTTCCTAACGCTTTTTTGCCGAATGACCCTTCCGTATAGACGCATTTACGTCAAAACATATGGAATTTAGATTGTGGTCGTCTGGGTTGTTAACGCAGTGTAGCTAGCCAGAAGACTTCAGAGGACAACGCGGCGCAACGACCCGGAGTACTAGAATCTACAACTACAAATCCTGTAACGGAACAGATGGAAATTCCGTATTCTGTAATTTGGAATATTCTCTTGCTAATTTATTATAAAACTGTCTATAAAAACACACATACATACGTTTTGTATGTACCATATGTATGCTAGTAAATAAATGTAACCTTGGTGCGTGAAAGAGAGTTTGAAGCAGCATTAGTGTAAAATACCAATTGTGAACTTACTTGTTAAGAATCCTCACTAGAGGAATTCTTTAATAAAACCACATTGTATTGATCATTGTTAGTTTTTAACAAAAGTGTGACTAACCTTGCAACTTCGGAGGGACGGTGTTTTGGCTGGCGCACAAATCATACGCCAGGCGCTAACTGTGAACCAGCAAGGTGCATAGTGCAGTGGGTTTCTCTCTCTCTCTCCATTAACGCTGTTGCCACATCATACTCCAATTTATCGGCAAAAAAATAGTATAGGTATTATAGAATAAGGCAGGAATCACAGCGAAGCGTCTAGCAGTATGATCTGAAGCTTTCACGGTGACTAAATATAATGAATTCTTCTCCGTCTACCAGCCATGTAAGGTTATTTAATGGAGAAAACACCAACGTACCCTGAGTACAAGAGGATTCTCGTAATATGAAGTGCGCGCAAACTATGCAGTCTGCAGTGATCATTTCTTCCAGTGACGTTTTCAGACGCAATTTAATTGTGTTGGCGTGAGTGTGCAGGTGATACGATATCGCATAACCGTTTTTTGCCTATTGCAAATTTGTGCCATGACTGTAATGCCCTGTGTCTCTCTCACTTTCTTAGAACGTTTGCTGGAATATCCCTGGGTGCTCCCAATTCTGGGAACTTCTTTGAGAAAGAAAAAGTATTCCCCAGCCTCTGTACAGAACCTAAGCATGACCTTATGAATGAGTGTAGTGGGTAAGGTGCATTGTAGACCAGTGGTATTTAACCTTTTTTGTTCGCGTACCCCCAGATATAATTTCTCTTCAACTTTGTACCCCCAAAGTTGTTCGTGTATAATTCAAGTTATACATAGCATATAATCTACATTTAAAATAAATTACATTACTGATTATTCAGTGTTTATCATAAAATAATATATTTTTAAAATTTCACGTACCCCAGGTTGAATACCACTGTTGTAGAAAACATTAGATGGAGGCGAATGGTCAGCTTGACATTCCGGCCGCCTCACCCCCATTAGCCATTGGATGAGAGACTTGGTGAGCCCTACATATTTGTGGACACTGGTGAAGAAGGAAATTCCTGCTCCACTGGAATTAAATATGCTCTTTCTATGGGTGAAGATGTAGTAGAAGTACCAAATTGAGATGGTTCTTGTGATGATTTGAATTGCCATTTTAAAGCCTTCTTAAATGGTGTATTGGCATTTTTAGGATATTCTGTTTGGTCATTGTCAAGTGTTTCTGGTATTTAAAATAATAGAAAATTTACTGTTTTGGAAACTGTTTCTTGTTCTTGATCTTTGTATTCTGCTTAAAACCTAAGAGAACTGAATTTGAGAATGAAATGTTGGCCTGTTTAATTACATATAAGTGCTGTATATACCCAATAAAACATGCATACACATAAGGAATGTAATGCGTGTTCCAGTCCCATGTCATTATTGCATGTCGTAAGAAATTACAATTTGTAGATCACCGCAGCATATGCCAGATAATTTGATGTGAGTGATGACAATGGCTGTGAAGAGTTTAGGGACTTCTATATGACCTGGCAAACTCAACCATACCTCACTGTTGCCATGTACTGCAAACAGACTGAGACAAATTATTTTTTTTCACAGTAAAAAGGTTTTTCAATGTTGTTATATTAACTTCTCCTTTATTACGCCGTCTCCTTTACAGGAGGTTGGCGACATATTATGAACAGGATCCTTCCTTCCTTTTCTCGGACTGGGACATGTTCATATACGTTCTTGGCAGATGATCCAGAAGTGGTTTGCCATTGCCTTCTCCTGTGTGTGAATGGAGTAATTGTTGGGATGCCACGGAGAGACTGGGGAAGCCCCCGGAGGAAAACTCCGTGTTGCCTAGACCACGGTCTTGCCCAACACAAGTTATAAATTCGGGGACCCCAGGATTACAAGGCCAGTGTTCTAACCGCTAGACCACCATGGCGGTTGTTATATTAACACAGAAGATAATTTTAGGATATGATTGCTGCTTCTCCACTGGTTTTTGACATCTTTCACTTTCCACAGGCAGGAATCGTTTTCACATGAACACCCAAACCAACTTTACAACTTATCCAGCCAATCTGATAAGTACAAAGATAATTTCCCTGGCACTAAAGTGCCTTGAGTGTGAAGATGACCACTCCCCCAGGTTAAAAATATGTGAAGCTTTACCTCCACTCCCCAAAACCTTCAAGAAATGGTGTTTAGGTTCAGGGATAACTTTGTCTTCACCTTTAGGGGAACTTTTATTAGCTTAATTTATGATACAGTCCAGACAAACCAGTTAGGTGATGTATACATAATTACTTTTTCCTTTATTTTAATTATATAACATGTTTGGCTATCACTAATATGTTGTTCAATAAAAAGCACACAAGCCATGTGTGTCAACCTCACAAAAATTGACAAAGCTACAATTACAACACACAACACAGGCAAATCTGAAAAACTATATGACACGTTACATGAACCATATACATCATGCACCAAAACACAAGAGTCAGCCTACAACTGACATTAAAACAATAGCAGTTATTAAAAAAATGCTTATGTAATGTCACATAACATAACATCCAAAGTTCAGAAGCCTGCAGCAGCATTTAAGTAACTGTACGTTCATCTCCCCTTATAGCTCGGTACTTTGTAAGTTCATTTGGAAAAACATTGTTCAATTGCGTAGCTAGGAGTGTTTTGAACTTCTTGTAAGCTTCAATCTTTCCCCTCACCTGTTCATTCTTGGTCAGTGCCTTCTCAATGCAGTCTTTTGTGTATAACTGAGGATTTCGGCCTTGATCAATATAGCTGAAAATGGAGGCAAAAAAGCATGTATGTGTAATACATACAAATACATATATTACAGTTTTTCATTTTGCTGGAATAAATTGCTTAGGACAATATTTGGACCAAAACAGAAGAAATTACTCAGG
>NW_019059957.1:122248-141452 GCF_000696155.1 Zootermopsis nevadensis | reverse complement strand
ATAATTAGGGTTAAAAATCAAGGATGAGATGAGCAGGAAACAAGAAAGGCATACAATATACTGGTTGATAAAACCTCACAAAATCTTCTGCTAACAGTCTGTCTAATATTTCCACATAAACACTGGGAAATATTTAAACATCTACAGATAGTTGGTAACCACAAGATCACTCGCTAGGCCAAAAAAATCTAAAACCCATGGCAGGGGTCAGAGTGCTGTGTTCACTGTTGCAACTTGGGGAAATGACACTATTGCTAGGGCAAGCCAAGTTGCTAGATTGTACTCATTGGTGTGCACTCATAGTTTCTCATATGTTCCAGGACTTTAGATCCATTGGCCATGGTGGACATGGCATCATGACCCAGAAGGCTAATCCATATCTAAATGACACTGACCAAGTTGTAACTGCAACACTAGCATGTAACTGTCATGGGTAATTGTGTGCACGATCAAATACTGTGCTAACAACTTAATTATGCAATTAAATGGTGTTTTTAATAAGATATGTTAATTATGTCTCAGTACTTACTCGAATACTTCCAGAGGTATATGTACTTCCTGTGGAAGAGATTTTAATTTATCTATCTCTTGAAGCCCATGAACAAGTGACTGTCTGAAAAAATAATTACAGCCATTGTTTTCAACACTTGTTGATATTAAAATTAATTTTAAAAGTCAAAATTAATATGGTGTACATGGTATTTCGTATTTATACTGATTAATTTCATTCACCTAACATTTTTAAAAACACCTTACGTAAGACAAATACTCACATCTTTTGGTTTAATACATTTTGACCCTGAGGTTGAAAATCACCTACAATTATCCTGATCTGTCTTACATTTTCAATGAATAGTTCCAGCTGAGTCTCTAAGTTTTCTAGAGAATTCGCCATTTTCTAATTCTTCTTCGGCAACAAATAGTACGTGTGACCAACACTGCAACCCTTTCACAACTGTGTTTAACTCATCTATTATTATTACCAACACTGCAGGTACCCTAAATTTTGTATCTGCATGTTCGCTGTGATTTCGCTGCTCGTTACATGTATTTCCGGGAATTGCTACAGGTCTGTAAATTTGACGTCTGATTTTTCAGTTAGATGGTGCAATAAATGTTGGTATTAATCTATGATGCATACCATAGATTAATACCAACATTGAAAAGTTAGGTAAATGCTATTTGTGTAAGGTGTTATTTGCTAATGTTGATGTGTTGTAAATAATGTGTACTTTAATGGAATTAAGACCAAACAAAGACCTTTTGGACGGAAAATTTATTGGATTTAAGTTGTCATTGGACCCAGTACCTATTTATCGCCATAATTTACACAACGGTAAACTTCATACACCGTAATATTACCTAACCTAATGACATGTAGCCCTTGTTTGTGTGACTACCATTCAGCAGTCAGATCATAGTCTTGTGGCGTATGTCATTTATTGACTTGAAAGATATTAATGTTAAACGACGATTTATTTTTCAGAGGTCGACCATGTCCTGCCTAGTGACGACCAATACTCATTTTTGCATGTCAAAGTTTTTGGCCTTCACAATCATTTGTTTGGTGATCCTTGGGCTAGAGATGATGTTTATTTTATAGATAAACAATGGAGGGTTCATAAGAGTGTGAGGAATGGAAATGTAAGTATTTAAATTGTGAATTTAACAGCATGTTCCATGGTGCTGGTTTGGTTAAATTTGTTGTTTAGGTTAACATATCTTAGTGCACTCATACCAATACCTGGATTTCTACGAAGCTGTTACAGTATAAATAAATTGTTATTATGCTTACTCTTTCACTTTTGTTACCGCTCATTCTTGATCACCTGTAATCACTACTATTTCTGCAATAGTTCTGTTGTGCAACTCTCAGTATTGTTCTTCTGGTTTGTGTCCTCATGTGCTTGGATGCTGAGATAACCTTCTTGAACTCTTCAGACTGAGTTACTGGATGGAGTGCAGGAAGTGTGGGAAATGCCAAGTAACCATGTAAGAAAATGTGGCCATTACAACACTTCACTCAGTTTCTCATCACCAGAATTGGCAGTACTTTCTGATGGAGCTGGTACCCTGCATGTTGTTCATACAGGCATCAGAGTTGAAACTACAGCATGGAAAGTAAGATATGTATAGTCTTCGTATGCCTGCAGAGGTTTATATTTTGTGCATTTAACATCCAAAAGAACATTTTTAAAATAATGGCATATGCTAAAAAAAGAACCTGCAGTTGAAAATTACTTAAGAAATTTAATATACCAATTTCTGTTTTTTTTTTAAAAAATATGTCCTCACAGTGAATTAGTTTAATTTTATATAAGATATATATAAGACCTAAAACTTTCATGATGACTAGAAATTATTAAAGTCTTCTTTAGTGATGAACCACTTCACTTTAGAGCAATTTCCTGTTCATTGCTGATGACGGTGATTGTCTGTGAAACACTGGACTTCTGTTTTGAATTAAGTGGAAGTTGGCCTGAGAAGATTTTATAATTTACTTTACATTAATTTTATATTGTGTCTAGTAAGTGTGAATGAAACATGACTTCAGTGATATGTTAAATATGTCAGATATGCCAAATTTCGCTAGTAGATGATCTGTTGGTGCATGATAAAAAGCTCACCCTTAAATGTGATCATATTTTTCAACAGGAAGGTCCAGTGACTATTTCTAGAACCAGACTGCAGGTTTTCACTTCTTTTACATTGATACCTTTTTCAGTTGTTACAATTATGATTTTGTATGTGAGTGAACATGATTCATTTGGCTTTGTTCAGTTAATGACCAGTAAGATCCTGTCTGAATTTATCTATGTGTGTTTCTGTTAACTTAATCTTTAAAAAAGTACAATGAGGAATACCAAGCCCTTATATTGAACAGTAGGTTTCCTGTGCTGGCCATCATCATACTTTCACAATCACCGTCATGCTATCAGGAACAAAATGTAATTCCGTATTATGAGTGTTCCAATGATAAATCTGGATTCCTACTTCACCTTTGCCCTACAAGCAGAGGAACAGGTTGGTCAAAGATATAAGCCACAAGACACAAATCTGATGATGTTTTAGGTGTTGTTTAGTGATGAGGTATGTGGAAAGGAGAAGCCATTTACAATAGTGGATTCTCGTGTGAATGCAATCAGTAACAAACAAGAGGTCCACGTTTTGCTTCTCTGGGTAGACGAAGTGAGAAGTCTGCTTGATGAAAAGGATGGACACATAAAATTTGTCACAAAGTTGGAGTGGGTCACTCTTCTAGAAGGTAGGAATATATTTTTAATAAATGTAACATGTATTTCAACTTTCTAGCGTATAGAGATTTTAATTTTATATGGTTTGTAGATGGTATTATACAATTGCAGGTGTTTGAGAATAGGGTGTTGAGGAGGATATTTTGGACCTAGAAGAGAAGACGATGGGGCATGGAGAAAACTGTATAATGAAGAACTTAAAAATTTGTGCTCCTCCCCCAGTATTGTCAGGGTGATAAAGTCAAGAAGAATGAGATGGGCGGGGCATGTGGCACACATGGATGGGGCAAGAGGTGTGCACCGGGTATTGGTTGGGAAGCCTGAGGGGAAGAGACCGCTGGGGAGACCTAGACTTAGACGTAGATGTCAGGCAGGATATATGAGAAATAGGAGTTGGAGGAGACCAGATGTTGGTGGCCCAGGACAGTCCAGTGGAGGGCATTGGTGAATTTGGTGATGAACCTTTGGGTTCTGCAAGCCATATAGTTAGTTAGTTGGATGGTATTATACATACATAAATGTAACTAGAAACCTGGTGCCGAATGGCACAAGTTGGAGACCCCTATGAGTTTTCCGTGGCCTTTCCCCACCATCATACTTCTGTTGATGTGGGGGGGAATGCCAAGTTTTAACCATGGTTCAGAGCTCATATCATCACATCGTATGCCCCTAGCAGAAACCATTCATTTTCTGCCACTGGGGGCATAGATGCTTACTTCAAAGGAGCCTGTACCTCAGAAACAGATTCTGTCATCATTATCAAGACCAGCAAGAGCTGTACTGTAACTGGAAATGTTAAATGAAAAAGCATATAAATATAACAGGAGTTCAGTCTGTAGGAACTGATTTTGTTATGTTATGGTGTTTTTTTAAAAAAATGTTTGACTGCAGGACTGAAATAGTACTTGATGGTTAGGTGAGCCAAGTAGTGGATTTTTGGTTAACATTTTTTTTAATTAAGTGTAGAAGACAGGAAAGTGAATGAAAATAATTTAAGTTGCTTATATTGCTGTTAAAAATAGATGCACTGATGTACATAAATGCTTTTAAGCTTTCAGAAGGATTCCTTGTTAATATTGATCCTGCTTTTGAGTGCTGACGTTATGTGGAAATGGACACAATTTATTTGTGGCTGTCATAATGAAATGAGTGTGATAAACATTATTGCCACTTCTAGAGATATTGAGCTTATCTGTAGGGGATTTTACACACACACCTAGTGTGATGGCAATTCTTACATGAATAATCTTTACCAGATCATTATCCTTTATGACTTATTTATAACATTTCTTATTTTAATCTATATAACACATTGTGTTATTAAACAGATCAAGAGTTATGAATTATGCATTGATCTTATCTTCAGGAGAAAACCGAGACTGGTTGATGCAGTGTGTGCGTCAGTTATCAGGTGTGGGGGGACTGGACTATGCTGCACTGGAGCCCAGTTGCCACAGTTTATATATTGCGAGTGGAAAGCCTTTTCAATTTGATTCAGACTCTGAAAGTGCAGTAGAAAAAAAAGAGCCTGAAGGAAGCAGAGTGAGAGGTACAGTAAATTCAAAATCATATCTCAGTAAGCAGGCCAGAATAACTTCACAAACATATCTGATGCAACTGGTCAGTGTATTCTAAGGTGTCCTTTTCAGATCTAAATTACGGATGTCAGAACATAACAGAAATGTCTGGCTGTCTTGGACTTGCACACTGGATGTGTGATAGGTACATTGTCACTTGAATTTGACATGTGTTCTGCTCTGATTGGTATGAATTAGTTGGCTGGTTCATGGATTATTTAATGACATATCAGTTTCAGAGGTTATTTTAGTTGAGTAAAAGCTGATTTTACTCATTGGGTTATTTAGTGTTCAGTGAGAGATAATATAATTCATTATGTTATATGGTGTTGAATGAGAGTGTGAGTGTAAATTATTCCATTTAAAATATATTCTTTGAGTTGATGATTTTATTCTTGTGTTCAGATAAGCACATACAATATGCGTGGCTTCAGACGACAGAGGATATTACTGTATGGCTTCAGGTCCCTGAACAGACTTCAAAATCAGATGTGAATGTCACTGTAGACACAAACAGTGTGAAAATTAAGTGTAAAGAATTTGTGTTGCTTGAAGGCTCAACATGGCACTGCTTAGAGTCTCAGCTTACAACGTGGGCACTCAACAAAGGGAAGTAAGTAGTAATAATGAGCTTGAAGAACCACTAAGTCTGGTGGTTGATATGTTTGCTTTTGTGTGAGCTTGCTTGCTTGCTTATAGTCTTGAAGCTAGCCAGAATGGGCTATGTGGTGTTTTATGTCATTATGGCTGGTTAAGTGACAATCAACAATTTTTTTATTATAGTTTCAACGTTTTAAATGTGGATCTTAATAAACATTGAAACTATAATAAAAAATTGTTGTTTAGACAGACTGTCAACCTGATGATAAACACAAAACAGGACGAAACTAATTACGTAGTATACTGACTTTCTTTTATAAGGAAGCTTTTTTTCCTATCATGACGTACCATACACTCAGATTTAATTAAAGCAACTGCACTGCATTTAGTTGACTCAACTAACATTAAATAATAAAGAAACAAATCACACATTGAAAGCTAAAGTAATACTTCCAAGATGGCAACCGACTCATTAGAGTAGGCAGCGATTGAAAGGGAAAGATGACCATAAAAAAAAGCTTCAGAACATGAAATGAAATTACATGTATTTTGCAGGAACTAAGAACTATTCAAATAGTAGGCAAATTAATGGGACTGAAAAGAATTATGTAAATTAAAGGAAGACAAACATTCTGGGTATGTAAACATGAAGTGTTGCTGTTTGTTTCTCATTTTCACTCTGTGTATTATTTACCATGTTTATTTTGCCCTTCTTGTAATACCACATTTATATGAATATAAGCCAAGCTGACTTCGAGAACAGAATAAAATATCATTATAAGTCACATCACAGTTTTAAATTAATTTTCCTTGAAGTACCAGTCATATTTGAAAACTGTTTCAAGTTGTAAAGGCACTGATGGTAGCAGTTTCATGCGTTCATAGTGTATATTTATGAAAGTTGCTGCTGTTCAGAATCTTTGCCTCATCCATGCAGGCAAGTGAAAGCTAATGCCTTGCACTTTGTATTTTGTAAATTGAAGTATTTAAAATTTTTTTTTTAGGTTTTTAAATAGATGTATATTTTGTGTACTTTAGTTTGTTTGATCAGGGAGTTTTTCTCCGGAGCTTCCTCGGTTTCTCTGTGGCATCCCAACAATTACTCCATACTCCATACACACGGAAGAAGGCAATGGCAAACCATTTCTGTATCACCTGCCTAAAAAACATATATGAACAGGTCCCAGTTCGAGAAAAGGATGGAAGGATCCTGTTCATAATATGTCGCCAACCTCCTGTAGTTTGTGAGGTGTATCAAAATTCTTACAGATTAGAGATTACATTGGTGAAGAGGGAGCAGGGCCTGATGTGGCAAGAATTTGTGAAAGGAGAGACTCAAGGGGAGGAAGTCATGGACCCAGCACTTGTTGAGGAGATACACCTGAGACTTGCACATCTGTGCTCTGATAAAGAGGTATGTAATGTGATACCACTGTCCATCATGACTGAAATTGGATTCTCATAAACACCTAGATTTTTATCTAAACTCTTAACTAATCCCAACTGATGCAGTTTATCACAGAAGAATAATTAACATATCAGTCCCCCACTCTAAGTTGGGGGATAGGTGCATTGAAAACATGACTAATAGGAAAGACATGAACTGAAATACTACTAAGATGGTTGCCTTCTGAGTTTTAGTAGTGCCATGTACACAGCACTGTAACCCAGAAGACAACCGTCTTGTACTCACTGTCTTTAGAACCTCAAATCCTGCCTTCCTTAAGAAGTACCTAAAATACCAGGGATGTGTTCTGGCATGTCAGTATTCCATATCTCAATGGACACAATCCTACTATTGCAAGTTAATGAACAAGAACAGTAAATGTTATCAGAGAAAAGAAATACAATCATAATAGGGTAATGGCAGTAAAAATTAAGGTGTGTACATTTAGTACATGTTGCTTCATACACGTGGGAACAACATTTATATAACAAAACTACTACTTGTAGTTTATGTTGCATTAGTACATAATACATGGACGGCAGAGTTTCAGGCAATGTCCTACATAAGCGATAACAAGTGAGCTACCTGAGCTGAATAAGCAGCATGGGGTGTCATATGAAGTGGGGAATCGCTTGTTGTGTCCTACGTGAGAGACTGCAATAGAAGCACACGGCCTTCCTGCGCATGTGCCTTATTGGCCAGCGCAGCGACTCTCACGAAAATATCAAAATATTTGATCTCGGACTTTGGCCGCTTCCCTCTCCTGACCTCTTCGCTGGAACCTAGGACAGCGGCACACAAACAGCCAGTTTGATATTTCCGCTTCACCCATGCAACTCGCACCGCTCGCATTTAATCGCTCACGTAGGACGCTCCAGCTCCAAATTGTGACATTTTATTAAAAACTGCTATTGTTAATTAGACTCAAAACAAATTATACATGGCTGTGTGCTTGACATTGCTCTGAATCGTATTAGGGTGCCTGATTCGTGCTTCTTTGATCATTAGGTAACAGACTCAAGTGGCAACTGTGTGCCAGCCTTCAATACACAGCAGCTAGAGGAATGTGATGACTTTCCATTGGAAACATCACTTCTGGTGAGATTGGATGCGCATACCCATGATGTATCTCACAGAGTGAGTGTTACAGTTCATAATATTATAAGGGAAATAAAATTAACAATGGTGAGGTATGTGGGAAAAGTAGACTGGATATAAAAGTTTGATTGGAAAACCTAGTGGGAATAGATTGTTTAGGGCACCTTGGCTGCAAGCAAGGCATATTCCAGTTATACATACAAAGAAGATAAAATAGTATAATTTTCCACAATTCAGTGCTTTTTAAAAAAAATATTATACAAGTACTGACATGCAAAAAAAAGAGGCATATGGATTCTCAGAATTTCCTTCTTCTTAATGAAATCTGTCATATGATTTACTGAAAGATTTTTGCATAATATATATGATGATTTAATTGAGGTTAATAAAAGGTACCTTGATTTGAAATATATATGTTAATGTGAACACATTGTTTTGCAGGTTAGCTTGGGAGGGCACCAGTGGCTGTTCAATGTTCGTGTGAAGGCTGATGTTGTGCCTGCAGTTTGTTTGCGTCATGATGTTGATGGCTGCCTTTGGCAGTTTGATTCCCCTCAAGAAGGTGGGCTTTGGCCATGCACCCACATTGGCACCTTTCCTGCCTTTGGTTACGTACAGGCATCAAAGCAGCAGAAGAAATTTTGTACATGTTCCCCAGGTACATATCAAACTTTATCTGTATTCTTAAACAGAGTTACTTCTGTTGCCATGTAACAAACAATAATGATAATGAAGGTTATGGAATCTTAATGGCATAAAGCTAAAAGTAAGCTGTCCCACTATATGCCATATAGGCGCTTGGGGGGGGGGTTATAGCTCCTACTCTTGCTTGACCTTGGCACTAGATGCCCCCAGAACTGGTCTGGACACAAAGGCTAGAGGAAAAATCCTCTGCCCCCATCGGGGATCAAACCCATGCCATCTAGTCCATAGCCAGTCACCATACTGACTGAAGTACCTGGCTCATGTGTTTTATATCACATATCCTTGTTTTGTACATTGACAGATTTTACAAAATTTAATTTGAACTGCCACTTTAGTATTTATTTCAGAGAAGAGGGTTCTGGAATATGTGAACTAGACTGAATTGGCTGTGGATGTGAAAATAATGGACGGATATGATACTGTTATTTGTTCACTTCATGCATTGAATACAGAAGTACACAAGATGTTATGACCAGATTTTAGGTACATGTATGGTAACTAGTGTCTATTGACTCTGCTGATATTCTGAAACTGATGAATCTGTTGCAGACATGTCTTACGTTGCAGTCTGTGAAGCAAGTCGTCACATTTATATCTATCGGCAGCCTGTAGCCATAGCAACAGAATTGAGAAACCGTCATACAGGGCAGCACGTGGCTCACGTAGCAAAACAGCAACTGGTGAATCTGGACTCATCATCAGAAGTACTAGGAATCCATGCTTCTTGCCACATATTGTATGTGCTAACTGTCGATACACTGTATGCACTCCGTATCAATTATGGTCCTGGTCCTGAATCATAGGTAGGTTCCTGGCTATCTCTGTGGTAAAAGGACCCAAAAGTCTAATATGTGACACCAATTCCTTCAAGTGTATATAATCTGGAATTGGTTCAGTCCTCTTCACATCCTCACTTCATATTTCTGTTGGATTCATTTTAATTTTATCCTTCAAACCCCCTTTCAGTCCTCAGTGGTTGTTTTCCAAGAGGTTTCCATACCAGAATTCAGCATACTATCATGGTCTATGCCAGTGGTATTCAACCTTTTTTGTTCGCATACCCCCAGATAAAATTTCTCTTAAACTTTGTTCCCCCAAAGTTGTTGGTGTATAATTCAAGTAATACATAGTGTATAATCTACATCTAAAATAAATTAAATAAATTACATTACTGATTATTCAGTGTTTATCATAAAATAATATATATATATTTTTTAAATTTCATGTACCCCCTAAGATGTCTTCGTGTACCCCAGGTTGAATACCACTGGTCTATGCCATTTGAGCAATGTGTCAAGCATACTGATAATACCTTTACATTTGGTCAGTAGAATTTGTACATGTTTATGTTATGCTTTTCAAGAACACAACAGGACATAATGTCTTCATTTTCTGTTCTAGAAAGCAATCAGGAGAGTCCAGGATGGGATGAATTAATAGGTTAAGTAAAATATATCTTTATGCTGCTGATGTTATTCCTTCAGGCTAGGAACACACAGAAATGTGCATGGCATTTAAGATCATTATCCACAACAGTAATTTAATAAAGTTAAATCAAATGCCACATTTGAATAAAAGAAATTTTGTTCTACAGAAAAAACAGTGGGGAATTAAAATAAACTATTAGCTGAAAATTAGTTTTTGAACCATCTTGCCTACCAGCTACCCAAATGAATACATTCAAGGTGGTTTCCAAAAGTATGTTCTGCCCTTTGCTGTAACAAGTTTTCCTACACACCATCACTGTTTTTGCTACTCTCAATGCATGATTCCACCCATCTCAATCATAGGTCACATTGTCAAAATGATTTAAATATATCATAGCAGTAAAATTAATAATATGGAGGGAGCTGAGTAAATTAAAAACATGTGTTTAATAGCAATAAACTAGAAAACTTAGGATGTGTACATTTCTGCGGCTCCCTTGGAAGGTGACTATGGCACTTCAGGGTGCTGTGATACCTCTATTAGGAAACACTGATGTAAGCCCTTAGTTCTGGGTATAAATGTTTTACAGCAAGACAGAACTTACTTGTGGAATAAATTACATAAAATAAAATGTCTGAAAGTAATTTTAACATAAGTTTAATCATCTATAATCAAAAGATACATGTAATGTTTATCTGTGTTTTGTTAACAAGTTGGCAACATGACAGTCTCACTCAATATAAATACAGAATTAAAGTACAAGGCATCTCTGAATGTCTGACAATTTAGAGACAAACTGATTTAATAGTTGATGAACATTATTTTGATGGGATTAACTTAGCAACTTGTCTACAAGCTGAGTCAATATCAGGATATTTGTATTGAAATCCATATGCAAGAGTTCGCTTGGGGATCACTTTCTGCCCCTCAGTCATAATTTTAGCTCGCTCTTCACTGAATGCAATATTTATCACAAACTCAGGAAGTCGTATCAGTGCAGGGCGCCACAAAGCTCGTCCAAATGCTTTTGCGAATTGTTTGTTCGTCACAATCTGTAACCAGATGATAGGAATATATATATTCTTATTTGAAAGCATGCAAAAATTCTTGAATTTTACAAACTGTGGGAAATACATGACCAGTCTCTAGACAGTGCTGAACAGATATTTGCCATCCAAAAACTAAGACTGTTAAATCTTATATTCCAGAGGTAATTGGAATTTATTCGGCCAACTGTTTCATATTACATGTTAAGATAACAATGGCAGAGTGTATTCAAATTTCTTTGTGCAATATCCTTCCTCTATTTTCCACTTAAATGTAACAATTCTGCATATTACGATATTTTACAGTATTTTTACAAAATGTTTGGAAGTTTTTGACTCTTTCAAAATGATAGCCAGTTCAAAATAAAATTAGATAATCAGAGCAGTTAATAACCGCAGTAAAAAAGCTTTTCACTTATAGAAAAATTCCCTTTGAAGTTCCTAAATTAAGGTTTTCTCTCTGAAGGTTACATTTCATTGATTACCTAAGTCACTTACGCCAGTTATTCACATTCAGTACCTTTCCTATGCATGTATCGCAGTACACTTAAAAATACTTCACACTTCTATCATAAACATACTGTTTCACCATAGAGTTCATATACCAGTGTCTTGGAGAACATACAGCTGATACAAAGATATTTCAGAATTTCCAAATTCTTGCGCTGAATGTACTTATGTATGAAGGTAGCATGTTATCCTGTCTTCTGTCACCATAAATTTACATGAGTTACAGTGTGATGACTGTTTTCTGTATGTGCTTTCTTATGTGGAGCCACAATGTTTATGCAGTTAATTTTGTTTTGCAGTTATTGCCATTAGAAAGAGGTTGAATTTTAAGGTGGACCTAATGGAAATAAATTGTGATCATGAGAACTCCACTGAGCTGGCTCAGGTTAGTGTTCAGTGCTTAGACTTTGGTATTAGCAGTGTTCTGAGTTCTTTAATGACATTTTGTCTACTGCATTGATTATATGATAGTGTCAAATGGGAGGATTATGGTGAATCATGAATTCGGAAAGATGAAGACATGGTCATATCTTAAAGTCCTATCTCAGCATGTGTATGGAAAAATTGGTGGGGGGGGGGGAACCTAAATTAGGATAGCCAGCGCACGGGCCAATAAAATGTAATACAAGTGTGTTCTAAATTAAATTAAACCCATGGCGTAACAGCTCCAGAGAGCCAAAGCCGACTAGCTTGACTGCTGGCCTCACGTTCACATGCCTAAGCAGAGGTGAACGATCATCCAACCAGATATAGGGCGACATGTGGTCAGCACGACGAACCCCGAGCCATTGCTAGCTTTCCTGACCGGATTACGCTACTTATTGTAGTTCCCCAATTTCCTCATGATGCTGGGTTGGCACCTATCCCATACACTGGTCGAAAGCTCATGAGAAAATTTCTTCTCCCCTGAGACTCGAACCAAAGCGCATTCCGTATCGCCGGTCCGAAGCATGATGCCTCAGACTGCGTGGCTACAGCGCGGGGGCAAGTGTGTGCTAACCACTCAATAATAGTGTTTAGTGTTTGACTTAGTCATGTTAACCCATTAGGTTCTATTGCTAGGGACTTGGTGTATTAGGTATTACCATGTTTAATATGTTAAGAGGGGTCTGCAGTGGCCGCGCGGTCTGAGGCGTGAGCCTTGTGCCGCTTGGTCGCTGGGACCGTGGGTTTGAATCCCACTCAAGCCATGGATGTTTGTCCGCGTTTTTCTGTGTTGTGCTGTCCTGTGTACAGGTAGAGGCCTTGCAACGGGCCGATC
Source organism: Zootermopsis nevadensis (assembly GCF_000696155.1). Next base: position 128,526 of record NW_019059957.1, on the reverse strand, counting down.
CCTTGTCCAAGGAGTCTTACCGAATGTCTATAGATCGAGCCAATGAAAAGTTGGGACCCGCAGTGCTCAGGCACTTGAAGAACGGGTCGTTCCCAGTATCCCAGTAATGTGTTAAGGGTTTCTAGCTATTATCATTTGACAAAAGTTTAAATTATTAATCATCATTAAGCTATCCTTAAACCATGAGATGCATCTGGGTATCATTTTCTTTATTGTGGATGTGTGTAATACTTAGAAGCACTGCTTTTAGAATACTCTGGCATCAGATACAGACTAAATTATACACATCACATACCTCTAATTCCAGTTTAAATTATCTCTGTGTATGGTACAAACCTGGGGAGCAACTCCATGAAGCACGCCTTGCACATTGTTATTCTCGATTGCAAACAACAACAAATTGGCCATGTCATGGATGTGGATCCATGGCATATATTGGTCTCCTCTTCCCACAGGTCCTCCCAATCCAAAATAGAATGGCAAGAACAACTGTTTTACCATACCACCATTTCTTCCAAGTATAACACCTGTGGAAAAAAATGAAACTCAAGTATTTCTCTTACATATCTAAGAAGTTTTATTCAAGAACTTTCTAAATAATTGTTATCTTACCAGATCGAACTGTGACCTGTCGGATACCCAAATCTGCTGGCAACTTGGCAACACTCTCCCATTCTTGACATAACTTTGACAAAAAATCAAAGCTTCCTCCATGACTGTCTTCATTGTACTCTGCTGTTTGACTTGGCTGGTATATCCCTTGAAAAAAATTGAACAGTAGATAAAATTATATTTCCAATTTTACAGTAAATAACTCATTGGTAATAGAACCCAGAAATTAAATACTGTTAATAACAAAGCCCTCCATTACACAATCTTGAAATCTATTTCACATTCTGACAACATAATACCCTAAAACTAATTTTAATATTATCTTCCTATTTCATTCTCAATCTGCTAAGTAACTGCGCTCTTGGAGGGTTTCTCTCCAAGCCTGTGTATGTATTTCATGTTCCTCAATCCAAGATACATCCCCAGACTCCTTTAACCTCATTCATTAATCTACCTAGGTTACCTTTACAAACCACAAAGCTCCATGTTATGTACTATCCTCTTGGATACAACTATTTTGCCGACCATGTTTCCATATAGGGTAATTTTTTAACATGCATTTTAGAGATCTGAACCTTCAGTTCTGCTACCAGAGAGTTTGTTACACTTGCAGTGTAAATTGTTCCTTTACAGTAAAGAAGTGTCCGATAAATTATCCTGTCAATGACTTTACAGTCTTACCTACACCTGAAATGGAAATGAATACTTTCGGTTTAAATGGTGCTTTGATGATTGCATTTGCAAGAGATTGTGTAGTATTGACTCGACTAGCCCACACATTTTGCTTGAAGCCTGGGGTCCAGCGCCGTGTAGGATCCAGAACATTTTGTCCAGCAAGACTTACAACAGCCACAGTGTTAACAGGCAAACCAGACTCAGCCAGTTCAGTCTGGAAGAAATGGAAAAACTGAAAACACTTGTGCTTACTTCAGTCACTACCTGTTAGAAAGTGGCAGATAATTGATCTTTAAGGTAAAACAAATTTGTATGTCATGTTCTGATAGCATGGCATAGTCCAAATTGCACCGCATAGATCTTTTACATTAATTTTTATGTAATTTCACATCCCTCATTGGTCAGTGTTAGGAGATGGCTAAAATTTGCATGTACCAAGCATATATAAGTGGTTAGTGCACAAATCAGTTCACTGCATATTCATTATCTTGACAATAAATCTGAAATCTGCCTAAATCATAATATTGACATGGAGGAAGTATTGTTCTGTACATCATGTTGACTGCAGACTGTGCACCAGAGCTCAGATAAAGAATAATTTCAGTGTTGACATTTCAAGACACAATATTTAAGAACTTCTTAAGGGATATACTACTCAATAAAGTATTCTATAATATAACATTTGAAATGTAATTTTGGCATGAACTTAATGAAAATTATATTTAAAAAAAGTGAATCATGTATATTACCCCCAATATATCTTCTACACCTGCTAGTAGCTTCTTTGGATAAAAAGTAAAATTGTTGGATTGTAAAATGTTAACATTTTAGATGCAGGCCTACAGGAATATTCCAGCAGTGGTTAATTTATTGTTGTACATCTAATTACTCTAATACCACACTGAAGACTCAAGTGTTTTTCCTTCTTAAAATGTTACCTTACTTTTTCCAAGTTCATCGACGTGCTGGGTCAGAAGTCAGGTTTATCACCCACCCCAAAGGCAGTGATACATGACTATGGAGTGTTGGTGGAATGCTGATTTGCAGGGAAAAACCAAAGCACTCTGAAAAAAAAATTACCCCAGTGCCACTTTGTCTACCACAAATCCCACATGAGTGCCCTGGGATTGGACTTGGGCCTCTGCTTTCAGAATCTACTTTTGTCTGAGCTATGGCCTTTCCTTTTTTCTCTCCTTGTATTCATTTAAATACACATAATATTGATCTCCTGTCTACATTTCAGGTGTGTACTAAGCTTTCATACAATGAACTATATTTGAGAGACTGATGAATTTAGACTTGAGCTTCATATGAAAAGTAGCGGTTGTAATGGACGAATACAGGCAAAGTTAACTGTCAAGCAGCTTCAGAGTAGGTGTTACCAGATTTTATTGTGCAGTTTTGAAGATTAAATGTCTGAAGTGACATGCCTCGCTCATTTTGCATCTACTTTATGCACCAAGAACAAAAAATACACAAAAGTAAATGCCAAGGATTTCTTTGTGATAGTCACCCAAGACATCCTTTGGGGTCCAGGCATTCGAGATACTGTGGTTACACCATATCCTTTACTGCGCAGTAGCTGGCTGAATGCAGTACCAACAAACCCAGTACCCCCACCTGAAAAGCAGATAGTTTCTGAAAGTTAATTGAAAAGGATCTGTTGTCACAGAATGCTGAATATTATTTCAAAACTTTCGTTATAATGAAATAGTTCTTTCGTAATTATACAGTAAAATATGTGGGCATGTATATAATTTAAATTGTCTAGGAAGTGACATAAATATATTGTTAGACAAGGACTTAACAAATAAGAAAACAGGGACCTTTATCAGTTACTGTTGTGAAAGGGAATATCACAGATAAGGTTGTATCTAAATATAGTATAAGAATTTCGGTTCAGTGCTGTGTAAATTTGGGGTGATATTGACAATTCACGGTTAGATTCGCTGTTTATGAAACTGCTGAATATCTCGCAGCACATATTGCTTCTCAGTTATAGCCAGAACCACCACTAACAGAGTCGTAGGTAAGGTCCTCATAAATACACACATACATACATCTTTATTACATACAATGGCAATGACGTAGAACAAAAAATATTTTAAAGAATGTTGTAACGGCTCATTCACAGAGAACTTTTACAACTGTGAAGGAGGTTATATAGACCCCTCGATCCTGAGTCAAGCTTCAACCCACAAGGTTAACTATAACGGAAGGTTTATATTTATGGATACATATTAAATATGCTGTTGACATAATTTCTTACCAACAAGCACTGATTCCATTATACTGGGCATCGTGGGATACTTATTGCTGGTTTGTTTACGAAGATACAATAGTAATTTAGCTAGCCATATTGGAATTTACGGTCAGGCATCGGTTTTTGTTCTGTTCTCAGTTGCATGTCGGGAATTGAAAATCGCACAGATGAATGGTGGGTTATTTAATCGCTGCTTTTTTAGTTTGGTATGTAATCTGTAACATCATCTAATCCGAGGTACCAGGTAGCACTGTGTAGTGGTAGAGGGCTGTTTCAGGAACAAAACCCATGCACAGTACTTTCATTATTTTGAACACATTATATTAAGGAATCTTCCTTTGTACAAGTCGTTTCGTTCAGGTATGGGAGTAAATAAAGCTTTTAATCGTTATTGCAGATATTTTCGTACGAAATGTCCGTATTGCAAGAACTTTCAGAAAGAGACAAGCAAAGAAGACTTGTTTCAGCAACAATGACAGACTTTGAAACGCCACATTAGACATCTAGTTTGTGAACATCGCTTAGTTTAATTCGTATGGGACGGTGAACAAGCGGGATGCACTGTTTTGAGCAAAAGGATCCGCATCAGATCACGAGCCATGCCAAGCCAAGGTTTACCTGAATACTTTTTCTTCCATGAAAACGTGAACTCACGTCGATGCGTGGAAATATTGCAAAATGGTTTCATACAGAAGCTTAAGGCAAGCCTCTGCCACTTCACTCTACTATGTGACTTCGGATTTTCTGCACACTGTTTTCGGCCCTAGTATTCTCATATAGGTATCCCGAGAGTAACAACTGTGGGCAATTTTGACACTCCCCTTATTCCAGACTTTAAATAATGTGAATTGTTCGTGTGGGATTTGATGAAAGAGAGGCTCTCAAATGAAAAATGTAAACACGTTGACCCAAGAGTTATGATTGTCCAGTCGTGCAGAAAATTTTCGGCGACGTCATGTTATGATCATTTACCCACGTTTCAAAGAAGATGGGGTTATGTGGAACATGTGCTTAGCTAAGGATATTTATCAAGAAATTCTGCTTCAGGTTCTCTAAGTTTTGTAACATTTGGGGCTTAAACTACGAGTTTTAAGTGTTAACATTTCGTGCACCAACCTGTAAAACACTGAACAGCAGCAGGTACAAGATTTCTACTTAAAGCATTCAGATCTGTTTGTTGCCAAGATGCGTGTGAAGGAGATATGTGATGTGATCTGTACTCAGTATTGTTTTGGTTGAGCTTCCGGCAATATTAAGCATACAAGACATACAGACACTGCTTCATGTGAAACATGGCCCTGAGATCGTTACTGTGTTGTTGGAAATTACTTGGCATTTTTAAAAGGTGAGCCTTACATTGATTTATTTTTTTAATCTTATTTTCTATGACTGTCTTTGGTTTCTAAATTATTGCATGTGTTTAATGCTTGAGGAGCTTTGAACTGCGGTAGAGTTTAGCATTGCAAATTTTAATTTCTTTGCCAGTCTGCCTTGCAATACTTCCTAGTGGTCTTGCTGGGCAACAGATGTGGGTTGCCTCCTTCGGCTGCAGAATCTAATAAGGGACCTAGCCCCTTTAACTAGGCCAGCTCATGTGGCGGCACATTTATTCTTGCCCGCTGATGTGCAGGACCGCGTGCCATGTAGGGATGGTTTTGGTCTTCTTGAGGTATCTCGGAGGAGTCCTGTTGTGATGCCTCAGGCCCTCTTATAGACCTGACACTTACAGGGGACCAAACAATTGAGAAAGGGGTGACCTTTTCCTGGGCAACAGCTATACCAGCAGAGTTTAAGCTTCCCAATGACTCTTGGTCTAGGACAGTGGTATCCAACCTGGGGTACGCGAAGACATCTTAGGGGGTACGTGAAATTTTAAAAAAATACATATTATTTTATGATAAACACTGAATAATCAGTAATGTAATTTATTTAATTTATTTTAAATGTAGATTATATACTATGTATAACTTGAATTATACACCAACAACTTTGGGGGTACAAAGTTGAGGAGAAATTGTATCTGGGGGTACGCGAACAAAGAAGGTTGAATACCACTGGTCCAGGAGCTATAAGCTTCTGACAGTCCGCTACACAGCGCATTGTACGTGTCGTAATAAATATAAACTCTTGTGTACATTAATAGATGCAATTATGTTCCCACATAAAATTTCCGCGCGGCCTCCATGTTAGTGTGTTGTGGTGGCACCAGTGTCATGGAAATACGTCAGTTGGTTCAAAGTTATAAGGGTTCTGGTCGATACGTGGGCGTGTGAAGCTATTAGCCTACAAGTTTCTTTAAAATTATGCTATCGATGGGCGTGCGTTTTAACCTATTATTCGATGACAGTTAGTGATAAGAGGTTACGTAATTAATCAATTAATATTAGTCATGATAATCCAAATAATTATCTGTATACGTAGTTTTTAAGAACCTGATGTTACAATAAAGCTCTCCCCATCCATAATCCCTGGAAAGAGTTGGTCAATGCTGAAAAACAGAGGTATACTGACTTTTGCATTTGATAATAAAGTGGCGACATATTGACACGTAACTGGTGACAGGCGATAATTTATTGTAAATGAAAAATAAAAATTTTAGAGCAGCACAAGGGTGATTAGTGTTATCACAGCTTTCTCCAGTAAAAGCATGGGAACCATTCTCACACAGTTGTTTTGTGGAATTGGTTCGAATATTGACTGCGATAACAAAGTGTCAGTGTTGTATGCC
>NW_019059957.1:78290-122178 GCF_000696155.1 Zootermopsis nevadensis | reverse complement strand
GGCACTATGTACAAACGAAAACATCCTGAGAAGATTTCTCGTTCTGATTATTAAACATTTTGAAGCTGAAGTTTTAAGTTTAAAGTCACACCGTTAGTTACAGAATTAAAAAAAGTTTAATTAGTAGATTGCCAGAAATTGTTGTTGTGTAGCTCTCTGGTGCAGAGTACTTATTCAGAAGCTAACAGTCGCTTAGCTAGTTAAAAAATTTCCGTCGTCTATGGAACTTGAAGGTTCATTGCCGTGTTTACAAGAGCAAGCAGTCGGTCCTTATCCTAAGCCAGATGAATCCAGTCCACTTCCTACCATTCTTTTCTAAAGATCCATTTTAATATTATATTTTAATTTAAAGTTAGTGGTGCGTCCCCTTCAGGTTTTACACCGAATTGTTTGTAATATTTGTAAGCATTGCTCATGGTCAGTTCATATCCTCTTTGGTTTGATTGCCCTAACAATATTTAGAGAAAATAAAATTTATTTGTATCAGTAAATAAACATATCGACAGGCAGTGGCGAGCGTGGAATTAGTTACAAAGGATTGTATAGATCGACTTGTTTGTACACTTATCGAGTGTCGTATTTAGTGACATTTATGAATGACAGTAAATTACGTACTACTGGCTACCGCTTATCAGAAGTTTATTTTCACAAATGAAATTGCTGGTCGTATTGTTAAGATTACTTTCCTTTTTCCTCGTAAGAATTTCGTATTCCTTACTCAGAATCGCGGCTGTGCCATTGTTTGCTCGTAGCAGTAGTAACCGCTCACTATCACCGATGTCCTCAATAACACCCATGTTCTTGTAGTATAAATAAAGGCAACCGCCCAAAGTACCGAGCTCAGAATTGCAGAAGGAAGATAATATAGCGGTAAGTTCAGTTTAGTGGTTAACAATTGAATGGCGTGAGTATGTTTGTCAGACTCCTCGCATTTATATTTAAATTCACATAAATGGACCTTAAAAGCTGTTTAAATAAAACTCTCTTCGTACAGCGTAATTCATTTATTGTTGTAATAAGCCAATGATAGTGCACTTGGCCTCAGAAAGGAGTTTCTTATTGTAAAATGCATAAAAATTTCAATTTTGCAAAAAGAGGTACAAACAACAAAATTGGTTCTTTTTCTTTTGTGTTAAATAGGCTTAACATTTATGTAATGAATTTGTATTAGCTAATAGAAGTTTTTTTATAAAACTTTGCCACCACAACTTTGTGATCCATAATTTCTTACGAATGTGGAAACCTTGCGACCTCGTGAGATGGGAGCGATGTAGCGTTGTTAATTAAGCATCTGTGACAAGAATGTCGTGGAAATAGATAATAAGCATGCCGGAAAAGTCTTTATGAGTCATAATGTCGTGTATTAACAACTGGAAACGACGCGACGCTTCGAAATGATTAAGTTTCTATTGGAAAAGTTTAATACAGTTGGAATCAGTGCTGGTTTGAATTATGTGGGCAACTGGCTTTTTCATTTGTATAATTATTAATTTTTATTCTTGCTAGCCTCGGCATGTACATTGAGACATTTGAAGGAAATTTGAAACCGTAAGTTCTGCCAGAACTTATTATTCATCATTTGTGACATATAAATGTTTCACTTTACATACGTGCAGCCCCACTTTAGGAACATTTTTGAGTGAAATTATTTTTTTTTCTGAACAACTCATGAAGAAACACACACGTGTATTTTCGGTGTTCAGTAAGAAGGACTCGATTAATTACAAATTATGTTTCGTGTAAGCTATTATTACCGAAAACCAAAGACTATGAGCCCGGTTGGAGGGGGGAGGAGGAGAAAGAGACATTGTGTAAATACTAGTTGTATTAACCCCTATACGTGTTGTATAACACTGTTTTCTCAAAATATCTGCATGAAGTTGGTTGGTTGTCACTTAAATTTTCTGTAGTTGTTGACACCTGAAGCATAATTTTAGCGGAATCTGTTGAATGGTTTCGGAGATGAAACGTGGGGACTAACACGGCCTCCTCGTATATTCGTCGTATTTATTTACTTGATTGATATTCATATTTCGTAATAGGTTAAGATAAGTACGTTCGGGATTCGAAGCGTGGACTCCCTGAATGTAAGGCAGTCCAAGTTCAACTCCAATAGAACCAGTTTCAGTTCTAACGTAAATAAAGACGTACAGTTCGCGTTTTCTTTGTTATCAGCCGGGCGTTGTTTTATTTTACGCGTGTAGATACCAACATATCGCGTATAAACTTCCTTGTAAACGTCACAGATTTCTCAACAAGAAATAACTGTTTTGTAAGAAGTGTCTCAACTCAAATAAAACGGAATTCACAGTATCAGAAGAGCGTTGTTATGCAAGAAAAGATAACAAATCATTCCTAGATTGATTTATTTTTTGACATTTGTTCTGTATTATCAAAGTTCACAGCACATTTTTCCGTCACCAAGCCTGTACTCGGCCACCTACTGGCTTGGTGACGGAAGTTCGATTCCCGGAAGATACAGTATTTTTATGCTCGCCTCTACGTCTAGACTTGCCCTGGAGCGAATCTATCCTTCTAACCCTGGGGTTCAGGGATTCCTTCCTCGAGGGTAAATAAGCCGGATCGTGAAGCTGACCCCTCCCCTCCAGCTGCGAGTATTATGTCCTCTACCCCTTGCCCCTGTAGCAAGCCGTGTCTTCAGGTTTGGGTTGAACAGCGTTTTTGTGGTTGTAGAGGGTAAATGCTGATGTACTGAATAAGCGGTCGCGATGGGAAGTATAGAAGTGGTCTTGAAATTCCATGGCTGATTGTGGGCCGAATTAAACCTCTTCTCTTCACATGAAAGAAAACCTAGTCTTTTACGAATTTTCCAAACGTACGGGAATCTCGTAAATAATGTTGGGCAGTTGCAGGGCGTGATTATACGACAGAGTTAATCCTTCTTCTTTCATGTTTTGTCTACTAATGCTGTTACACTTACAGTTGACCTTCCCAGTCCAGGACTTATGTCTCTTCTCAGTAGGTTTATATTCCATAATCATTTTAGGTGTTATTGGAACTTAGGCCAGTGGACATAAAGCTAAGCACTCAATTAAGAAAATACACCAACTCTTGTGCAATTAACGTCCAGTGTGGTATTACATAAAGTACGGTTTGTAAAGTGCAACCTTTTTGTGCTTTATAACAAACCATCGTGTTATGAATTGTATGATTTAATATGAATTAATTTGTTTGCCACTGATGATGACCTCTTGAGGTCGAAACCGCGTTTGGCACTAAGTGTCTTTTCAAGTGTAAACAGTTTTGTTTGAATGCATGATTTTATGTAGTGTAGTATGGTAGAAGTTTCTTGACATTGCTTGCTGTCTTCATGTTCACCGAGACACTCGACTACACGGCAGTACAACCCAGAAGACAGCCATCTTATTATTTACACATTGTGCACAATAGTACCAAATTAAATGAAAGTATGCATCGATGGGACTCAGATTGAGAACTCCTTATGTCCACTGTCTAATTACTGTTACACTGTAATGATTGATCGCTGCTTGTATTTACACCACACAGGAGTTATGGAGAACGCAGGGGTGTTGGTTTTGTTGTTGGCAGCCCGCATCTACTACTGCATGCCTGTGCTGGAGGATAACTCATTGGATCCTGAAGATGTGGCAGTATTGTACGACGAAACAGTTGCAAAGGATACAGGTTCGTGCCACTGTGTGTATATTAGTCTGTCATTCCTACTTTGTTGTATATATATATCAAATGCAGGCACAAGTGAACTTCAATTACGAACCAGATTTCCTCGGTTCATGCAAATAGCCTAAATTTCTTATTATCTGCATGTAATAGGCGAGAGAGTGGCTGCCTGGAAGATGGACAGCGAAGTGAACCCTGAGGAGATGGGCTTGTACCTGGAGGGCGATATTATGACACCCAAATCTCGCAATGGGCTGACAGCCCAGACCGCGCGTTGGCCTGGGGGAATCGTGCCGTACGAGATGGGAAGTTTCTTCAGTAAGTCCGTCCAGGCTATGACTGGAACATGACTGAGTACGATTAATTGATTCGTGGAATATTTAACGGCAATTATGCTTCTCAGTCGAGCATGTAGCTTTGTATGGTAGGATGAATGTGTGTGAAAGTGAAGTGATATAGAATACTGTTCGTGGCTTAATTCAGGTTATTGTCCCAGTGTTTGTCTGGAGTGACCGAAGGAAACCACGAAAAACCTCGGTTATGATAGCCGGTCTCTGGGCCGATATTCAAACCCGGAACCTCAAGAATGCAACGAAATGTGCTAAGCATTCGAGAGATTGTGGGCCTAACCTGATATGTGGTGTCATTAACTCATTATTTATTTATTGGCACTGTAAAATGTAAGGAAGAATAATTAATCTATTCAATTACGAAAGTAAAGTATTATTTATTTTTAATTTAGAGCACCCGTCTCAAATATTGCACGACTGACTCAACCGGGGACCTCAACAGACAAGGATTTTTTTAAAATTATTTTGACCTGAAGACGGAAGTGGGCCCAACTTACAAAACGTTTTAATGACACCTAGGTGATTGATAACATTTAAAATACGAGTATGTGTCACTATCTTTAGACTTTGATTACGATGATGTTTGCTCTGCTTCTGAAGATAACGGTGACATGGCGATGATCAAGGCTGCAATGGACGAGTACCACAAGAAAACGTGCATCCGTTTTGTACCTCGACAGCCCGAGCACAAAGACTACCTCGTGATCGAAAGTTCCCACTCTGGCTGTTGGTCGTCCGTCGGGCGCGTAGGCGGCCCTCAGAGGGTGAATTTCCAGAGCCCTGGCTGCCTGAGTACTGTGGGGACCCCAATTCACGAGCTCATGCATGCTGTGGGCTTCCTGCACGAGCAGAACCGTGTTGAGAGGGACAAACACGTCGTCATTCATTGGGAGAACATCTTGCCAGGTACTGTAATATTGGCTGGGGATCATGACGAACCGAAGGAATTTTCCCTGTAAGCAGCTCCAGAAACTCTATACCGGCATTGATTTTGTTAATGTCATTTTCCTTTATGTGTTTACTATGCTAACGAGTCTCAGTACGTGGAAGACGCACAGGCAAAGTATTTAAGTTTTTCGGGAAATCCTTCGAATGCTTAATCACTATGATTAAAATGCGCCAGGCGCTTGTAATTTTACGAGGCAGAGCTGAAATGAACAGTGAGAAGCCTGCATTATGAATAGTCGCTGTATGGTCTACGACTGTGGTCAAAACTTCATTCATATCCCCTTTCGTGGCTTAGAAGTTGTATCAATCTCGAGATAACGGCATTCTTTATATGTTTTATGCCCACAGCTTCCGTGTGATTCTTGATTTAAAGTACAGTCTACCAGATTTTACAATCGAGTTTCCTTTGCCCCGTGATTGACATTTTATCAGCAAAACATTGGGATTATACGATGCTCTTACATGCACTTTCACGAAGAGAAGGCTTCAATTAGAGTTTAGGAATAATTTATATTAGGTACTAGTGATCTGTTTCAATAAAATAGATCATCAAAAGCAGCAGACAGTCCTACGTAAGTACAGCCAGCATCTGCTTTGCGATGTTTTACTTTTAATTTTCTTGGTTTCTGCTCTGCAGTTACTGCGTACTTATGTTATTTGATATTTAGATAGGGTATTTATCTGTATTAGATCTATATCCGTTGTGTCTGTACACCACAAAGACAATAGATCCCTCTTTAAGTTTGAATATGCTTTACGGAAGTGCATTGGAGCGAAAAATCGGGGACTATTGTATACCACCTGCATCTGCTACAGGCCGCGAGAACAACTTTGATAAGGCCAAGAAGGGATATGCAGACGGGCAAGGAGTGAACTATGACTATCGCAGCGTCTTGCACTACTCTTCCGGAGCGTTCTCAAAGAATGGCCTACCCACCATAGAGCCCAAGGTATAGTGCTGATGAGGAACGGCTATACAGCGGACTCCCGGTTATCCGGGGGCAGATTAAGTCGTTTAAACGAAAATTAAAAGTTGGTTTTGAAACTCTGATTCAAATTTAAAGGGTTTGAAAAGAAAGAAATACATGGAACGATGACATTATTTGACGTATTAACGAAACTCATTTCTTGCTAGAAACCTGAAGTTAACGACTGTAGAACGTTGTTATGGTATGTACTGTATTGAATGTTATATAAAAGTTTCTCTGTTATTAGAAAGCTTTAACATTTAAGTAGTCTATGTCCTTAAATAAACTTACGTGTATGTTATATTTTCGGATTATCCGGAAAAATTATTTCCCAACCAACCCGGTTAATCGGGAGTCAGCTGTATTGTGAAGAGAATTGAAGAACAGCGCTTTGTTGCTTTCTGATGTTACAGAATGCGAAATTTACTAATTCAAATTCTTCCATAGCATTTCCTTTAGTTTTGAGGAATAATTAATTGGTTTTGTTTTATATTTGATTATTTCTTCATTACTTTACTACCACATTCATTCGTTCAGGCTGCGTAAGTAGTCGTAAAATAAAAGTGTGGTTCATTAGGAGAAGAATAAATTCTGGAAGTGCCTCTTATTACCAACTGTTATATACCTATCCGTTTTCCAAAATAGTAATGACAAAGAAGAACAAATAATTTGTAAGACTAGGGGGCACTGCTTGCTGCCTGTTACAGATCACTGGAGTTGAAATTGGCCAGAGGAAGGGATTCAGCCGTGGAGATGTGCAAAAGATTCGCCAAATGTATAAGTGTTCTCAGCGTCCACCTGGTGCTTGAGTACAGTGTTTTCAGTGTTTCTTTTTCAGCAGTTGATATCTACGCTCAGGACCCTAGACTAACTCTATACAAGGTCACTGGGATGTAATATAACAGCGTGTTATTTATTTTCCTGTCACCATATTCAGCAAGGAATATGTGACTTGTGTTTGTTTCAAACTGAACTGAAATTACTCGAAATGAAAACTGACAAATGTCTCCTGATTTCTGAACAATATAAATTGTTTTATAAAGATTGATACAACACATTTGGAGATTTTTTTACGATTCGATTTAATTGAGGACATAAAACATCTTTGAAAATTTCAGGAGGAAGTTGGAATGTTTATCTGTATTAACCGATTAAAATACATCGTTTTATTTCCTTATTTTACGAAAGGAATGCATTCCTTGAGAGTCATTCATTAAGCAGAAAATACATTAAACTGAAATTAATTTTTGATTATTTAAAGGAAGTACTGAGCGATACAGTGGCCTGAGTTGCTATGTGTATGGGTAGTGATGATGATAATTCAGTCAGATAAAATTTAATAATATAAATGTATGGATTAATTATCATTAAGAATGGAAATCTCAAATAAAAAATGCATTAGTAATATAAAGGAAAATAGGAGACATCAAAATTAACTGATCCTTGATGACAGGTTGTCAATAGTAGAATTTAACGGCTCTTATTAGACACATGGCGTGCTTTCATTGAAGAGAAATCGCTACATGTACCAAAAAGTGGCTATTGGTTTTTAATATGTATTAACTAAAAATTATTTAACCTATGTTAGTGTATTTCAAAACAATGAAATAGAATTCTGATGCCAGTTTTATTACCCAGCTGTCTTTCATAATTGCAGAGAAGCAAAACACGTGTTAATTAAAAATATCATAACATTTGTTTTGAATTTTTATAGAATGGCATTGTGAACATAGTTCAAACTAAATTAAAGTTCCTAGGTACACAACTCCTTCATGTTATCTGTTATCTGTTTGCTGTTTAATGATAAAATAATTATTTAAAGTGGCACGCATTGAGACAAATGTGAAGTAAGTATATACATTTTGGACATTTGGTAACGACAGTGTTATCAACTTCCAGCTTTTCCCTTATTTTGTACGTGATGTTCGTCATCAATTTCTTTATTTAATCGCTTATTTGGAATTAATTTATTGTATATTGAAATGTGTTATTTTAATATATAATTTTAATGACTATCATTGAGCATGCAAGTTTAATTTTATTTCATTGTCACATTTATTGTATTTATTTATGCAAGGAACAATGCACCAATCAGTCTGTCCTGTATAAGGCTGAATCATCCTCATTCTCAAACTGTAATATTAATAATAAGAACAATATACAATATATAATATTGGAAAGTTGTATTCTGTAATTCATTAAACATATAATTTAAAAGTATAAATGTGCAGAAAAGAGCATTTGCTTATAATACTCTACAAGTAATGACAAAAAACTTTATTGTAGAGTGAAGTATTTCTGTAGCTAGATTCTGAGAAGTGGACCAGGTGGTTTTCTGGGTTGTAATGTAATCTACACGGCTTCATAACCCTGAAATCTACTGTATGCATTTTTACTTCAGAGGAAAAACATCTCAAGTTCTAAGATGTTCCAGTTTATTTTTATATATTTTAGTAACAGGACTAAAAATTGAACCATTATGAACAGAGTTAGTGAATCTTGATTTGGTTCTTACCTCTTTGGTCTCCTCCCAGAAACATTCCGTAAATTTGAAGGCTCTCTCGCACCTGTCCAGTGAATCTGGGAACAATCAAATCAAATCAACTCACTCTGACATGAAGCTGTCAAGTATTTCTCAATCTGTGGTTAAAATATTACAGCACGGTGCCTTGAACCCCCGCTTAATCTGTGTAAATGAAGCTGTAGCATTGTAGTTGAATGAGGGTCTAGATAACTTGGAAGTACCTTTTTCTTTACCTGAAGATTAGAAATGCATGAAGGGTAGAGTCCACTGGTTGGTTATTGTGAACATAGTAAAGTAGAAGCCAGTGGAATTCTTTCACAAAAGTCTTACCAACAGCAGAGCACTTGAAGATGATCCAGTCAATTGCAAGCTCATCAAGTCGGGAAGCCTCCAGAGAGCTCTTCATATTGGCCAGAGAAAATTCTCCTTCTTCATCCATCTGGCAGCAATTGAAAACAAAGTGAAAAATGTGAACTACTGATACTATAGTCTGAAACAAGGTGTGTGCTAATGATAGAAGCATAATACCTATTGCATTCAATAGGTACTATGGCGACATATGCAATTTTAGACTATAGTCCTATATTCACTGTTGCGGACTTTAGTGAAGGTATATAGGCACAATCTGGTCTCCATTTATATGTATAACTAAAAAATTACTCAGCCTCCTATCAGTTTATTTGAATACTTTACTATTAATTTCTAACATTTTTATTAAATCTAAATCTCGTGCGGATTACACAATAAAATAAAATAAATATTTCAAGTCACGTCTTTGGTTCTTTGAGTCATGCTTGACAGCTACGATTACGTTCATTCTTATTGGCTGATAAACGTCTGCAGTTAGAATGCCATCGTTGATTGACCCAATTTTTTATTGTAATTGACGAATAGAAGCAGGATTTTATTAGCAGAGTTAAATGTTCACGTCGCTCACCCAATTGTACTTGTAATATAGACAATGAAGAAAACACTTGAAGCCGTCAACGTTCTCCACACCTGAGAGCTGCCTGTTTACCAGGATGGAGTTCATGGATTCTGAAAAGAGTTGCGAAGACATTTACACTGCAGGCGTCTTAACGGTGAATCGTAATATATTAAAACGGGGTTCCAAATGCAGCACTCACCAAGGCTTATCGGCGAAGTCAGATTACAGAATCGGATTACTGCCAGGTCGTTGTTCAGATCAGAAGAGGTCGGTGACTCGGACATAACAGCTCTCCCCTGCCAATAATAAGTTCGTGCTGCCCATTAGAATTAAAGTCTGCACTCAGGATAAAATGCAGGTACTGCACTGTTAAGTGTTGTTAAAATAATATTATTTTAATACCATGCTCCTTGATTTGTATCCCTAAACTCATTATGCAGCAACTTCTGTTCTGTATTTTAATATTTGAATTTAATGAAGTGTTACGCGATCTTCTTCAAGATATGCTGTGTTCCATAAATGTCTGGCTTTTGTATTTCAAAGCAGGGGTGTTTGCCAAGGATTCCATCCAGATAATTTTTAAATGATCATAATTAGCTTCCATTTGCATCAGTAATTATCAGTATCAACTTAGACGTTATATTATTATTGTGATTTTAAGGTCAGTCCCTTTGCTAGACGTGTTTCTGTCACCAATGTTATTTGCAAGGACAGATATTTAAACAATTATTACATTTCGCTTACGGACACTTTACATTATTTATAATTAAATCGTCTTTATTTACTTTTATTTGTCCATACTTTGTAAGTTTCATTTTCCATATTTTGACCGTTTCTTTTCGCATATCTCTCGCTCTCTTCAACGGTTTGCAGATTTTACTAGGTTCCTATTATTTTATATAATATGTCATTAATAATCTCCCTTATTTTATAAATAATCAGACTTATGGCATTATACAATTATCATGTAGGCCTGATGTTACCGTCTACACAACCCTTTTATTGTATTATACTTGCATTACACAGACACTATAGACCCTATTTTTGAAACGTTAATAGCCACAGATATCACCGAGTATTTAATCCCGTTCCCCCATTATACCACACCGGTCAATTTTTCATATACTCATCCCCTCTTTCCCCTTCACCCCACCTCCTGCCCGAGGACAATCACTCAATAAAAAACAACCACCGACTAGTTCGGTTTCGTCCAGACACGTGTACGAACGTGCCTTCAGTGCTGCAATGTCATCTTTGGACAACTCCAGTAAGATAAGAATATTATAAGACAAATTACGTCACATTCTCTAAGATAAAAATTAGTAATACAACTTAATATGGTATCTATTACAGAATGCCTCACGCTGTGCAAGACCTGCTACAGGCAATTCAAACACAAGACACGTTGAAGTATTCGTAACTCAAGATCATACCACAGCTTTGTTTGTAAGTGATAAGTATTAAATATTCTCATTAATAATACTTATAAATACAAACCACTCCCATAAACAGTACATTGTACTCATACCATCACATTATGTTTTACAGAAATACGTGAACGTCAGTGAACTAATCAGTACCTTGCCCGGTCGAACTTCAATATGCACCCCATTGCATGAGTTATAGTGGCACGTTTAACCATTTGAACAATTTTAATAATTTTAACTCTTGATTGATATGTTGTCATTGAATATTTCAATTCAGTACCCGAAGTTTCCAGCCTTAAACGTGATACCCAATTCAACCATGAATGCAGTGTTGAAATCTCGAACAAAATATATAATTTTTTACTGATTCGAAGTTGTCGACTCAGTACACGCCATTTCTTCTGCATTGCTACAGCTTTTAGGTTATGTTTTTACCCATAACAATTGTAGGTACTTTGGCACAGTAGTCGGGATGAAACTGTGCGTTCGACGTCCGTTAGAATTAAGAGGCAGGGTGACCAGTGGGGTGGGAGGGGTAGCAGATAAGGAGGCGTATACCATCCAAACTCTCAACATTATTTCCAATCGAGAACACTTTGAAGCACGCCATCTCAGGTAAGGTTTTTGGTTTGTACAGAACATGTGTTTGTTTTCCTTCTGCCAGCGAGCTAGTGTGATCCACACTACTGCACAGTATTATCGGAGTGCAAAACTAAGTATCCCTTAACAACAAGAATAAAGTACGTTAGCTTTTATGTTACTGGACATGGAATCATTCTTCTCTCTTATTCCATGCAATTTATGTTTATGGATAGGATATGCGGCTCTAATGTAGCATGTGAAGTCACTTCCCTAATTGTGAGTCCTGTTGAAGGTTTTGCTGTTGATATACCTGTTCAAAATTAATTGTAATTGTAGGCCTGTACTTACATTGACCAATCCAAGAGTAATGCAGCAAATAAAACACGCGACAAGAAGCGACATGTTGGAAGTTCCAACAAGAGAGAGACATCCATTGTAGAAGCCAAAACATTTATATATTTGAAGGCACAGGAAGAAAAATACAGTTTCACGAAAGATACCCAGAATTACTGGTGCCATTGACTCTATAAAGTAATCTAATTAAATATGATTAAAAAATAAAAGTTCACTTACCTTTCGTAATCAGAGTTGGCTATGTTTGTGTGACAAAGCGTAGGCCTGTTTATTATTATTAATTGGCCTATAGTTGTAGGCACAGAATTAGGTTATCAGCTGCTTCGTGAAAATTATGGGCTCTAGTCTCCTCGGGCGGAAAAGATAACAAGCCGGAACAGGCGGACAGGATCTCTGTTGTGTGAAAAAGTCGCGTTGGGTTGTTGAACCGCAACAAAGCAGATCATGTAAAAGTCCTGGGGAAGTCCATACAAATTACAAACGGGGAAAAAAAATTAAACACGTCTTTCAGCGTTTTGAAGCATGCAATTTAAAGTGGAGACCAGAACCTCGTAAAATTACATTTTTGTAGTATTGTAGGACCGCCTAGTTTTTAAACGTACAATAAAAACATTTTCAGTAAAACTGTTAACATCCTTTTTTGTTACGCTATAAAAGTGTGCTAATAAATGGTTCTTGAGACATGTAACAACTCTTTTCCAGCCGAACAAGTTATATAGAGGCTTCAAAATCATACTACTCTATACAAATTGTAGGATTTGAGGTTTTCACGGCGGAGTCTGAAGATGGCTGTCTTCTGGGTTATTTCGCCGTGTCGTCTGTTAGATGTCCACCAACGTTTCAGAGGTCCTTGCTGCCTCCATCATCAGTCAGGGCCCTGATGATGGAGGCAGCAAGGACCTCTGAAACGTTGGTGGACATCTAACAGACGACACGGCGAAATAACCCAGAAGACAGCCATCTTCAGACTCCGCCGTGAAAACCTCAAATCCTACAATTTGTATAGAGTAGTATGATTTTGAAGGATGACTTCAAAAGAATTAAAGATAGCGCTCGTGGCCTATTTTAAGGTGCTAGCTAGTCATTTGTGTCGAAGAGCCTATAAAATCACCAAGAATTACATTTGTTAGGATGTTGTGATTCCGGACTAAGATTTGGAACCAGCAACTTTCGAATGCGAGGGATACATTCTAATGATTAGACAGCGATGTTTATTGTGAAATAAAATTAGGTAATTAATAAATCCGTTAACTTTTTAAAACTAGTAACAGATGTATTCCATTTACTTGGTTTATTTGAAAGGCTGTTACATTTTATATGCATAAGCATTTCCACTGACGTATAAGGACTCGGTGTATAAGGACATGAAGATATGATGGAAGGAATACGTAGTGCGGAACTTAATAATTTGTACTCTCCATCTGATGCAGCGAGGGTTAGTAAATCAGGGAGGATATATCACACGTGAGAGGGCAAGAAATGCGAACAAAATGTTGGCAGCGCAATTGCAAGGGATGAGAAGACTTGGGCGCAGATGACAGGATAATTTTAGAATTTATCTCAGATAAATTTGTCGCAATCTCGCTCAGAAGTTCCGCGGGGTGCTGTGAACGCTATAATTAACCTTAGGTTTTTAAAATTAATTGTTTTATCTCCATTGGATTAGTCACTGATACAGAGACAGATAAATTGTCCATAACAATGGAAGGCCTTTTGAATCCCTTGAAGACTTGAACAAAACACCAACGTTGAGACAAAATAATGGAATACGGTTTTAACACATATTTTATAGGCTTACAGATAATGCAACTTTATTTTAAGATTATAATTCAGAACAGTGTTGTAATAACAGAATAGTACCAAGTGAATTACACATTGAAGATATTTAATTTAAAAATGGTGAAATAATTTCATATGTCAGATTGTGCAGAAATGAAGTGCTCGACCACCGGGACAACAGCTATTTCCTCTTTGCTGATCTCAGTTCCTGTTAATAATAAACTATTTTAACAACTGGAACAATATAGTAACGAGTTTCAAACACATATACAATATTTATTTGTAAAGTTTCTTATGTATATAGAACATTAATATTAATTCCTGATTAACTTAAATTGTCTCTTGCGACTACAGCAACCTGAGTGACACAAATTTCTTCCAGACTTTAAATGGGCATCATAATCGATGTTTTCTTACAAAATATACTATTTTGTAATTAAACAAACAAGAGTTATGCAAATTTGTATTAATTTACATTTTATCGGTTTAAAAATTATTTTGTTTGCCGGAACGTTGGAAAAGTATAGAATTTTACGCGACTCATCACTGAAAGCCAAACTTATACATCGAAATCAAATCGCGAAAGCCTGCGCTTTGTGCGCTTGGAAAATATCTTGACTATAATGTTCAATATTGTTGTGGATATTAATACAGACTACCGCCCCCCACCCCCAGGCCATGAGTGTATCGCCTGAATGGCGTGGTAATATTTGCACTTGAGAAGAAGCAGCCCGCCCTGTGTCAAGTCAGCCCGACAAAGCGGACGAAACCACCTCCCGGATTTGGTTGAGGATGTTCAGAACTGAGAGCACAGTGTGGCCCATGTCACGCAGGAAGCTGGTAATCGCGTCTCGGATAGAGCCGTCGCCATCATCTTCCGCTTCCTCCAGCCTCCCGAACATCTTCGGCTGTGGAGCATCAGTATCCCCCTTCATCTCTCTTACCACTCAACTTGCTGGGGTCACCGTATTTCAATATCTCCTGGCAAACAATTCATCCCGAAGCATCTCACAACACCACACCCCACTGACATCATCAGTACATTCATTAACTTCACAGAGCGTTCCAAAGA
Organism: Zootermopsis nevadensis; assembly: GCF_000696155.1. The sequence goes on along the minus strand of NW_019059957.1, from coordinate 107,586 downwards.
AATAATAATTCTAGGAGCTTAAAATTATTATCGTCTTATTAGCTTATTTCAGACTGATGAATTCATCCAACGCAGTTAAGGCAAAATACTTTCGTGAGCACAAACAATTGTGGGTACTTTTTCGTACAGGCTTACAGTTGTAATTAATATACAAACAATTTGTTATATTCCATTAATCTTGAGGGCAGTACAGTCTACTGTACATACGGACCGACGAACTGACACTCCAAAGACAACAAATACTTGTTTACATTTTATTCCAGAAGAAGCTCAAACAGATTAAGTGCTCGTGAATTCTAGTAGCGATTTTGGACTATAATCTCATAAGCATGTTATCTCGGGAAACGCATTCCTACGCTATTATCGAAGCTTAATATTTACCAATAATTAAAACATGATTTAATATGACGTATTAGAATTATATGTCAGCATAGCAAATGTTGACCTTTTTATCTGTCGTTAACAAGAACATGCAGGAAAAGAGACAAAGACAACCTCACCTCTGTCATGAGGCACTTGGAGAAACGGTAAGCTCTCTCACACTGGCAAGTGACGTCAGCTGCAAAGAAATGCGAAATATGGTCGCCGTGAGTAAAACACTGCCCAGACAAAATAACTGATAATATACAAGGATGACATTTATAACTACACTGTGCCGTAACTCAGGCGGCCAGTCGGTGGGTATATCGGCTATGCTGTCGGAAGTTTCCCTCGGTTCTCTTTGCTTTTTTCAATGATTTAACGTTTAATGAATGTCCTAACTAAGAACTTTTATCAAAGTAACACAAATCAGTACTCACCATCCGCAGCTATACAATTGTCCACGAACATTTCCAGATCGGCGGTTTTGACGGCTACTGGACCCTGACGCTTTCCGAACGCCTCCTTCAACTTAGCGGCGACCAACTTTCCATCAGAATCCATCTACAGGAGAACACAGTGACGTTTAGTAACTTCTTTATACAACTGCTTGTAAGTATTTAAGAAATATCTGGTTCAGCTAAGTTGGTTCTTTTTTTAAGGAAAATGGGTGTAGACATGAAGACTTTTAATAGCCACTTACCACTCCGGTTTCCATAAACACACAGCGGATGAAACACTGGAAAGAAAATAAAATACCATGAATGAGTTATTGAATCACACTAAATTAAACCGATCATTTAAGGCTCTGGGTTGTTTAGACACCAAACTCAGAGTTTCATCTAAATAACAGGCCGTTTCAGCTGGAGCAAATTTGCAACCGTTGGTTTAGCACATCAGTTTAGAATCTGTCATAAACCGACGTGATGTATTAGGGCATTATGCAGAGGAAGATAGTGCTTATAGGCTCTTAGGTTTCTTCTCTAAGAGCCTATATATTAAGCTAATGTTCTTACCTTGGCTGATCTAACGTTCTCATCGGGGAAACTGCCAGTCATGTTGAGCTGATCCAGATACTCTATAGAGGAAACAAAATTCACAAAAATTAAGTTTATTTTATGTATAGTTTATATAACAACTCTGTCTGTCTCGGACTATATAGTGACAAATGGTAGGATGACTTATCAAAAATTAAGCTGCCGTGGACTATTTATAAGGTAGTATACTTGTAATTACTTGGGGGGCTGGGGGGCTGGGGGACTGAGGAAAGCAACGAAAACTTAGTCAGGAAAGCCGGTCTCCGGGCCGAGATTTGGAAGTGGGGCCCTCCAAATACGAAGGAGTGGTAACCAACAGAGCACAACGTTTGGCACAAAATAAATAATGCCGTTACAGTTAGAGAAGCTAACTGTGTCGAAGATAATTTATAGTAGTGTATTTTGGAATTATCGCAAATATTAAATTTAATATTTATCGTCATCTTTTATGGTTTAGTCTATCCTGTCCCGATTCAGAATTGATGTAACAATTTGTAAGGAAAATCTATATTTTTTTCCTTTATGGTGAGAAACCAAGTTTCACACGCATACAAAACAACAACAACAACAACAACACACACACACGTTTTTAAAGAGGAGAATATAAGACGTCTGAACGAAATTGAAGCAAGCACTCCTCCGGTTTAAATCAAATACTTCTTGCTGTTATTTGCATTACATTTATTTAACTGAACGTAACACCGTCTTCGTACTTAGCACGATACAAATAGCGCTCTTTTGTTTGAACCACTTGTTAGCTATTCTTTTGCGAGAGAAGGCTATTCTAACTCACCAGCGTCGATAGGATTGCTCTCGTTGCACTTCTTCATAATCTCTTTTACGTCCACCTCGGCCTCAGAGGCTGGTACCTGTAAAGAAAGATCTTCCCGTGTCAAGTTCAGATGTCGCATTTCCATCCGGCGAATTCGAATGGATCCCGACCACAGTAGCGTCCACTAACATTTATCGTATGAGATGCTTTTTGAAAAGTGTTAATGAACTTTAAGATGGCTGTCTTCTGGGATGTTGTGCCGTGCAGTCTGGTAGATATTAACCGACGTTTCAGAGATGCTATTGCCTCCATCATACGGGCGACTAGGGACGAGAATTTCTACCAAACTACGCGGCTCAACATCCCAGAAAATATATTCATACTCGCTGTAAAGAGAACCAAAAATATTATCAAGTAATAAACATGTTAAGCTGACAGCTAGTAAATCGATGGTTAGAAACAACGAAAAAACTGAACTTCTATTCGTAAAGAGAAATATATAGGTCTGTGTGATAGTATCTGACACTAAATATAGTAGGAGGGGTTATTGGCAAAGAAGTTGGTAAAAATAAATTCATGCATGAAGTTTGAAGGCATTTTATAATTAGTTTCAATGATATGAATACGATAATCTAAAAATAATTCTTAAACAAGAAAGTTTTCACTGTTGAAACTGGTATGAAATTATCCAGATTCTATGCGTTAGTACTCACAGCATTCACCAGGACCAACAGCTGAGAGGACGCTAAGATGACCAAGAAGCTGAACATCGCCATTTTGAAATACAAATGTCACTGAGTTGACAACAAGCTTCTTGTTTTATATGACAAGCCTGACCTTACATGCATCGATTGTTTAAATGTTTTCGGATGTAATTTTTGTCTATTCTTATTGAACTATTGCTCTATTTTATTTCATTAGTTGTAATATTGTTGTCATTACAGTCTGAATGCCCCCATTTATTCATTTCCTGTAAAACAGATTCTTTCATGAGGGGCTTACAAGCGTTACCGAAAACTTATATAACACATTAATTCCTATTTTATGTAACAGAAAACATGGGAATCGTTAAACAGCTAGACGTTCCCAGGAACGTAGTTTTAAACACAATGAATTCCATTTCTCTAATGTTCCTCCTTGGGGCGAAGAATAATAATACGTTTAAATGTAAATTGTAAAGCGCCATTTAAATTAACATGGGTAAAGGATGTCGATACATACACCTACTAGTTTTATGATGTATAATTAATTCTGTTCGGTGCAGTCGCTACTGCTCGTCAGTTACGCAAGTCGTTCTGAACCTACTGTGTCTGACGGACCGCAGAGACAATTATTTACTATAATTATAGCCTTGGAAATACTAAAGTGAGGTCGCGTAGTGGTCATGATAAAACATAATTTTATAATTGGGCTCTAGCGTTTGGTCAGCTATAGTTAAGTGTACTGTTTTGATTATTTTGTTTTTCATAAAAATGAAACATATTTTAGACGAGAGATGTAGAATTTATTAAGACAGTTTTACGGTGTTTACATTTTTTAATTAAAAGGAGCATTTATACATGTTACCTGCATGGCAAATCACGAAAATAAGATAAAATGGCGACGGTGGATCCAAAGATTTGCGGAATTCCATTGTTTAACCTGTTCATGACTTTACTCGACAATATTAACACCAACTGGATGCATAGTGGGGATGTCGTGCCTTTATGAGACTAACTGGACTGACGTCGAAGACATTTTTATAGGGGGTCTAAAGCACATTTCATGAAAATTTAAGATAAACACTTCGAACGAAAGACTAAGTGATTCACTTGACACGAATAAATTTTAAGTCTGTATATGGGAACATTCACAGCGAACGTATGTATTTGGAAAAATACTAAAACTTAAACTAAAATACTAAACTTCAGTTTTAAATCCATTTCCTATTGGCAAACACCATGACTTGCCTGAAAGAGAAGCACTTGTTTTATTACGACAGACACGTGAAACTTGCCTTGCAGTTTTTGTAATTCTAATGCATTTTACAAACAGTGACCTCATTGGCACGCCAGACGCGAATTCATTGCAAGTTACAACAACTTTCCTGACAGAAGGCAACTAAACTTCTAGATTAATTTTAATAAGGTTTGTTGTACAAACTGGAACCGTATTTGAAGTCTGGTTTCAGTAAAAAACAGTCGCATGTCGCTAAAAACAAACGTCGTTGTATTTTCCAATTTAGTATTAAAAAGCATTGGAATCCGTGGGAATGGAACAAAATGGAGAATGTTTGTATCTCAATTCTACAGTAAGATGACGTCATAATGAGACTACACTACAAGTACAACAAAACAACCTATTTATAATTTATAATACATCTTAACATAATATGGTAGATATTGATTGACGTTTCAGAGGTTCTTACTGCCTCTATTATCAGGGTAATTACGATAGTCCTGTTGATGGATACAGGAGACAGTCTACTACCAGAAGGCAGCCATTTTCATACTCGTCGTCAGAACCTGACATCTCACAATATAATACTAATATTTGCATATTCCTCGTTTTCTACATCTGTGAAATTTGTTCGTTTCCTCTGAGTGAAATAACTGAACAAAATGAGAGAAAAACATTTACATTTATGAGATTAAGACGACAGCAGATTTTCCCATTAATATGTTATTGTTTTTATAATAAATTCATTAATAACGCTTTTTTCAACTCTATGTGAATGATGAATTGAAACTGAAGTGTAAATAAGCTGTCCTGGAAGAAATGAGGAAAACCACAGAAGTTCCCTTGATGAACCCTGTAGGTCTAAACACCAAGGAGCGGCTTTAAACACACTTTGATGTTCCGTCGTCTGTCAATGGACCTGCCCTCAGCTAAAGGAATTCGAACACTGAACAGTTTCGCTATAGGTCTTGAAGCTTTATTAGGTGAATCAAGTTTTTGTCTTCTGCTTTGTGTGCGGTAATGTTAAACTTTAGTGCCTTAATGCATACAGATGGTAGTACTGTTGCATTATGCAAGTTCACTAATTTCCTAGAGAGCAGTAAAACATTTCTGCCGGCTGTGTTGAAAGTCATATTCATCAAAGTGTCAAAATAATTGCTTCTTACTCACGACACTGCAGGGCAAGCAAGTGCCTGGATGCTAATGAAGATCTGTTACAATAAAAGGCGAATAGCAGTTTTCAGTAAATTGGCTTTAATTGCGTAACCTACTAATAGAGAATTCTGAGTACTGGAATTGGTCTGCCACCTAAGAAAGATTTTTGGGATTGTTATAAAAACACAGAAAGGTTAATTCCCATTTATATTAAATAGGCAGTCAACAATATTGTAATGAGTTTAATTGTTACGTATTTATTCCACATTTACATTATCGTTGTTCCTTCAAAAGGTGATAAAATATTGCAGATCAGATGCCAGTTATAAGACCTTTCAGCACGTGTAGTGAAACTCTACTTCACATCAATCTGTTGTTTATTCGAATTTCCAGACTCCACAAGGCATGAATATTTATGCTTGCAAACTCTTCACTCTTCTGCTTCCATGTCCCCTGTGAAGGCTGAATAACGGGCTTCACACTGTTGGGAAACTGCTAGATAACATTTTGACATCTCTCGACAGTTTTCTTCTGGTGCCCCCTGTTAAAAGCAATAAGTGAACATGACTGTCAACCCAGAATAAAATATTTTGCCATCTACTACATGATCACTTTACGTGTCCCATTACATGACACAAACGAGATATTTTATCCAGAAATACCTATCTTCAGCTTTTGAGGCGCTAATACAGAGTGACTAAAAAATCACGCAATACATTAATGATATGTTTTATTTATCAAAAAATAAATTACATTGAAATCAGAAAACAGAAAAGAAACAATGTTATCTTAAGTGTCGGAAATTTTCTCATGTTTAATGATAAGCCGGTGAAGAGTTTGTGTGTCAACAGAAACGGTTCACCAGACGAGATATTATCGCCTTGTTTGACACAGGTTGTATCCCTAAACTCATTGTAACGCGTTAAGTAAGAACGAGATACCAGGCAATGCTCGACAATGAACACTGTTACGCTTGTGAAAAAGACAACATCGTGATTCGACTGTTGAAGGACAACGGACGGACCGTCGCGAGCAGGTTACAACATGACGTAACCTGCGTGGGCTCTTGTGTCGGCAAAACGATATGTGTGACTATTGTATTGAATTACAACCATAAATAAACATTATGATATCGGTTGCGTAACTTTTTGACTATCCTGTACAAATTAGGAACACAAACACTGAGGTAATTAGAAGTATGGAAAAGATGTTCACAGGGCGCTGTTTTGTTAACAGGGAATGGGGTGACCGAATTATCGGGCGTGAATGTAGTTCAATAGCAATATAATAGACTGAGGCGATAGAAAAGAGAGGTCCGATGTAACGAAAGTGAACTGATCAATTGGAGAAATGGGCTCTCTTGATGACTACTTGTTTCAGCTGCCACATACCCTGACTATCATGCAAGAACTTTTACCTTGCGGCGAAATTCTGAACGTCATGTTGATGTGAAAAATTTTACCAGAACGCCTAGATAAAGCTAGATAATTACACAAACAGATATAAATTCAATAATATTATTCCAGCAGTATCATTGAAGACGGTTCAAAATTCAAATTATTTTTAAATAACTTCATTTTTATGTGATATTCGTATGCCACTTACGAAACAATAACAACAATAATAATTTTGCAATAATGTTGATGACTGAACAATGTTGAAATCGCATATTGCAGAAGATGTGTAGATCATTATTGGCGAGTCTAAAACGTTTTGCACGCCCAACATTGCTTGTACCTCACGAAGCGCATGATTCCGCGTGACCAGTTTGTCCCAATGACGCACCGGGACTCGAACCACGGATATGAATCTCACGGATTGCGCATGTTGGAATGTGCAACGTCAGGATGTAAGGTGAACAGGAATCTTGTTCGGTGGTCAAACGTCTTTACTCGTCTTGCAAGGTTTACAGAGGTGTTGATACCACTGAGGCCAGAGTTTCGATTCTCGGCCTTTCATATTTGTCATTTCCCTGTTCAACCGCAGGAAGTAATAATTATTTACTTTTTCAAGAAACGGACTTTCTTGAACGCTTAATTTGTATGTAAAGTTTAATAACTTTTTTAAGCGGACTATACTACCTCCCCACAAGTGACCCGTCATATTACATACATGTGTTTCAAGTTTTCACTTTCCGATTCCACGTGTTTGCTAATAAAGCAGCAAAGTGGTGCAGAGATAACGGAAATGATTCCACCCAACAAGTTATTAAGGCAAGAGTGACGTAAGCTTTAGTAGCTGGAATTGAGCCCCGTCGTCTGGCATTTTGCAAAGTGGTAATTAGACTACAAAGTGCTGCACAAAATGGTATATTGAATCAGTTGCTTGTCATTAAAAACTCCTTATACTAATTTTAATACTCGGATTATAGTTCAATATTTTCTTATCTGATTGATTGATTGATTGATTAATGAAGGTCACTGCCTTCTGGGCTTTTGCACCGTGTAGTCTGGTACAAGTTTATCGACGTTTCAGAGATGCTTACTGCAGTAATCTTCAGGGCGATCGCCCTGATTGAAGACAGTCATCTTCAACGTAAAGACTTCATTATTTATATATTTATAACACAATATATAGGTCTACAACTTACATCTGCAAGATTATAGACAGTGTGTACTATTTATTAGTTTTGATATCTGTGATTGTGATTGATGAATTGGAAATAATGTTGAAGGTAGCCAGTATGTTCTTGAGACTGAAAAATCCATTATAATTTTGAATCACAAATGTGCTAAAAAATGAACCAAACATCGTGTTTATAAACAAGAAAGAACAGATGAGAATCATTTACTGGGGTTCACAGAAAAATAGAAAAAAATTGTGGTCAGAGCGACAGGTAAATTGTAGTGTTGTCAGGGACAAAATTATATATATAAAAAATGAAAGCTTACGAAGAATGTAGCACGGCTTTTATAATTATTGAAGAAGAGTAATTGAAAGAAAAAGAATTGCCTATCCTAAGTGGACCTAAAAGTCGCTGATATAAGCTGCATGAAGTTTTCCTGTTTTTCTTTTCTTCAAATGCCGGCAAATCCCTTGGTTTACGCAAGGAATGTGAAACTATTCTGTATGTAGTCACGACAATGATTGTACCTTTATTATGTATCAGTTACAGCTCGATTTTCTCATTGTGATAGATCGGGCTTTATTCTGTTACGAAATTAGGTAGAATCATACAACAGAAGAGAGTTAAGCTTGATTGGAAATAAAATATGTCCGCAGAAAAGAATGTTTTCCGAGATATGAAGAAATTTCAATTTATCTTAATTAGTCATGCTTATATTTACATTGCAACTAATGACTGAATGACTGGCCAAATGTGACTGTGTAGCAATTTGTACCTTCTAAGTAAGGTCCTGGATTCGATTTCCAAACTAGGTTTTCTTGACAGCGGTTTATTGCTGTTTTATTTTGTTTCCCCACCCGAATAGCAGAACTGACACCTCGACAAGTTCTACTCTACCATTCCCTATCAATGCACTAATCGTGTAAATACTGAAAATTTGTTGAAAAATAGTAGTTAAATCCCATGTTTTTTGGGAAATGTTAAACGGGATGAAGCATAATGGATTATCGTTTACTGTTATTCCATTAAAATCTTTATTATTAGAAAGCTGCATCAACAGCCAGATGGCCAATTACAGATACAGCACAAGGAAAATAAAGTGAATACAATTAAAATATAATAATAATAATAATAATGATAATGATGATGATGATGAAGTTCCTAGCAAACAGACAGGTTAATAATTATAACAAAGCAGAAAGAAATTGATTATTGACAGATGTAGCAACCCCATCTACTTTAGGATATGCCTAAGCGTAACCAAACGATCACTAAAGATATAAAATAATAATAATTTTTATATATATTTTTAATGAGGGAAACAAATAAGTAAAGGATTTTGGTTGAGAAACGTATTGAAAGCAGTTACCTGGAAAATCTAGAAGGCAATGCTAAAATTAATCTGACTGAAGATAGTTACGTGTGTTCTTAACTGGATCTGCTATGATTAGCGGCACTGAATATTTTGATTATATTAAAAAACAATATAGTGTTATTTATGGTTTGAGGTTCTCAAGGCGTCGAGTATGAAGATGCCTATCTCTGTGTTGTAGCACCTAGCAATATGGTAGAAGTTTTCCGACGTTTATCGCCCTGAAGAAGGAAGTAGCAAGCACGTCTAAAACTTTGGAGGACTAGTGCAAGACTTCATGGTGCTACAACTCAGAAAATAGCCATCTCCATACTTGCCACCGTGAGAACCTGACATTTCACTAATCCGTTACGTGTTGTACAAATTACCTGTAGTTTGACTTGAGCACAATACAGAGTGAGATTTGATATGCTTTTTGGAATTAATTTAGGATGTTTTATGTGGATTATGCAGAGTCTACTGAATTTCAGACGTCAGTTGTATCCGGCAGTAACTCAAAAATCGTGACACAATCGAACGGCTCTTGTACATGTGTAGACACATAAACAAAAACATTTTCGAACGATGCCATCTATTTTTGACGAGCAACATTTCTTTAGCCTTCCAGTCATATAGCCTATTCACTGCCTCATCTTTGATTTAAGAATGTTCCTTGACTGTGTTATCTTTGGATAAAATCGATTCACGCTACCGACCAGATCTCGAACGCAAGTAGTTAGTTTCCGGTTGGAGGGTGAAGTGCGCGGGCGTGTTAGTGGCGTGCCTTTAAGAAAGAAAATGTGTTGCGTGTGTATAAAGTACTTTGGGCAATGATTTGCTATTTAATGTACTTTGTTTATTAATCGTGTTGATACGAAGTTCTAATGTTTTGTGTTTATGTGCTGTTATTAAATGTGACTATTGATGAGATTGTTGGTGAAGTCGCAAGTATCCTTGAACTTCGCTGGAAATGGAAAGGTAGGACGGAAATAAGGGACTACAAGTAATTATATTATGTTGTTGAATAACAGGTAAATTCCATGCCTGACACATGGAAGCTTGGGTGCTATACCGAAGCGCCCATATGTATGTATAAAGCTGTGTTTGCTTAACACTGGGTTCTTTCTTCTTACGGATTTTATGCACTAGCCCAGTGCATTGTAATTTATATTTACGTCTGTGATTATCTTCTCTCTTACCATGTTTTATATCTAAATTGATCAGGTAGCCCCTAGGCCAATATTTCTAAATCGGTAGCCTTGGTACAATGCAATAATCTTCCGATTATCACTTTGCACCCTTCTTGCAAACTCCACATCTTTATGCCATACATGTGTGCGGCTTCATATACCGTCTCATATACGCTTTGTATACAGCCGTACGCGAGGCCTGAAGCAAAGTGACCCCTTCCACTCTTGATCATGTCATCATATGCTATCAGCTCTGCTATTGGTCTACGTGGTAGGTAAGAAGACACAGTATTGCATTTCATTCTGTCACGCGTTGCTAACCGAGTCGCTTGCTAACGCTCCCCACTCTTAACTACTGTTTGCTCTGGGAGTTGCACTAGTAAGGATGAGCGTGTTGTAACGATGGGTAGACGGAGTCATGCATTCTACAGCCTTCCCACTCAGCAAATTTTATGTTATATCAAGAGGGCAGATAGAAACTCTGAATTATGCAGTGTAAGGTTAAATTCTAAAAATAAATTAAGACGCCTATTTTCCTTTAAAACCTTCATGCATGCATAGAGGCCAGCAGAAGATCTATTTAATAATTACGTATGTAATTAAGTGATATAATTATGCTCATAATGCAAACTGCTGTAGTATATTCGAAAAATGTATTCACGTTACTGTGTCTGTTGACTTATAATTCCACAAAGCAGTCCTTCACGAGAAGTTGATAGTCGCGTAACTACTTAAGAAATTTCTCAGATTTTATGGTATCTCAAGGTTTATCACCATGTTTATAAGAGCCCACCGCCACCATCATCATCCGTGGCTCTTCAACCCAGTGTGAGTCTTGACAAGACCCCACCACTGGACCGTATTCTATGTCACATGAGACCGCCCCTCATTCTTACACACCCTCCCGTTTATTTAAGATTAACTTTAAGCAGTCTCTTAATCCAGGTATTGCAGTTGAAACTGTGTATGCGGGTGGTCTCTCCCATGCGTGCTACATGCATCACCCAACTCTCGATTTTATGATTCTTATATTGATGGATGGTGCAGTACCTAAATTTTATTAGAACTATTTTTGTAATTTCGGAAGAATTTAAAATTTTGAAGAAGAAATATTTTCAAGGTTAGTTGGTCGCTTGTAATGAAACCGATACTGTAGAGCGATTAGCTGTGGCAGTTTGCAGCAAGAGGGACATATGAAACTTTCGTTACCAGGCACTGCAGGCCCTAAATGACAAAATTCAATTTTGTTGTAGGCGTGTAAGATATCTGAAGTAGATAGAGATTAAACAGTTATGGAGTGTTGTAAACAGGCAAGGATTTGGAAGAAAGCGACCATGGTCTATTTTTTATGACTGGACAAATAAATATAATTTAAATTACTCTTGTCTTCTATCAAGAAGTATCCGAATCCCTTAAATTTACAGGTGTCAAGTTAATGGTATGATACACGAATAGAGAACAATTGCTACAGAATAAATTCAGAATCTTTTTTTAGACCTCTGTTTTGATTTGCCTAAGTTTCAGTTTTGAAAGTCTTCGAAACTCTTAGCCAAATTTCCTTGCAGTGCATCCAACTTGGATGATTGACATAAGCACGGCGCCAGTTTGTAGACTCTACAGGTCACATGACAAAAATCCATGACTGAAGACTAAATTAATTGGAATGTCATGGAGAACTGACGAGACTTGGGACGTTATTGCAGTAACTGGCGAGTATAAGGTGCCTGATAAGCACGACTTTCACTAGAAAGTATAAGGCCAACAACCACCTTCAGGCGACAAGTGTTTTACGTCTTGTTCATGGAGGCGGGGATCGAACCCGTGTAATTTTGATTAACGTTTGTCGACTTAGGCAATCACCCGACACTTCCTTACCGTGCCATCTCCGTGTCGTACTATTACAATTTATAGCGAAGCGCAATTGTCTGGCTACGTTCCCATGTTTCTTACGAGTGATGCAAACGAAGCAACAGGACAGGCTTGTAAAATGTTGGGTGTAGGGACGATAATCTAAGGGCAATAAACACGTTCATAAATGCCCCCAAATGTGGGTTGTTGTTACAACGCTATTTCAACAGCAAGGATTATTTATGATCAAATGGAAAGAGAGGATTTAATTAATGTGAACTTGAAAGAACGGGTATTTTGCATGTGGGGAGTAAGAACTTCAATAAACTTATTACGAGAGTTCAGCACTGGTCCGTACCCTGAGCCAGATGAATCCAGTCCGCACTTTCATGCAAACCAGTTTAAGAGGAATGAGTGACTTGTAAAAAAAATGGCCTGCTATATGTAACAGTTACACTGTTACATAAACCCGTCTCTGCTTACGAGACGATTAACTTGGTCAGCCGCGGGCGAACTATTGTAACTGGTTGCAATCACGACGACATATATAACATTGTGCTAAAGTAACATAAAAAGCAATCGAGGAAATGCATTTTAAAAGGCTGGCTGTTAACAGTATTAGTTTCTTTAAAACAAACTTCCTGTTTCGCTGTGTGGTGAATTAAGATACATTCTGTTAACGTATCTTTGGAATGGTTGCTTTACAGTCCACCTTTATATTGCGTTATATAAAATGTAAGTTTTGAATATTTTAAATTTTATTAAGACAGCTTACAACATTCACATTCCAGGCAATAAAAATAGGAGATATAATATAATTTCCTGTATTAGAGAAAGTTGTTTTAAGATGAAATTTGTTCATACATTCAATATCAAAATGTGAAAAACTTCAGCATTTTTGAGGTAGTCTTGTTTATCATTGAAAAGAATGTAACAATTAAGTACTTTTAGGCGTGACAAAAACACAAAGAATTACGAACTTCTACTTGGTTGAACTTGCTTGTCTGTCTGAGAGTTACTAATATATTAAGAAATGACATTTTTTACGAGTGATTTAATTATGAAGTGTAGGAAAGCGAGCGTAAACTGTCATTAAGCTTCTCAGCACTTCATATGGCAAGAGTCACAGTTTCCCGGTTTCGGCTTGGACGATAAAGGGGCAACTTACTGGGCAAAACAGAGGGACCATTCTGTGCACAATTCAGTGACACCGGCACGAGTCACGGAAGTACCCCGTAAAAACAGCGGCACTGCTTGTTTTCGACAAGAATTGTTCGATACTCAAGTCACCGTATTTTTATGACTTTGAAGTCCAGGAAATTCTTGTTTAATTTAATGGAACTTACCACGGCTTTACTCCAGGTATTCACACCTGTCTCTAGTCTGGCATCTAGGAGCAGACCGATTCAACAATAAACATCGCGCAATGCGAACATTATAATAACATTAAGAGAGCACTACACATTATTTCTTATACCAGATATCCCAGACTCTTCGTCCAAACCATGTACTCTTGATCATATCGGCACCTTTTTCTGCAATCATAATACTTGGAGCATTTGTATTGCCGGACGTAACTCTAGGCATTACAGATGCATCGATAACTCGAAGTCTTTCGATACCATAAACTCTAAGTTCAGGGTCAACAACTGCTTCGTCGTCTCCAGGAGGTCCCATGCGACACGTACCCGCTTGATGATTCTCGGGGCCTGTTTGCCTGCGAACTGCACATTCCCAGTAAGCGTCACAGCCGAATGTGAAGTTTTCGCAGCCCGGAACTGGCGTCTCGTCGAGCTTGAACCCATATCGCTGCAAACTCGGTGTCTGGGACATGGCTATTGCGATCTTGATGCCATCGACCAGGGTGGAAACGTCGTCAGGGTGAGACAGGTACCTTGGAACTATCTTTGGTGGGGCCAGAGGATCCGCGCTCCTCAGAGTGATGAATCCCCGACTCTTCGGATGAAGCACCGCAGGAATTATATTGATAGTTCTCTTGGAATTAGTGTTGTTGGGATGAGCCCTTTCGCCAACCTGACCAGTTCTAGCGCAGTTGGCAAGGAAACCACCGAAAAAGTACTGAAGATCAGGATTATCGTCATCGGGATTGTTATATTTGGAATTGAGAATAGCAGTGACTTCTGATATCCCTGTTCCTGACATCAAACCGTCTCGGAACAGAAGATATTCCATAGCTGTCGCCCAGTTCAGTGCTTGTGTGTCGGTATCGTTGATGTGGAAATTCACAAAGAATGCAACATGGTTGTGCAGATTCCGTCCTACACCTGGAAGATCTAGGATGACAGGGATGCCAGCCGATTTAAGGTCTTCTTTAGGCCCTATTCCAGACAGCATAAGAATCTGAGGGGAGTTAACAGTACCTCCTGATATTATTATCTCATTTCTGGCAAGGACGACTTCCTTCATTCCAGACTGCCCCCCTCTGATTATCACCACTCCGTAGGCCTCTTTAGTGGTATCGTTAACGAGTACTTTTGCCACAGTCGTGTTGAGCATGATGTGGAGGTTGGACCGATGTTTGACTGGTCTGAGGAACGCCTTGGCAGCGCTGAGGCGGGAGCCGTTCCTGCTAGTGGTCTGGGCAATGGCGAACCCTGTGTGTGACAAGCCATTCAGGTCACGAACCTGGTAGCCCATCTCGCGGCCTGCTTGCAGAATGGCGTGAGACAGAGGTGGGTGGTAAGGGAACTGCGTTACTGTGAGGTACCCGCCCACACCGTGGTAACCCTGATCCATAAGGTGAGCCTGCTCGTTATCTTCGGACTTCAAGAAGTAGGGCAGGACGTCTTGGTAGGACCAGCCTGCGTTGCCACGCTCAGCCCAATCGTCGTAGTCTCGACTGCTGCCACGCATGTACATCATGCCGTTCATGACGCTCGTTCCGCCGAGGACCTGGAACAGGCACAGAGACTGCTACATCCCTATATTTCACTTCGCTTGGAAGACACTTCATCATTCAGTGTAACAGGTGACACACCAGATAAGCATAAACAGAGTCATAACAAACTTTGACTACAAGGTATAAATCGATGGACAGTGTTTCAAAATGTATCTGGAAACGACATTAACAAATAGAAGTGAGATATCAGTAAGCCCCTCTGCAACGCCGGACAGTATCTACCAGACTATATATGGCGCTGTCAGAAAACAGAGAGATTTGTGAAGAAACCAGAGAAAGAATAAACTCCTAAATGCCTATTAACATGCGTCGAAGAAGCCATTATATCTTGTGTACCTTTCAAAACGCAGATGATGAGAGCAAACAGAACATTAATTCTGCCTGTTGTTTTGTATGGGTTCCCTGTTTCAAGGACGGAATACAAATTTTGCCCATCGCTGTTACACAAAGTGTTCTAAGATGTATGTAGACATTTAAGACGTTCCATAACGAGAACTATGATTCTTGCTTTCAAAACGTTATTAACATTATCACGAAAGAAATATTGGTTTGATGCAGTCTATAGAAACCGTTCTGCAGTATGCGAAGCGGTAGAAAGTCTTTCATCAAAATGACGGTTCTTAAGAAGTTAAAATGGGTCGCTTTCCTTTGCACCGCTGTAGTAAAGGCCCGTTCATTTTAAACCAATTTGCATTGCTGATTCAGGAAAACGTAACAGTGACTAATAGATATTTGAGATTCTCCGACGCTTATGCCTGATTTTCTGCTTGCGAGTTATGTTATGGAAACAGTCCCTAAGAACGCCAGAGGAAAACTAAGCCCTGATTTCAAGAGTCCTTTTGTTGACAGCGTCAGTCTGGAAGGCTCATGTCGCATCCCTTTATCTTCACGGACGTAGCGTCCATTGAATATCAAGTAATAAAGGATTTCGAATACGCGGTTGTAAGCTAATTGAAGGAGCATTAGCTGAAGAGATTGAGGAATACGACGAAAGCCTCAGTCAGGGTAGTCGATTTTCGAAGTGGCTCCCTACAGAGTATTGCAACTGCGCAGGCGTGCTCCGAGATGTGTTACAGAAACTACAGAAACTTTTGAGACAAACTGCATGTGTGATGGCTGTAGGGGGCCCTTGAGGCAGGCCTATTACGTGCGGTTGCCGTGATGTGTGAATGTGTGAATGTGTGGTTACTTGCGGCAGAGACTAAATGCAAGAAAGTGAAAGCGATATGGGAAGATAGAACGAAAGAATAAGAATACGGAATTGAAAGAGAGAAATGATTAAGAAAATAAAATAAAAGCAAGAATGACAGGAAAATGGAGTGAGGAAAATAGAAAGGAAGAAAGATATGGAACGGTATAAAGAAACGAAGAAAAAGGACGAAGGAAGAATAGGAAGAAGAGAGAAAGAAAGGAAGGAAAGAAACGAAAGGGAACAGAAAGATAACCAGAAATTAAGGAAGAGGCTACTGTAGGGGAAGAGAGAAACAAAATGAATAGGAAAGAAAACAAAAGAGGATGGGAGAATGAAACCATAAATTAATGATTGCGTAAATGAATGAGACCGACACAATTAACAGCCGTCAATTAAAAATGCAGTTTGGTGATCAGTAGGGCGACTTTCTACAAGTACCTTGCCCCGAGGCCAGTAGCACCTTTGGCCCATCTCGCCGAGGCAGGCCCCTTCCTCTGGTTCTGTCATGTAGCCCCAGTCGATGTCGCTACCCAGGAAGTTGAGGAACATGGATGGTACCTGAGTGCCCGTCGGCTCGTTACCTCCCGCCTCAATCAGCAACACCTTCCAGTAGGGAATCTCGCTCAGTCGACTTGCCACAACCGACCCTGCGAAGAGATGCGCGCAAGAAACAGCGAAACACTTAGAACTTTGGAATCTCGCTTACATAATAAAATGTACAGGCCATTAGGCACATCGGCATCGGCGCTTCTGTCACAGGACACTTCGGCTGGACAGGGAGTAAAAACGTAAAACAGAACAAGTTGTTTCATACCTGCGGATCCTCCACCCACCACGATGTAATCGTAAATGGGGTCCGGAACGATGCGACTTTCAGGGCGGCCGCAGGGGTCCTCCAGGTCGCACTGCGACCGAATGAAAACTTCGAGCAGCCCCATGAACAGCATGAAGGCTGAGCCCCCGCACGTGCTGGCCAGAGTAGGCCCCGGCTGCGTTACCGGACAGTTACAGGTCATCGTGTATGAAAAGAGCGCGTTTTGCTTCCGGCCTGGATCAGAATTAAACAACAGAACATATTAAGGAAATACGCCTACAGTCCACGACTGTAATCTTGAGACTTGCAAGGGATGCAGGAAGTCCGTAACGTTAAAGGCAGACGCTATCCTTCCTCCTTCACCCCACTTCCTCACCCCGCAAGTCTCAAGATTACAGTCGCGAACTGTACTCATACTTGTTTTTTTTACTGATATTTATGGTGTATTTAACGACACTGCCATCGGCTCAGATTTTACAGCTTCGAATGATAGGATGAATAATGAATTCGAAAAGATGCGGAAGGAAGCCGTCGTCAACTCGTTCATGTTACTAGCCCAGTTTTACACAGACCATGAACAGAGCCTGTCGGGGTGGCGCCTACGGGATGTATGATCGATAATTTGAAAGCTAGCGTGCTCTTTATGTCCGAAAAATATCTACTTTTTGCGATCAGATTTACGAAAGAGCAAAATTACGCTATTTGGGTAACCATTATTGAGCGCTAGAACACATAAAGCATTTTCTGCAGCATTGTTTAGAAGTACGTGTATGTAATAGGCCACGGACAATATTTTGTACAATATTAAATTCAATACATTGTTTCTATTCTCTTAATATTGATAATGTAGCTGGATGCCAATGTGTGAAGTTAGTGGTTATTGTGGAATAGGATTAGTTTTAACAAATTAGACAAAAAAATATTTTTAAGAACAGGCACATGGAGTTGTTAAGTGAAATCGTGTCTAAGAGCTGTAACCAGAGACCAATGCCATAACCTAAGAGAACACTTATACATAATTATTGCAACGGCAATGTACCGGCCTGAACTGCTTTAATTTTCTTCTCCGTGAAGGTTATGAAACACACATGACCAAAGTGTTAGTGTACGAATCCTGTTGGTTAGACTTGTTGAGCAACAAAATAATAATACGATAGATCGAGGCGTGTGTATGTCGTTACCTGAATGGTCCTAGGACACGAAAAAGACTCAGAATGTACTTGCATTCTTTTACTTTTTCAGTCTGAAGAATGTAAATTTATGAACAAACTTAACTCATCCGTCGTAAATGTCTGCAAACTTCTAGCAGACTGCACGGCTCAACAACTCAAAACACACAGATTTAACGAATACTGGACCGAAATTGATATGTTATTTCCCGCTTTTTGCAATAGGCCGTTCCCCTAATAATCATACAGTCTTCTAATAATGTATCTTTCATTTATTATTGTTGTGGAAAGTAGAGTGCTAATGAACGAGTTACCAAGTAGACAGGAAGTATTACTATTGTCACAACAATTGTATATATTGCAAATTTTATTTTTATTTACATATAACTGTCATTCTCACGTTTTGTGGCATGTATGTTACTGTTATTACTTTAGTGACCATACAATTATCATACAATTTTCTTCCTCTCTTTTGAATAACTTAGCGTGAGAGAATAGTACGAGTATTATTACAGTTGTGCGTTTCTCATAGAAATTCTGTTACGTGGTGAATGTAGTGAAAGTGCTGGGAGGTTGAGGTGAGGTCATGATGTGCTGCACTGTCAGAGGGTCGGTCGTATTTCCGGCATGACAACAATTGCTCTGCAACACAGAAACCCTAAAACAATATATAATTCTGCTCTTAATTGCGTGCTGTATAAACTAAAGTCATTGGGTATGATCAGCTGTCTTGTCCAATCAGGTACAGCTCACCTCCTTATACTGTTATCAGTGGCGTTCGACCCTTTCTTTGACTAGATCATTGCCTTCTAATTCGATTTCGAAGTGTATCAGGTATGCACTTCGATTCTGTCTGAGGTTTTTGCAGTCTTTATCCAGATAAGCGTTTTTCCGATGACTTCTTTTTGGCATACTTTACTCAGCGCTACAACACGTATTTGGGACATAACCGGTCCGAAAATCGTTCGTTGCACTTGTCATGAGTCTTCTACATGTCTTGAAATGAATCGTGGAACTGTCAATATCTTGAAATACTCAGTGTTCGCTTAATACCCAATTCTGTCCAGTTGACTGTGTGCAACAGTCTTCTCATCTCAGTCGACGATCAAAACTCAGTAGCGAGAGAGCGTTATTAAATATCCGATTACTTTTTTCATTGATATTTAGAAACGACAAGTTTAATATAGGCTCGTATCAAAGTACAGGTATGCATAATAATTCCTGTCTTCACAACAATTCACAGCATAGCGCTTTGAATTTATTTCTCTTTGAAATTTACTAACAGAAGGAAGATGACTGTCTTCTGGGATGTTACGCCGTGTAGCCTAGTAGATAATGGAAGCAGCAATCTCCTCTGAAACGTCGGTAAACTTCTACCGGACTACACGGAGAAACATACCAGAAGACACCAATCTTCGTACTCGTCGCAGTTAGTACCCGATTTTAATATTTTCACAAAAAAACTTTGAGATATTTAAAAATAGAGAAGTGCTTAGACTAATGATCAGAACTGGAGTCCAGGTGATGAATAGGTTTTGTGGAGTGTCAAGATGTCTCCGTGTTTTAATGTGAATCAGCTGCGTTGGAACAAACGCTTGTCTCTGCAAGAATCGATATATTTTTGTAAGATTTGATGTCTTCACAGCGGTGAGTATGAAGATTTCTGTCTTCTGGGTTCTTGCGCCGTGTAGTCTGGTACAAGTTTACCAACGTTTCAGAGGTCATACTGCCTCCGTCATCAGGGCGATTGAGACTACACAGCACAACAACCCAGAAGACAGAAATCTTCGATATATTTTGGGTTGCAAGACTACTTAAGAACCCAGCGAATGGAATGAAGGCACGCGAATCGTAACAGACATTGGTTTTTATTTAGATGCGTTATTAATCCAACGCCATTAGTGATTTAGGAACGCCACTGACAAATATGATATAAATCGTATTGTAATCTGATGAAAGCTGAGTCAGCTAAGTCTTCGTGTATTTGCGTTTATTTATTTTGAACAAAGAGAAAATCGTGTTCACGATATTCTCGTCCCAGTTGTAGGAATTAGATGAAGCTGTTCTTGGAATGAAGACTAATGTCTCTTCCAGAAATGCAGGAGTGTTTCATAATCTTATGCGGCTCTCTGCAGGAACCATGTCTGTATTGCGCGGTGTAAATAATTACAAGCACGTGTTTATTTACAGCATAGCAATTAACGCGCCTTATTAAGTTGGTCATTTGTCAGCACGGTATGACGCTGCCTCAAGTTGAGGATGAATACAGTCTCTTGGTGAGGAGGACAACTGCAAGTATATTGAACGATCAGTCGCGAACAGATTACAAGTGCCTTGTGCTTTAACCTGATAGCTTAAACTGAATAGATTCATAATAAATTGGCAACTGTATATATGTAAATTATGTTTAAACTATGACGAACAGGCCGGGTGTCAATTGTCATTTTAATAACTTACGTTTATTGCAAATGAAATACACCGAAGACTAATTAGTCTTCCATTTTCAAATATTATCCCATAAAGGCCTCGCATTCCGTTAGAAGTGCTTCACGCTGTATCTTCTTAAGCTGTTTGTAGATTATCTCGTTCTTTTTAAATTCATTACCGAAACATTTGACAAATATTTATAAGTTTAAAGGACTTTCGTTTCGTGCTCATGTGTCACTTTGTAGTTTTTTGCCGTCTTCCTCTTTTGTTTTCATTTTGCCTTGTCGGTTTTCTAGTGGTGTGCCAACCTTTGAGCGATGCATGAAATTGGCCAGTGACAGTGGTATTATTTCGTACGAAACTCTGATGACATTTCAGTGGTCTTCACTCACGAGTAACATTTTAAGCACAGTGTGCGCTTTGCGCTAAGCGGGTGGAAGAGGGAATGTGTGACGTGACAGCGATGTCCGTGTTGCATAACTTGTCGGCTCGTTCTCACAAGCAACTTCATGACTACACACAGCTGCATCTCGAAGTTACTGTGTTCGACTGTCGACCTGTGCATTTATGCTGCTTCTCTTTAAAATGTCACGTTTTGTAAGAGCTGAGTAATAAATAATACTAAAAATCTTATCGCTTGTGATTTAAAAAGTGATATGTAAAAGTACACGAAAGGTTTTCTTGTAGAAAATATGCATGCATCGTTTCTGTTCTCGGACTGATATCTTGGAGACTGAAAGAAATGTGTTAAAATCGAGTATAATTCACTAGTAAAATCTCTAGCTCCACTGCTGTTGGTGAAGCTGAAGTCACTAATGAGGTTCAACGTAACACGTTTTGTCCTGAGAATATAACGGTTGTTCTTGGGTAGAATGTGACGTGAGTGCTAATTGCCCAGTTTATATTCTGACCTGCAAAAAACTGCTTAGGAAATAAGCAGTTCTGGGACCAACCTTGTGAAGCCTAATTTCCTTAAAATAGGGCAAATTATGTCGTGAGGCTGGCAAGAAACATAAAGAAATAATTGGGCCTACATAATTTGTCAGTTTCTGTGCATACGCACATAACTAGTAAACCCCATGAATTGCAATGATGTCAAATTTGACTGACGTGGTTAGGTTCTGCATTCCTGTTACATTACTGAACAATTTGGCTCAAGCTGTAACGCTTCTGAATTGCATTCGAATCACGACCGGTTTAAATTCAGGCCAGAACATTGTCATGAGAGACCTAATTTGGCGATGAAAGAACAGAATTCGGACGTCATCAATTATTTATACGAGATTTAGCTGTTACGCTGTCTCGAAATAAGGGGGTGGGACAAATCGTTATATTGTAGGCAGAGTAATTTGGGAGTTGGTGGGAAATCAAACACACATCCAATTTACCATCTGTGGCATTTTAACACCCGCATCACCAGGAATTAGATTGTTAAAGTGAAGAAAGATGAAAGTGGTTATCCTCCGTAGATGTCTGGTATAGTGTAGGAAGGAGACGAGTCATGCTGTGAATTTACTTTTACGAAGGCTTCTGTGTCTCGTATTATCGTCTGCTTCTAAAATGTTAACGATTAAAGTATATTTTGCATCTTTTTTTTAGCGTTTTGGAAGGTGGTCCCTCACTCTACAACGTAAGAATAAAATAGTATTAAAATATATTAAAATTGTCCGTCAATCACAATAAAGTAATATAAGATAATTAAATGGTTAAAATATTATCCTTTGTTCCGTATCGAGTACTCGATTTACATATGGAACATTCTCGACATGTTTCGGCTTTCATAGAGCCGTCATCAGGTGTATGTTATAAACTCTTAATTCAATTGATTGACGGACAATTTTAATATATTTTAATACTATTTTAAATAAAATCACAATATGACGCACCTACAATATCGTAAGAATAGAGATTGAGTGATGTTTGAGAACAGGGTGCCGAGGGAACATTTGGGCACAAGAAGAGGCTGTAGCAGAATGCTGAAGAAAACTGTATTGAGAGGAATTTAATAATTTTATCTCTTCAGCAATTATTATTATTATTATTATTATGGTGAACATTTCTGAAGGTTCGAACTCAGTCTTGGAGACCTCATGCTGATGGAGATCCAACCCCCTCAGTGTGTTTAGTGCTCTTTTATTCACGATGATGGTTCCTTCCAGATCCTTACTCGCCGTTCGTAAAACTATCACCCCCCCATGTGACTCAACAGAACATTGTTATGCCTGACCTGTGTCTCGAGCCACCAATTGCAATGTCGCAATTGGATAAGTCGTGATGGTTTCGTCTCAGAGTTTAACTCAAGGCAGCAATCCGCCCTGCGGCACGCCAAGCACCAAGACGAGGTTCACCTTGGTCCGGAAAGCGTTTTACCTCGTGTGATCGTCTGTAATTTCGAAAATGGAATGGCGCTGCTACGTAGGACCCCACCCATCGGCTCAGATGCAGCACTTCCTATATGAGCCTACAAGCGGTTGCCTTTTGCTGAAACCGGATTTTTCCCCCCTCAATTTTTAACCTCATTCAACAGCTGCAGGTCCTCCATTATAACAGTAATGACATACGTTATTCTTTGGCGCAATGCTTTTAACGATTTGTCTACCACATTTGATCGCTTAACATTTCCGACAGTCTGTTTTGAGGTATGTAGTCGTGGCCGGCCGACACACACGCTTTTGAAATGCTGGAAGGTATCTCCTCAATTCGGGAGTGGTCAGTGACCCGTTGGCTTTCTTATATAGAAATGCTGTACCAGGATTGACCAACTGATGACCCACGAAAGATAAGCCTTCTAGGCCAAAACTGTACAGCTGTGAAACATGGTCTCTTATATTGAGTGTTTCAAGGCGAAGTGCTCAGGAAGATATCTGGGCCAAAGAGTGATAGAGTAGGGAAGTGAAAAATATTTGATATTGTCCAACGAGGAACCTTGTGATTTATACAGATCACTCTGTGTTGTCACAATAGTGAATTAGAGGAAGCTATGATGGGTTGGACATGTAGCTGGGATGAGAAGTCGAGCCATGGATATAAAATTGTGGTGGGGATAGCCCACTTGGAAGAACGAGGAGATGACTTGATACCATAAATATGATTATTGAGGATGTATGTTACAAGGGTGAAATGTGGATTGAACTTGCTAAGGATCGTGTCTATTGACGGAGTTCGGTATTAGAGGTGTTGGATTATCATGTTCTGCTGCTGCTAATTACGAGAGGCCTTATTGCGCACGTGACCACAATGTTGTTCGAATTTTGAAGTATGAAACTCGACAATGCAACTAGGAACTAGACCTGAGTAAGAATTTATTGTTTCACTTGGTTGCTTAACGGCGATGTAGGTGTATGTGGTACCGAATTTCATAATATTTATTGGTGTCCATATTAAGGGCAATGCGCACCCTTACACGCGTATAAATTGCTGCTCAACTTGATTTAAACCCTTTGCCCATCTATTGAGTTGGAACACTTGAAATACCCTTAACACTGGAGTCGTGTGTAGAATGATAGAACGAATTGATTATAAGCTTTGCCTGGACATGGAAAAACTCTCTCAAAAATAGACCGTGTAATGTGTTATGTGTGGCTTCTGTCTGTCCAGTGTTATCATAAAATTTAGAGGAGTTTTTGTTTGTTAAACTACAACGACGACGACTTTAATAATGAACAAATTCATACTACAGACATGTGAGGGAAATTTCGAAAGCTGCTTTAAATTGCAGATATGGAGAGACAGCTGTAGATATTTTCTCAGATAGGTAAGGTTGCTGAGCAAAAAGATCCATTCGCTAATCCCGGAGTGCGTGTCCATTTTATGCTACTTGGCAACTGTATGGAAGTTCACTTTTATCCTCTTTTAGTATAAGACTACGAATTCAGTTATTTCAAGCATTTCTGTGTAAATTAAGGGGAGTTTACTGCACATGACTTAATCGGAATCAAGTCATTCATTACTTTGTAACAAAATATCATACTACATAATTTATATATATTGCAGTTTAGTAAACTACTATTATCTGCCATTAGAATGCAAACAGAAACTGGCAAGGTCAGTATTGGAAGTGGCATTGGCCCCTGAAGGTGCATTTGTTTTGTGCAGTGGTGCCGATCAACTGCCTACGTTTGTGCAATACTTTGTTAATTGAGCTGATTTGATAACAAGGTCGTGCCATTTGTAACCAACGTAAGTCCTAGAGCAGAATTATTTAATTACTTGGTAGTTCACGACAGATGTGGAATTATTTTCCAAAACGTCAATTAATTTAAGCACAGTACATTTCGATAAAGATGATCTGTGAGAATTTATTATGTCCGTCCGTCTGTCTACTGTTTATTAGTAAGTAATGTGCCCAATATTCGAGCCAGGTTTCAATTAAAGTAGTTACGGTAGATCGACATTAAATTCTGTCACTATTTTGATTTAGTTTAATTTGGTTCATTTTAAGGTCCGGTTTACTTAAAGGACTTTTGTGCTCTGGTGTTCACAAAAGGGGTTAAGTTACCTCATGGTGCTCGTTTGAAACAATCACTCCCTACCCTCCAGTCAGGAGTTACAATATTTGTTTTATTAGCGTGATTAATTTTTCTGGATTATAATATTCGTAATATGTTATCGTCTTACGAAGACAGACACGACAGACGAAATGCTGTAACAACTACATTTTATAGAGGAGTACGAATGTCATATTCAATGTTTGACATACATAAAAATATGGGTTCAAGAACGCCAAGTTCAATAACGGATATCGGCTTACCACTTGAAATACTCCTTTTACCAAATCCAGTTTCAACATGGCTGGTTTCTGATTAAACCAACAGGCAAGAAAGGTCAAGGAGTGTTAACGAACGTTCAGCGGTACCTGTGTGAGGGATTAGTATGTAGTATCTGCTAAGTTAGTGTGAAACATCAAATAAAATAAAATGTCTATTGAATACTCATTGTCTTTCTGCTTCATTGTTTGCACGGCTCATTCTGCCAGATGGACAAAGATGCTGTGTGTGTGTGTGGAGCATGAAAACAATTTTAAATTAAGGTATGAAAGGAAAGATGAATGTTTGGAAAGTTTGAGACTAGAATTTGTGAACATTTGAAACATATACAGCTCTTTGATCTATTACGCAAAATATCAAAATGGCTGTTATAAAATTATCTCTATATCGTAAATAATTTTCGATATAATTTTATGTAAAACTAGAGGAGAAACATGCAATAGGCACGCGCGCACACACGTAGCATATAAGGATAATGGTACGAGCCTGATAATATAGACGGTGATGATAATAGTAATAATAAATATAGTTGTTATTTCCATTTCGACAGGAATCAAGCTTCTGCCTCCTATAAAGAAATGTGGGCTGTACTCACATGGTACGACCCATATATAATGTACGAATTGAGAAATTTCTACCAAATTAGTACTGGTGCCTTAAGTATACTTGCAAAACTCCGGATGAAGAACGACAACACATGTTATTTCGTCATTCTTACCAATAACTTAACAACTTAACGAGACTGTATAAGTGTATGTTATCCTGAATCAGCGTTCTTTATGAACGAATGGACATCGTATAATTATCATACATTCCGGTCCTTAAATTTGAACTGCGATTAAGATAATGGATTATAGAAATTACAATTATTATTCTGTCCATGTATGCTTTAAGCTTCCTTGGCCAAGCAGATGTTAATCAAGCTTGGGATAAAGCACAGTTCAGATGCAGTAATAACTTACTGCATCTGCTAGGAAATGCAACAGGTGGTCATTAATGCTCTTTGCGGTTGTACGAATTGAAGCTAAAGGAAACTGATGATACAGCACAATAACTCGTGGATCCTGTCGCGCTTTTAATGCGGGCTTCACTATGCAACATTGTGTTATTATTGTCTGTACAGTCGAATAACCTTAATGCTGTGAAGATAAAAGGTAAAAGAACGAGACAATGCGTGTACACCAGTCATCATTGATAAGTGTAGACAGCGTGGAAGGGAAGTTCCAGGCATTTTTGACCTTTGAAATGAACTGAATTGGTCATGTCCTAATCCATATGAAAACCGCCAAGAAAACCTAAAATCCTACGTATAAATTACACATTTTAATATATATGTCAGTGGTTTAATGTATCTGAGCTTCCAACGATGGCGAAATGCCGAAACGTGATAAAAAAATCTTACTGCTGTAATTGAAATGATCATATAGCTGTGTTAACGTTGTCTATAAAACGTAAATGATTAAATAGTTTCGGTGGGGACAAGGTGCAGTAGGCTACAGCGGAGCGATTAGTGTCTACCAGCAGTTAGTAACGCACTCAGTCAGCACCAGTTGCTCAATGGCGTAAAGGTTTCTTATGGATGAGTTAGAAACCTGTCCAATGTTACAGGTATAGGAGGCGAAAACTAGGTCAGACGCATGCGTGCAAGTTCAGGGGAGGAGGTGTCGAAATATAGGCACCACCAAAACAGATTGACCCTAATCTGGTGCGGAGACTTTCATAATGGGTTTTATTTGTACAGCACAGATGTATTTTGGGCGTGGTACTTTGTAATGCATGTTGTTTGGCAGTGTGTAAAACGAAAACAATTATATATAATCTTTGCCTGCTTTTTCAGATTTGTTACATAAGGTAAAATACGTCTCATAAAGCAACACACTTTCGGAAGAACAAATCCTTCCAAAGAATCTCATTTAAACAACTGAAAAATAAGGTGCAAAACGTTCATAGGATCTGACAGTCAGAACAGTAACTGAAGTTATTCCGAGGAGAATCTGAGGTGAGCAATGTAGTGGGAAACACTTTTGTTTTCTGATAGCTCATTCGTTTCGCTATGATTGTTAAACAAGCAGTGAGAGAAATTTCTTCGCTGTTTCTCAACAAACATTTTACTTTGAACTGTCCATAGTACGTCACAAGCCAGAAGTCTGCCATCTACATTTTAATGGACTTAATGGAAATGTAAACAATAACACAGCACTTTAATCTCTTAACTGATACGTGAATATTACTTGCACATATCCAGTAGAATGGTTTTTTATATTACGTCAGAGGTCTTATGGTTTACTAGGAAGCTATCCCACTACGCTTGGAATGTACGCGGTTACCGAGTGATGAAACTTCAGTGGGCATAGTTTGATTTATGCATTAAACCATATATGGACTTCGAAAAATAACCAGCAGACATGACCATACGAAAGGAGAAAGAAAATTATTTTCTATAAAAGAACATTAAATGTATTACGATTCGTAATACGGTGTCATATTTGAAGATAAAATGTATTTTTGCGCATTAGGAAAATTTCCATACCAGCAGTTATTGTGATTCGTTACAAACTGAAATTCGAAGTCTATTAACATGAAGGTGCACAAATAACACTGTACCAAAATTCAAAATTTTGCAATGTGAAAGGACGAGCTGGTGAATATGGCATCAGAGTTGATGTTCTCATTGCGGTGCAGACAGCGATGTTACTACCCAGCAGACGAACACTGTGTACGTAATAAGTAACGAACATCGATTACTGAATGTGAAAGTGATATCGTGGATCACAGGGAACACGAAAAACCAGGAATTGGCCCAGTTTGAGCGAAAAAGATCTTTTTGATTTGGCCACAGAAACCTTTGAAGTTCGTGACGGCCATCGGCGATATTTGGGGCATCTCACCTTCCTTTAAGACGGATAGTATTGTTCAACGAATAGCAATCAGAATTTCTCCATATCGTCTGCCAAATTGTTTGGTAAATGGGTGATTGATTTGAGTCACGATGTATTCCTCCTGATTGAATCCTCCAAAATATATTTATCGCCCTGAATTATTCATCGACTTTGAAGTCAGATCCTGTTAACATTCAGAAGAAATTGAGTTGTTGGACGATGTTCAAGTTCCCGCAACGAAATTCTCAGGTAGCGTAAGAAAATGATCGACTAGGTCTATAGTAAACAACCACTAACCTAAGGACAAGAACAACTAAATTTATTGAAGCAGAACAACATTATAATGGCCGTGAGAACACGAACAGACTTTAAAAAAAACATAACGCATAAATCTCTTAATGTCGACAAAGAACTCTTGACGTTTCGGCATACCACAAGTCTGTGTCACATTGCCACTGACAGTTAAAACTGTGTACTTGGCCCTTTTAAATTGTATATTTTCAGACGTTGTCCTCTTTCAAAGTTATGGACTTTGGAACATGGTTCCGCTATCCCCTCCCATTTCTGAGGGTCGCAGCAACCGACTTCATAACTCAATTTTCTGCTCCTTACCACCTGTCCGTCCGGTGACAGCATCAAACGTCTGAAGACACGGGTTGGGAAGGAAGTGGTAGACTGACGATTTCTGTCTTCCGGGTTATTGCTCTGTGAAGTCTGGTCAATGTTTACCAACGTTTCAGAGGTCATACTGCCTCCGTCATCAGGGCGATTCTTAGTATGAAGATTTCTATCTTCTGGGTTGTTGCGCTCTGTAGTCTGGTCGATGTTTACCAACGTTTCAGAGGTCATACTGCCTCCGTCATCAGGGCGATTCTTAGTATGAAGATTTCTGTCTTCTGGGTTGTTGCGCTG
>NW_019059957.1:36539-77684 GCF_000696155.1 Zootermopsis nevadensis | reverse complement strand
AAGACAGAAATCTTCATACTAAGAATCGCCCTGATGACGGAGGCAGTATGACCTCCGAAACGTTGGTAAGCATCGACCAGACTACACAGCGCAACAACCCGGAAGACAGAAATCGTCATACTCACCGCTGTGAAAACCTCAAATCCTACAAGTGGTAGACTGTTTAGTCTCCAAAAGGCAAACGAAACAAATCAGTCGCGGCCATTTGTAAAATAGTTGTTTCAGTAGCCACGTTATTAAAACAAATATAACACATTTATAACACTAATTAGAATTCACGGACCTGCAGCGATCCAAGTACCACAAGCAGGAAAACAGTGCGTACGAAGATTAGTCACGAAGTATGAAAACGATAAGAAGGATGCGCGCGCGTGTGCGTGCGTGAAGTTTATTGGGCTAACCCACCCACACATTAGTTCAACTACAGGACTTTCAGCGTGACGCATGTTCTATTGAATTAGCGACACAAATTCCCAACAAAATTCAACATTGCGTGCCCAGCTTTTACCGCTTTAACATGTTTTATCTTCACAAAATGTATAATTTAGTGCAATGCATTTGTGTTCTGATAGAACCAATGAAATGCTGTTGGGTGAATTGGTCTTTGCAAATGTGAATGCCATAGAAGAGCTCATTAATTGTTTTTATTTTTAACAAATTTAAACTTATAACAACTCAGTTCAGTAAATACGTTAATTTAAACGTTATATTGCTGCCAGATATAACTTGCCTTTGTGAACCGGAAGTGCAAGGACGTGTGGTTATGACTACAAAATATTAATAATATACAGTCTGCTTAAACAGGCCGTATGACAATATTGCAAGCAGACTTTAAGAAAAGGAGAATTAAAACGTAATTGCAGGAAGTTTTAATGTTTTCAGACTACAACCGGTTCCAGGCAGTTAATTTTGAACATTAGTTTATTCTAACACGCACTTAGAAAATAATATGGCATCGTCAAAAGCAGATTATTATTTAACTTCTGAAATATTGACGTATTTTGAAGTGTTCCACATTGTAGATGGCTGTCTTCTGGTTTGCAGTGTAACGTAGACGTTTATCAGCATTTTAGAGGTACTTGCTGCCTCAATTTTCATTACCAAAACCCTGAAGACAGCCGTCTTTATACTCGCCGAAGTGAGAACCTCAAATCCTACTGTGACCCACTTACTGGCTAAATGACAGATTTAATATTAAATAAATTGAAGTGTCTGAAGTAGTAGAAATATTCCCATGGTTTGACTGAGTACTGAGTAGCTAAATTGTGATCGAGATCGAAGATCTCGAAATAAGACGTGAAATATCAACTGTGATCGGTATTTATTTTACACAACGGTAAATGACTGCTTTTGTGTTTCTGCTGAGTGACAGCAAAGAGCAACTCCCCTGTATCTATTGTCTGTCAGTTCAGTGTGTTCATGAAAACAAGTGTCTTCATTGTCAGAAAATCGAAGATTATTGTTAGGCAGAGTTCATGAAATGTCAGGAGTAGGGCTGACGTGCTATCTTAATGGCAGCAGCCTGCTATTAAGGACAAAACGGGAAACTGCATCCTCCTTTCTTATGACCTTTCATGAATTTCATTCTATACTGACATTGCTCATCCGTAGCCGGAGATGAAGCTAAATGTATCAAAGTGTTGCAACAAGTGGTTCAACTTGAACAATCTCTAACCACGTGAGCCATTATTCAAAGCAATGCATTGATGTAAGTAAAAAAAAGGGGGCCTACTGATGGAAGATTCTTCTTCTTCCATGGCTCTCCGGTCCGTATTCGGTCCATGGCCTCCTCAATTCTCCTCTTCCATTCGGTCCTCTGTTAGGTCCGTCTGTCCAGGCTTTGATTGAGGTTTCGAAACATCTTCCTTTTTACGGTGCAAGGTTGTTAGCCTTGCGACCAACCCCCAACCTGGAGGACCAGGGTACCTGTCTTAGTTTGACCTCTCCCCCTCGACCAATCTGGCTAGGGACGCCCTACCAGTAGCTATGCTGCCGCCAGCATAGCTCATGGGATCACTGAGGTACTCAAGCCCCACCACCACTACAAGGTGCAGGTTCTTTCTATCGGACTCAACTGAGTAGTTGCCCACTCTCCTTTTTAACCTGAGGACGCAAGCAGAACCAGCTTCCGAAACGTAGTGTTCTATTTAAAAACAGATGATGGAAATAGTCCAGGAATTTTGTTATGCCTGATTGTATTTGTTCTGCAATGTATCGTATTGCCCTGTGCTGTATTACGTGTACAAGGAAAAGAGTCCGAATTCACTAGTTTGTAAGGAAACGCATTATTCAATTCAATTCAATTAACTGAAATGACTTTCCATATTCAATAAAAATGACTTGCGTCTTTTGTTTCTGCAGTTTTCAGCTGTTTTGTTTTCAATACTTCGTTGCTGTCTCGAGGCGTGGTCTGGCCTTGAGTTAGTTGAAGTGTCCTGTGCAAATTTAACGCAGTTCATTCAACTGTTTAGTCGCCTCCTGGCAGTTTCTGTACTTTCGTTCTAAGCCCTACGGTAAATTACGAATGTTTGTCGCTGCAGTTCTTAATTTCGTGTGTAATATTGCACTGAATATTTTATTTTACGTTGTACATTCCAAATTAAGTTTCGAATATCAGTCTACATTTGATTTAATCCATGATATCAACAAGCAAACGAAACCAATTTTCTGCAAACCTGCACACTTATCCCCCTCTGACGACGAATAATCGTCAGTAACAGCCAGCTCGTAAAGAATCTTTCTTAAATTTAATGAAGTCTTCAAAGAACAATTGGTTTTTGTACACGTTTTAACTTTTGCTACAGTAATTGCCATGGTAATGGCGAGAGCGCTAATTTGATAATGGGTAGGAAGAATAGAGGAGGCAACAAATACCTCTGAAACGTTGGTAAACATCGACCAGACTACACGGCGCAACAACCCAGAAGACAGAAATCTTCATACGAGGTGCGATCGAAAGGTTTCAAGACTGTGCGTATAAAAACCCGTACACTTATCTCAGGTATTAAATTCATCCATCACCCTCGAAGTAGTTCCCCTGGGAGTGAACACAACGATCCCAGATGGTGCTTGACAGGCTGACAAAGAAAGATTTCCAGGGATGCTTCCAGGCTTGGCAGCGGCGCTGGGATCGTTGTGTTCACTCCCAGGGGAACTACTTCGAGGGTGATGGATGAATTTAATACCTGAGATAAGTGTACGGGTTGTTATAGGCGCAGTCTAGAAACTTTCCGATCGCACCTCGTCCATACAAAAATATCAAATATACAAATTTATATATTAAATTGAAAGTAGTAGTATAAGAAGTGGGAAATATCAATTTCTTCTCATTTGTAAACTGTTGAAGTTTGACAGCTGATACTGGTAAAGTGTCGTTCAATACATGCAGAATAATTAGTCTTTGGCAAAATTTGATGCACACGCCATTCCGAAATCGCAGGAGGGTCGGTGTAATGCACTACCAAAACGCCCGTAACTAAGAAACAAATGCTAATTAGATGATGCCGGCTGGCACACTGATTCACTATGAATGTAGGCCGCATCCCCTAGCGGCAGAAGCTCGTGCTACATCCGGTTCGCCCTCTATTGACACAGTCTTGAAACTTTCCGATCGCACCTCGTACTCACCGTTGTGAAAACCTCAAATCATATATATATATATATATATAGCTCAATTTGTGCTGTACGAAGTCTTACAATTCAAAACAAAGCTTTAACCTTACATTACAATAATTTGTGCAGAATTGATATCTATTTGTTCTTGCTTTCTTCAGTCATTCGAGCAAAGCAAGGGGAATTCGCATAGCACCACGGACATTGTGTTACTAATTCTATCAGTTTCGCACTGCTTTGCTGCCGTACCATCTGAAGTCTTTCAAGTGATGTGGAAAGGAAAGCTACGCTAATTTAACCCGCAAACTACTTCTAATCAATTAATGAAATTTCTTGAGTGGTCATAACTGAACACAACCTCTTCTTATTTCTTCCCTTTCTTCATCGCCCTGATGACGGAGGCAGTATGACCTCTGAAATGTCTGTAAACATCGAGCAGACAACACAGCGCAACAACCCAGAAGACAGAAATCTTCATACTAAGAATCGCCCTGATGACGGAGGCAGTATGACCTCTGAAACGGTGGTTAACATCGACCAGACTACAAAGCGCAACAACCCAAAAGACAGAAATCTTCATACTAAGAATCGACCCGATGAAGGAGGCAGTATGACCTCTGAAACGTTGGTAAACATCGACCAGACTACACAGCGCAACAACCAAGAAGACAGGAATCTAACAACAACTGCAGCTTATTGAGGAAAATAAAATGAATTTAATGTGGTTCATGGCTTTATTAGAACCGAGATATCGCCATATATTTCTGTTGGTATAAACATTTAGTAATTTTTCGTTTCTCCTTCAAAATCATTGCAGTGCTTCAGTCCCACAAAACACGCCTAAAGTTTTTGTAGCAGACCGCTCAAGCATATCTACCTCACTGCAAACTTTCGTCTTCCTTTAGTCTCCTCAAAAAAGAATAAGAAGAAAACTTTCCTTGGCGGTTGGATGAAATAAACGAGCTCAATGCACTTTCAATTTTGTTGCGAAGTTTACGAAACTATTCATGCAAGCAAATGTAAAAAGCGGAGATATTTAATTAGCCAAATGGCTTTTCAAGAGAAACAAATACGAATAAATATGAGACCAGAT
This sequence comes from Zootermopsis nevadensis, assembly GCF_000696155.1. The sequence continues at coordinate 72,979 of NW_019059957.1, read as the reverse complement.
TAAATTTAATTGAATATATATGAAAAACCGAGAGGAAATATTCATAATATTGAAATTACAAAGGGAAAGAATAGTTAAAACATTTGTTTAATACTTTCTAAGCCTAAGGTATATAATTTATCGGAAAACTTGTCCACTTCACTCTTTAATTGATACCTGTAGACTATTACACATCGAAATTATATTGATGAAATTAAAAAAACTGACTGCTAACAGCAGATAAATATTTAGCTCTAGGCTCAGAGAAAATTTCCATAAAGAAATTTTTGACAGTACGACCCAACCAAATATTTGCTGTTCTACTAATATGCTTAACGAAAGATCCACTTAGAAGAAACAAACTATATTAATTGCGTTATTACTTTAGGCCATGCTATTTTCAACTTACTTCCATCTGAATTCCTTGCTGCATCTAGATACCCCATGTTTCTTAACAGGCGAAGTCATGTTTTTCCTCCGTGTCTGCAATTATCGCAAAACATTAAACAGACCATGATAGCTTTCTTCACAATTCTACACAGCTTCACCTTAATTATTTTGCCATTAGTATCGTGGAAAGATTACAAAGATAAACTGCAGCCGTCATGTTTAGGGTTTAAATCCTGACACATTGCCCGCCATCTTATTTTGGGACTCTATTTTAAAAAAATTAAACTTTAGAAAACTTCTGTGTTTCGTTATAATTGTTCCTGTGTTTGAATATTGGTCACGACACTGGATATCGCGGTTTACTTCAGTCTTCAGTGTCAACATAAGCTGACGTCTAACGCTATTTATGTATAAATAGCTTTTATTTAGTGGGTATTTTTTTTACTTTTCCTGAAAGACGGTCCCTGTCATGTACTCCATAACACTTTAGAAAAGGCGTGTCGGGGATTGCAGCAGTACACGTCTTTCTTGGACACTGATTTCATGGTTTTCCTCCGTTACTTTCTCTTGTGACCGACACGAGCAATGACTGCTGCATTTTTGACGCTTCTGCGCGTCTGTTGTCACTTGCCCTTGTGAGGCAATCAAATTTAGACGGTTGGTGTATAAAGTCGTGAAGCAGACGCCATTTGTACATACTTATACCTCTCTGTCTCTATGCCACCCGCCTTCGTTCGAGTCTGCCAGTTTAGCATGTGATACATTCTCTTTTCCATGTTCATGACCACTTTGCTATTTTCAGCATTGAGCAATGTTTATGACAGAACTCTTGAAGTGAATGAAGACAAACACTTTCACGCAGGATCCTTTGAACAGCATTGACTGTTGATATCACGATCCAATGTGCGTGGGGTCCGGTTTCATGACAGGGTTTTTCTCCTGGCTTTTCTATTCCCTCATAGAAAATTTTGAGACAGTACCGTAAAATATATTTTCTGCTTACCTGCATCGCCTTTCCATACCACATAATCTAAGCATTTCAAACTGCTTTAAAAAAAACGCAAATAATAATAATGTCTTTAACACTAAAATGTTCACTGTTGATCTTTATGTCATGCATCTTGCTGTGTTTACTGTGTGCATATGAGCAGGGCTTAAGAATACAAATTGTCTACAAATCAACCGATTTCTGCAATAACTATTAGACGTATATTTAAGTATAGGTTATGAATCTAAAAGTTCCGGTCAGGAAAGCTAGCAATGGCTGGGGGTTCGTCGTGCTGACCACACGTCACCCTATATCTGGTTGGATCATCGTTCACCTCTGCTTAGGCATGTGAACGTGAGGCCAGCAGTCAAGCTAGTCGGCTTTGGCTCTCTGGAGCTGTTACGACACGGATTTTTTAATGAATCTAAAAGTAGGCTGGTGATACACGTGGTGGTGTTGAAATCTATTATGGTGCCATTTACTATTTTAGTAGGTTTACCCTTATTAATACATATTGATCTTTTATGAAGGAGTCGAAGTCGGAGTCAGAGATTTTAGTATCGACTCCACATCCCTGCGTAAATGTCACGAGGGTTCTTATAGTTGTATACTGCAACATATCTCGAAAGCCATACGACACAAAGTAAATGTCATGTTTATATTATACTCCTAATATAATAGGGAATGTCCATCGTTTGACTGAAGAGTGCGATGCTGAAACAGTTTCAAATGAAGTTCTGGTAGCAAGGAATGCAACCGATGCTGTGGTGTTGCCTATGGTCGGTTCTGGCGGGAGTCTAGAGTCATTCAGTCGGTTACATGGTGGCTACCCTTTTCTCAAAATACACAGTGGACGTGAAAAAACATTCTGACATGACATCGGTCCTCTTAATACCTAGCCTGTGTTCACAGTTGATATGAGTTGTAAGTTAAACTGTAAATCTCACAATTATCTTTAATTGCTTAGGTATCTTACCATCTGACTCTTAAGATATTTAACAATGCCGTTTCAGATGCGGAAATCATAGCTTCTGGAATTAAACGGGCACATTTCTGTGAGAATGACTGAAAAATTTTCTGGCACGGAAATTTTCGAAGCTGATACCCATGTGTTCTATGCAGCATGAGGAAAAATAAGAGGAATCTTCGTCAAGATATATTGTAATCCGTCAGAGATTGGAACCTGGTACTTCTCGTCTAAAAGCTTCACATTTTACCGTTACAGAAACAGTCTTTGTTCTTGTGCCTTACAGCAGTTGGACATTTTCAGTTACTATATCATCATAATCATCTTGAAATGCTGGGCCGGCCACCCTGTTCGATCGTATTGAAATCTCCTTTGGCCAGCTCATCCTTTTACTTCTTTTCCCACATATACCATAACTTAGAATTCTACAATGATTTCCTCCCATTCATTGAACATGTTCATACAATTTGTTGATGTATTATCCGAAAGTATAACTGTAATATTATTACTCCTTCACTGTGTGCCACGCGGTCAGCGGAGTCGTGCGTTCGAATCCCACTTGAGGGAGGTATGGATGCGTGTCCTCGTTTTTCTGTTGTTTTGCCCTGTGTAGGTAGAGAACACGCGACGTGTTACTCCCCAGTCTAAGAATCCTACCAAACGTCTAAATAGGATTAATAATTTAACAGTAATTCTGAATTGAATTTAATCAACTTAACAGTTATAGGATGAAGAATGTCTTAAGTCTCCTTTGACCCGGGTTACAACCTCAGATTCTCGTCTTGGAAAACACATTTCAGCAGCTTCATTCCTTCTTCCGTTATTCTATGATATTGCCCAGTCGTTTTATATGTATATAGGTAAGAGCAGATCTTGTCGTTGCCGTGTTCAGTTTAATTTGAGAATTCTTATTTTATTTTTCAAGGCTCTCTTGTTGTGTTTCTTTTTAAATTCTGTAAACTTACTCCTGTAACCTTGCTTCTTAAATAGGACATCTGATACATTACGAAATTAAATTTATCGACGTTTTCTATTAATTGATTGACACTTGTTTTCGTCCTTCGTGTCTTATATCTGAGAAAGCCGCTGTTTCTCCATATTTTTCACAACAAATATAACTCATATACTTTAAAATTGATGTATTTAATAGTTGGGACTTGAAAGGATTAGTTTCTTGTTATTTGGCGTAATAAATACTTGGCAGAGAATCACACAATGTAAAAGAAATTGTACTGACGACATCCATAATTAGAAATTTGTCCCTATCTGTTCGAACTTCGATAAAATTCTATGTTTCAATTCCTGGTGAAAACTGAAAGTAGCACAGACCTTTCTGAAAAACTGACAGCAGCTCAGCTTTTAAAAAATTCCCAGTTATTACACAACACGAAAGATTATTAGTCCGCTCCCAAAGAGCCCGAAACTGGCCCTTATACTAACAAGTCAATTGGATCCAATCCATACCATTGCACATCAACCTGAATATTATTACACCATCTCAGTCTAGATCTTCTGATGGGTCTCTTTCCTTCGGGTATTGTTTAAAATTGTTTATTAATTTCTTCCCTACCCATGTGTTCTAAATATCCCTGGAAATCCGGTGTTTAGCATGGAAATAAACAGTGACCACGCCCCCACCACATTCCTGCCGACTCACCAATCACAGTCATCCACTACTTAACACTCAGCACTACGTAACATCTTGAATGAACCAAGAGTTCGTTACCTCCAAGTCCGCCTTTGATGAATGGATTGTTTTTATCAGTACGACCAATGCACCCTTCCTTTCTGTGTGATTGAACATCACTGTGTATCGAATCACTTATTGGCGATGATTGAGGGTCTCCAATTCAGATTTCACTTAGAAGAAGGAAGGTCATAATACCCTGATGATGGGGGCAACAGGTTATTCCGAAACTTTAGTAACCACTTACAAGACTACGCTGTGTTATAACCAAGAATAACTCAATCCAAGTTCTGTTCGCGTAGTACCAATATAATGCCTCAAAATAACCCATTGCCAGTTGGTAAAAGATTCTATCATGCATATCACCGTAACTTTAAAAATTTAGCGCTGCATAGTCTCTGTGAAAGTGTCTTTTGTATAAGCACGTCTTGGTGTAGTGATTAACGCTTCTATTTGTATTTGGTTGGACCACGGTTCGAATTGTGACTGGGAAACTAGCTGTCCCAACAGGTGTATCATAGCTTTCAACCCCTCTACAGAGTCCCTTAAATAGTCCACGGCCACTTTTTTGTCCGTTATCGTCACAAAGTTAGCGGTCTGTTACTAATTATGCTCACACTTCTCATTCGCCAGTGTTCACTTCTCGCCTTTTAATCTGTCCTCGATCTAAGAACCCTGGGTTGTATCCTGTACGGGTTTCGGACGGGACACCGATCGTCTCATATTTGCATGAATATATCGGAATATCACTTTAATCGATTCCTCTCGTATCATGTTCAGTTCACCGTCGATTACCACCCTTTAATTTCATTCAACATTAAAATAAACTGCAGGTTCAACATCGTCCAACTAACCAAACTTGACACGTCGACACGAAACTAGTGACAGAATTTGGCGGTGCACAGACATTCACTGGTTAGGAAGTTTTAATTAATTTTACGACTTAAGGAATTCACTGTACGAGTCTAAATATTTCACTCGCTGATCAACAGGTTAGTCCTATTTTTATGATAAACCCCGAGTAATTTATTTTGAAATTGTTAGTTTATTTTGTATAGACTTTGTATGCGAATACTCATGCCCAGGGGTTGTGAAACGAGCACGCCACAATCTTGAGCTACTGTTTAATGACGCCAACGGCCCCCTGTCTTGTCCGTACGTGTAAAGAAAGGTACTCACGTGTTGGCTGCAGGTGCCTGTTCTGCTGTCGGACACTGCTCACCACAGTCTACCTGCACCACGGCGTGGAAAGTTCAACAAAACTGAGAGTCAAGCAAGACGTAAGGAGGAGTGGGGGTTTATGAAGCCGCAGGATAGAGGGGGCAGTCATTGGGGTCGGGAACACAGAGAAGATTCAAAACAATACGTGATACCGTGACCCATGGGTATTCCTTCCACCCGACTTTCAAAAACAAGATAACATCTATGACATTTCCGACTCTATGAAAGAACGGACTTGCGACATAAGAATATTCTTATTAATCAGAGTGTGATAGTTAAAAGCAGATATATAGGCGTAGAACAGTGATAAGAGTTATATTAATACTCGAGAAACTGATAATAGCTTACCTGGTCAAAATATTTCCCGCCTTTCTGTTAAATTGGCTGGTATATTACCGTGTTCCTAAGTTTCCACCCCAATTCTGAGCGAGATAAATCCAGTCCATCCCTCACACACCTTTTCGTAAAGATTCATCTTTTTTTTTAAGTTCAACAGCCCCAATTATAGTTCCATGTGACCTGCTGTGTTCCCAGTAAATCTGAAGCATACTTAGCTATTTCTCCCACTAATGTTTTATATGAACCTGCCCCCAAGAGACTTCTACGCATTCCAAATCTTATGTCCATTTTCCGTTGCTTCGGTCGTTGTAGAGAATCTGCCCCAGTCAGAGGTCGTGTGAAAAATTTCTTAACATTTTTTTAAACAGTTGTTAGTCGCCATAAAATCTAGAAGTTGGAGGATCACTCCTTGTCGACCGTCCGTGACTGTTTATTCAATATATTCATATATTTAGCTGGAGGTCGTCTCTTTCAGCAGCTTAAGTCGTGCAGTGCAGTGCCATGGTGGCTAGGGACCCACTTACTGGCAATATTACAGCAAAGATTAAGTGTCAAAAATATCTTCAATATTGGAAAATCCTAGAGATTTTTATTAGTAACGTTATTGCACATCTGTGGTATCTAAAAAAAACTTAGTTTATCTTATTTGTCTATTGGGGAAGTACTTCCTTCTCTTAGCGGAATTTAATTGCTGAATAGACACGTTTCATTTATGTATGTGTCAACTTATCTTTCCTTCTTAATGATCTCGACTGATAAGTGACTCGCCTAGTTACAAAGGAAATCAGATGAAGATGATACGTTATGTTTCACTGAAGTTTAAAGAACCACGAACGATTGGTCGCCGCACTATTGTTCCTTTACCTCGATTCTTCCTTGCAGTCGAATGTCACGGTTTCGTATCTCTGACCGACTATCCTGCCTAAGGGTATTTTTCCTCAGATCCTCCCGGTATGCTCTGGAGATTAATTTATAGTAAATCATTACCGCTTCCTTCAATATACTTCCCAGTCCATCATCCTTTATGATCCTGCCATTTTGTTGTTTTCTTGACGTTACAGTAACCTAAGCAATTGTCACTGTGTCGATAAATATTCCAAGAAACTTGCTATGTATGATCTTAAGTCAGACTAATTTCAAGACTGATTTCTAGCCATACTAAACGTGAAATATGTTGTGCATGTCTAACGCTGAAGTATTTTGAAAAGTGTAGACAAATCAGCACAATATATACTCTATCAAAATTCTCAGAGTAAAGTGCAAAATCTTGACAAGCCACTTTTCATCTTTTGAGATGATAATAAATACGACTATTAGGCAGTTGCTTCACAGGCCTGTCCTCACTAAGAGTCTTTTGAGCGAAATTATTCGGTTCATCGCAGAACATACACTTACCTTCTTTGTGTACTGGCTTTTGGATGTCCGGTGTTCCGGCGAATACTTCTTGGCGTCGGCTGGCGTGTCTTTATATATGCGAAGGGCCATACGGTGGTAATTTGGTAGTCAAGATGAGATCATCGCCAGATGCGTAATAATTTCATACCTTTTGACAATGTAATCTGTCCAGTGTTGAATTCTACAGCGTCATGTTCCAAGAGCAGACATTTGTATTGATGTCAAAGTACCGGTACGAGGTGTCGTCTCGCACAAAAAGCAATGACTTAGCATTATACTTATGGTTGAACATCATTCGTGTAACCAACTTCGCTCTTTCTCTGCCTACTTCCCTCCCATCTTTCTCTCGTTATTTAATACCGAACTGCAAACGTCTATCCTTTCACGTTTTAGTCACAGACATCTTTATGGCAGGAGCCAATTCGTAAATTCCTCACACTGTCAAGGATAACTTGTGAACAAAGAACAGCGCTAGTGTGAATCAGTACAAGCCATCGCTTTAAAAATGTTGAGCAGTAATTATGTTTACTAGCTTTATTGGACCTTTGGATTTAAATTGATAATATTTGAAACTAAGAGCCAGAGAAAAGAAGGTAGGAAATAACAGAGTAAAGGAGAATTTAATATTATTAGGGCAATAAAATATTTAGGCTTCAGCTTGAATGCTGTATTTAATGGACCATTTTTGGAAGTAGACATTTTAAATTTTGTATCGAGATGGATCACAAACGGACATACGAAGTCTTGTTGAAATATTGTTTATAAGTCAAGGAACGAATGGAACCGAAGGTCTCCAAAATTCGGAACACTCGGCCTCCTCGTTCGTTTGCAACAGCCACGACCAAGTACTGAAGCTGTACGAACGGTTGTCTTGACCGCGGAATATGAAAGATTAATGAACTTCTTCATGAGCCGAAGCGTTGCGCAGTAAGTCCAGGCGGTGACAGTGATGTAGTGATGTTTGTCACGCTGCTGAGGTTTATTTTCAGACAAAGACTACAGTCGGTATTGTGTATTTTATATTATAAATTTGACTGAAAAGTAAAATAAAATTTTTTACCTCCGATTTATAAAATAGTATTTTTAATATTATAGCTTTCATTCATTTGTAATAAAATTGCATGTCTGTGTAATCTTAGTAGTACTTCGCATCTTACAATGACAGGAAGCAGCTAAACATTTACATCCTACAAAGAAGAGATGTTATAAACATTAGGCCACGAAAAGACAGTGAGACGTGAGTGTATCACGTTATTGTTGATGTTTGTCCAAAATTGTAATAGGTATCAAAGAGTGTGTTTATGGCTTTCATATGATTATTATTATATAGAATACATAGTATTAATCAGCTAACCGTGTAGTAGAGACGCGTTTTATTTTCTCTGAGATATAAAATAAATTTTAGTATGTTATTTAGACAAACTTTGTGTTTTTGAGGTTAAAATATTTCACACCAAGTGGAAGTTTTCTTTGCCAGTAATATTGATGAACTTTGTTAATAAACACTACCCGACTTTTATTACAATCCGGAAATAATTTGGATCTTGTGTCACAACCTTAGTAGTCATCCTCGTTGTCGGTAGTCATATTGTTGATCACCACTTTCTTCCCGGATTGCATATGTTGTCCCTGAAAGTTAGTGTCTGAAAAGAGAAAGTACCCTCATATCCCAGGGGGTGGTCCCAGTCTCCATAAAAGCGACGCCCGCCGTGTGACAATATTTGGGAATAAATTGTTTGAACATGAAATTCCGCACTTTTAACGAGTGTGTAGGTGGTATTTGAAATTTATTTAAAACACCACACGACCTAAGTATGGTATGTCCAAATACAAATTATGATTTTAAAAACATTTCCACGTATAAGTACATATTTATTTCTATACGTGCATTGCTTACTTGACTTTCGTATATGTGTTACTTCTATATTTGGTATGAATTCTACAACATTTCTTGCCACTTTGCACTTGACAAGTGATTCCGTAACAATGGTAAGTTAATCAGATTATCCATATTAGCTGTATTACGCGTTAACACCTGTTATATACCGAACACGATTTACCTAATTTATTATAAATTCTGTGAGAATGTAATTTTAAATTAAAACTTAAACGCGGATTAATCATCGCCATTATGCACACAATCGGGTGCAGTTACGATCTTTCTAAATAACACGGGAGTGTTGAGAAGATGTCTTGAATCCGTTATATTTACTGATTTAAAAGCTTTCGACCTGCAAGGTTACATCAGAAAGGCAGAACAATTAACAATTTAAAACCTTGCATTGTTATTTACTAGGGTTTGAAGATTTCTGTCTTGTGGGTTGTTGCGCCGTGTAGTCTGGTCGATGTTAACCAACGTTTCGGAGGTCATACTGCCTCCGTCATCAGGGCGATTCATCGACCAGACTACACAGCGCAACAACCCAGAAGACAGAAAGCTTCATACTAAGAATCGCCCTGATGGCAGAGGCAGTATGACCTCCGAAACGTTGGTAAACTTGTACCAGACTTTTTAAACTTTTATATTTTGAACCTCGCCCAACAGAGTCAAATAACGTATTTTAGCGTAGTGTTTTCCAGATTATTCCTTTGCAAGTTTACATGCCTCATCATGTAACCCATAGATCTATACTGCAAGCACAGCGAAACGAATACACAGTAAATATATTACTCTGCATTTCATTGCGTCATCTATGTTTAAATGTAGACTGTCCCATAAGTCCAGGGCAGCAGGAGAATCTATAACTTGGCAAAATACGGAAACGTATGAAGGGATAATTTTTTTTGCAAATCACGTGTTTCCATTCTCAAACTTTTACCAAGGACGAGCCTTGAATGGCTTTATGCTCTTTATATTATCAATAGTAAAAGGTTACAGCAATGCAGCCACGGTGACGTAAGAAAGCGGCAACTTTAAAATATTTCTAATTCTCTGTAATAAAACAAAATTTCTTCCACAGAGGAAAGTAGATTAAATTCGAGTATTTTTACTAGTATATGGATGTGAAGGGGATTTCATAAATGTGGAATATTTGAGAACAAGAGTACCAAAGGAGAAGTAACAGAAAGAAGAAGAAAATTATATAATGGGGCTTTATAATCTGTAGGTATCGTATTCATAAATGCATATAACGTTAAATAAATTAAGGAGGAAGAGATAGACGACATATGTAGTACGATTGAGGGAGATGACATTTAATAAAATTTAGTTGGAAAACCTAGTCGTAGACTGGAGGATAATATTTAAATAGATTTAAAAGGAAGAACGAGTATATATTATTAGGGAGTGCCTTTAAAGCTTTTGAGGTAAATTAGGGCGTGTTCGTTGAAATACTAAATACAGATACGAATTCATGAGCTCTATTAATGCGTTAAGAGATATATTAAATGCCATAATCTGAATAAAAATATCTGTTTCTTTTGCAAGCATTTGTATTCTCCCTGATATAGATGGGAGTTTTACGAGCAAGCATTAAGATTTCTGGTGACTAGTGCCCTAGTGGTCCAATGCGCATAATCTCGCCAGTCTTCAGAGGAGCTACACAGAATATCAGCTCCGTTATTTTATTGTCAGACTTTGTATTTGGTTACGGAGCTTCTCATCGTGTATTTTTCTCCATTCCATATTCATGTTGTAAGTCCAATATTCTTCTCAAAACTCTGTTTTGATTAAAAACCTTTCCCATTAGCCATGGGATAGGATATATAGGACAACAGATGGCGTGATGATACGGTCAACAAAATTATTGTTTATTATGTGCATCTATAGGCATCTGTAAGCGTCAGCATGACGCAGCATAACACGTGGCATTGTTTATTACGTAATGTTAGTAATTGCTCTAACGCGCTAAATATATACGGTGTCCGTGTAAATTGCGTTGTGCTTGATCTATATTCTGGTCGTATGGAGGAGTAAACCCTCGCAAGGAAGCTGGTGCGTAGTTTACAACGAACAGTTACGTTGTTTCCAGTGGCACCGTATTTTATCAGCTGGTAGTTGCTTGGTTACTTGGCTAATGTAACAACAGTAGTGGGAAAGGCCTTTTGAAATTAAACTGAGGATGGTTTATATCGTACTTCCATTCTTCATCGTTTCAACATTAACATATTTCCCCTTTTTTTACGGAACAGGCTAATAAAAATAAACATTTTGTTCCCTGACAATTTTCTCTCTAACTTACTCTGTAATGGATGATGTTTGAATTTTCATATCTTAGAACATCCTGTGGCTGATATGGGTAGTAGTAATCGTTCTCTTAGAGACACTGATGCAAACAAACATTTTTGCCCTTTGCCGTATTTATCTAGAAACTTAAATTTTCCAAATATACGAAATGCAGAACAATATTAATCGAATTGTCAGAGATTCGAATGCATAACTCTTCGCCAATGTTTTACAGTTTTATTCCATTGTCTTATTCTAATATGCATTAACAGTTATGACTGTGTTCATTTTCAAATCTTAATTTCAGCCGAAAGTTCGTAAAGATGAAGGCGTGATGAACAAACGCCCAGAGTAATACACACGTTTGTATATTCCTTTGGTCTGTGTGCAAATACTTAATAATCGTGGCATCAGATGTTCCTCGCGGAACTTTGCGTGTGTGTCTTATCCAGCATTCATCATCAGCCTCTTACCTGCCCTGTAGCACCACAAAGACACTACTCAGGTGAAACTTATTTGGCTTACTCCCACGGACACCAGTACCGTTTTATTGTAAGTACATTCAGTCCAAGTATGTGACGCTCTGAGTTGTGTGGTGAGTTCGTTACCACTCTAGTACCAAAGCGCAGCTTGAGGTCTTTGACCCCGTCTTATGTGCATACCTCATAGTGTGTTTAGGCATGTAAAAACCGATAAGGTTGATGTGGTGGTAAGCTTTGAACGCGTTTCGAATCCCGACTGGGTTGCGAAAGACAACCATGGATGTAACTCAATGGAGACGTCCCATTGAGGGTTGGTTGGTAAATAATAATAACTGACAGAAATGTAATTAAGTAGGAAGCCGAGAAGATTTTGAAGTACAAGGACCTTCTTATTGAAGTACAACGAATGTGGAAAGTGAAAGCAAAAGTAATCCGAATAATTATAGGAGCAACTGGAACTGTCTCCAAGTCACGCAAAACATATTTGGCCAACATCCCGGGCGAACACGACGTTAGGGAACTTCAGAAAACCGCCATCTAGGATCATCGTACATCATTCGAAAGACGCTGATGTAAAATATGTAGTATATATAGTTATGCCTCACAAAAATCTATGTAATACATGTAACACGTATTGAAAACAAAATGTATTTCAGAAATAGCTGCTGCACTATGTACCTCAGGGACAAGGTTTGTCTCGGGTACACAGAAGTAAATACCCTGTAAAATGGTGAATAGATGGAATAATAATAATAGTGATAATAATTGGCGAATATTACAAATTATGGAGCTCTTAACTGTGTTACTTTCTCCATTTTCCTATTACTGAATTTCTCTCACGACCAATAATTTTTCAGTGTTTTGGTCTCAGATATTTTCAATCTGTAATTTTGACTTAGGATGAGGTAATTATTGATATGATTTTTTCTTACACCCCTGATGAGACTTGACGAATGAATACGCTGACATCTATTTCCTTCGTGATGTCTAATGATATTTCTCGTGTCGTTGTTTTGGCCTGTAATATTCACGTTCTTGTGACTGTTCCACAGCTCAAGCGATTAGTAGCTGTCTTTTCACTTTGGAGGCCCGGGTTCATCCTCAGGGTAGTCCTTGCAGAATTTGTAGTGTCCAAAGTGGCACTGGGATGGTTTTATGAGTTCTTTGGTTTTCCCCCGTCAATATAAATCCACGTCTACTCTGTGTTGATTCACATGTCATCTGATGGCTGGAATATGGACCCGTCAGAGGCTAATTTAAATCCATTTTAATTGAAAGGGGAAGTTCCCTAAAATCTAAGTCTTTCATATTTAAAACTCATTTCTGTATGGAAGTCTTCCTATAAATGTCTGCACCTGATTGTAACTCTTTTAAGCAGTCTGTTAATGACACTGCGGCGTTGAAAAGGAAATGGCAGTCAGTTTTGTACAATCGCCATGACCCACTTCATTATGCATGTTTCCGTTTGTTCTTTACACGAAGCTGGATTGATAATATTACAAATAACAGGACTGACAGCTTTGGCACTTAACAGGCAGACGTTACACACTCTGATGACTCAGGAAATTATCAATCGCAACTAGACACTACGGCTGAAGGCCTTGTGTAACACTGCAGTTTTGTTGCTAACGAGCCTAAAAAAAGATGTAGGATTTTTTTTCCTCTCAATGGGCTGTGTTTACAAGTTAATCAGAAATAATTGTCCGTACAAGAGTACACAACTGTCCGTTTCCTTTTTGTGTGAGAAGTATAATAAATCTCGCTGTTTGTGATAGGAAAAAAGACATTTGTCTGTGTCTCCTCTTCGTACCTCCGTGGCATACAATTAAGCACACACAAATAGCGGTCATGGTCATGCCATGCAATTCTTCCTCCGGAAGATAGTTCGTGAGGCAGGCCAAGCGGGTTTCCGCTGCTAGTGTTCGTAACCGTTACAGATTCCATAATTTCCCCCATCATCACACCGTTGCTGGTCAGAGGAGCTGAGAAAAGAGGATACCGGTGCACACACAGGGCAGGGTAGAGTCATATGTATTAATTGATCAACAAATTAACTCTTGTTTAAAACCACGATGGATAATTTTAAAACAGTAATTAAGTGGCCGTAATTGTAATTTTAACATCTGCTGCTATCAGATCTTTGTTTCCTCTGTTTAACGATGCACTGCTGGCGACAATGTTTTATTATAAGAATGAAACCGACAAATTTTATGGGTCTGATAGAATTGACGTTAAAGCATCTGTGCACAAAGTAATGCCGTTTGCAGTGCATCTGGAAGATACACTTCGTTGAGGATGGATTCTGAATCTTACAGTTTCTTGTAAATTGCATCACGCTTTCCGGTGTGAGGTTAAGACTACGTAATTTCCTGATATCACCTCCTCGACCTTTCATGATCAGGATGAATTTGCAATTTTAGAACACTGTGACCCGGAAGTCGAATGAGGTCAACAGTGTGGCTGTAACCAGAACCGTAATGCATGTCAGGAACATTGTGGAAAACGTTTGTATTATTGCAATGTATTTTACTATGCCGACGCCCGGTGCACGTCACGGATTGGTAGAAGGAATGAAATTCAGTGACAGTCTTCTTAAACGTCGTGTCACAATGAGACTTAATAATAAAGTATTATGATTAATGGTGTAATATACCAACGAGATAGCCACGGTGGTCTAGCGGTTATAACGCTGGCCTTGTAATCCTGGGGTCTCAGGTTCGATTCCCGGCGGTGCCCGAATTTATAACTTGTGTTGGGCAAGGCCGTGGTCTAGGCAACACGGAGTTTTCCTCCGGGGGCTTCCCCGGTTTCTCCGTGGCATCCCAACAATTACTCCATTCACACACAGAAGAAGGCAATGGCAAACCACTTCTGGATCATCTGCCAAGAACGTATATGAACAGGTCCCAGTCCGAGAAAAGGATGGAAGGATCCTGTTCATATGGACCTGTCGTCAGACAGAACACTAAATAATAATACCAACGAGCTCTAATTAAACTGTTACTTAGAAATATAAATTATGTAATTTGTAAACAAACTTCTTGCTTGTCGGTGTTGGTATTCTGCAGTGTTGTTTAGGTAGTAAATTAAAGTACATTATGATTTCGCTGCATTCAAGGACAATAGATTTTTCATGTGTGAATACTGTAATAACGATAATCTAATATTTAACAGTATGTCATCTTCAGGGTTGCACTTGTTGAATGGAACGCGTTTACAATTCTGTACCACACACCGTATTTTTAAATCTTATTTACTTCGAACATTATTGCAGAAAAATATTTATTTGATCTGGTAAACGTATTAAAGTTCACAGATTTGTTTAATTGTAAATATACATTGCCTTATAATGTCAATACTTCCAATATACGATAAATATCGTTTACCTATGCATGAATTAAGTATGCAGTAATGATGATGTTCTGCATTGGCTTGTTGAAAAAATAATATACATTTGCTGTTATTGGAGAAGGTTAAATATGGAGGAAAGAAGTCAAAAAATGTGGATGAAATACTGATGACAAGCATGTGAAATATTTTAACGAGTCTGTTAAGTGCTTGAGATTGTAATGAACTCCAAGATTCCAAGGGTGGAGTAGCTGTTTTTGGCATTTAGGTTCTCTTCGGTTTATTGTCCCAAGAACTTTCGTTTATTTTAAATGCCGTGCCATTCACAGACCATCGTACCAGATCAGGAACTGCCCTACATAAGCTCGGACTGCTCACTGAGACTGATGACGTAGTCCTGGCTGCCCGGGTTTGACTTCCCTCATTTAATGCTTTTCAAACAAAATATTGGACACGTGTGAGCCGGGTCAGAATTAAGTCGGCACCCCCTCCGTTTTACCACAATTCGAGAATATTGCTGCTGCGTTACTTTACTAAACACATTAAAACGTTTACATAGATTAATTGTATTGTACAAATGTAGAGATATAACATATTGTTTAAATTTTTCATTACTGAAATTACAAAGGATTACTCACATTCTATGGGTAAAGAAAGGACAAGTGTCACTATGGCAACTTGTTGGCTTTGTTAGCTGTTTATCTTGAGTGTTTAATACCATCATGTTTTAAACGAAGATGGCTGTCTTCTCGATTATTGCGCTATGTAGTCCGATAAAAGTTTACCGACATTTCAGAGGCGATCGCCCTGATGATGGAGGCAGCAAGCACAAGTGAAACGCGGGTAAATGTCAACCAGACGGCATGGCGCAACAGCTCGGAAGACAGCAATATTCATATTCGCTGCCGAGAGAACATCAAATCTCACGTTTTTATACATTCAACAATGATTATTATTATTATTATTATTTTGAACCATTGGCTCTGAAAAATTATATGTACACAAACACACGCGTATGACGGTCATTGTGATAAAACTAAAGAAAGAGTGAGAACAGTTCTTTACATTACCACTTATTTACATGTTCCATCATTCGCCAGCTGCTATAATACACGCCACTTATGTACATATGATTGTTGCGCTGTGTTTAGCACCAAGCCTCTTCTTTTGTTATTATGGCAAGCAGTGTTTTATCTTTCACTTCAGAAATCTGTTCAACAAACATCACGGTTACATGTCACATAAAATCACGGCCAGTTAGTTGATTATACCATTTAGCCTTTTAGTCTGTTCACGCACGTCACAGCTTCCTGATACACCCCCCGTCCATTCTAAAATTTCGTACATTTTCAAAAGTTTCTCACAGTCACTCATCCTTAATTCTTGTAAAGTCATTTTATATACGATGCATTAAGAAACTAACCGGTCAATTACTACTGCCTGTATTCACATAAATCTCAGTTTAGTGTCAGTGTATGAATTAGAAGTGTCTTTATATCGTCTCATTAATGAGAACTTTGATAATATAGCACAGTTTTAAGTCCTTTTTTAACAGTAATTTTTATTCAGTTGCAAAACTTTTCACTGATCACAGCCTCCTATATAGAATAAAAGAAGAGTCCACATGAATTGAATAACTTGAAAGTAAGTACATATTTTAAAACTTGGAGAATAAATTAGTTATGGTACATAAGTTGCCTTTTCTACTAACTCATTCTTTACTGATTCATTTTAAAATAGCATTTACAAATTATTGAATTAGAATGAAGATGAAGTTACTTCTGCCATATTTTGTTATACCTCTAACACACAGGTTAGAGGATGTTCAAAGTAAAATCACTAAATAATGGCAGATAATTGTCAGACGTGCCCTTTTTGGACTGATCAAATGTCTGTTATCGATGTTCATGAACGTGTGGACTGCATTCAGATTTATTTTCAAAAAAGTTATTTGTAACATGCAGTTTATTATAAACACATTAGGTTAAGTCCAGTTGTTATGGCGAATAACTGACATTTGGCCGGCGTCACCATCAGTCCGAATTGAGCGATTATTGATCACCCTAAATTGAGAGTTACATTTACCTCAGGATAAAATGATCTCGCAGCTTCATGGACTTTATTTACATACGTAACACATTCAGGTGAATTATCATTCAGTATTCGTACACAATTTTTTTAAAAAATAGTTTTCAATAGCCGTATATTAAAGTAATAGTGAAATCGTGTTTTGTTAATGTGGTAAATTTACTGCATAGTCAAGAATGAATAGAACGGCTTCTGCTCAATGAAATTACGCCACTCCTCACGTTAACAGCCAGCATTGACTGACACGAATATTATTAAAAATTTGTTGACTTGAGAAAGCATTTAACGAAAAGAAAGAACTGGCTAAAACGTATTCTAACAGACGTCTTTCTATACTACTTCCAAGTTCCGAGAACTTCTGTCATGGCACCGGCAAGCAGTAAGCTTCATCATCCCTGTTGTACAGAAAGAAGTAGCGTGATGGAATGACGTGGCTAGCTTTCCTAAGTGTAAATATATTTAGATATGACTTGAATTCAAGTACACTCCAAGAAGGCAGACACGGTCTCCAGTCCAATATCTATGCCCTATTATTTTCGAAGACTTCCAGCTGGAGATGCCGTAGCCCTGCAACAGCAGACTGGAAGCCAGCGTTGTAATCGAGGGTCACTTCGTTGTACACGTATTCTTCGCGATTATCCATGTAGTGGTCGTTCTCGTCGGGTCCGCTTACGAGAGCACCCTGAAGAAGCTGGGGATTATCCCGAGGCCAGCCGAAGGCATCCCAACCACACGGCGCAGGTCGTGTCGGGCAGGAGCTGCAACATGTCACCACCACGTCACCTTTTGGCGCAAACCTTCCGGCACCTACTGGATAGGAGACTGGGTGGGTCCCATAGCCCAAGTGCCCACGAATAAAACACTGACGATACTGACCGAAGCCAGCCACGGAAATAGTGATGAGGAAAATGTGTCCAGAGGAAGATGAAAAATAAGGCTAGTTTAGGTCGTGTCTATGCAAGTCTTACCTGGCAGCATGGTGTGGCTGCCTCGGGTAATTATAACCAAATCCCACCACGAAACTCCGCCCTGAATCGCCCAGCATGTAGTCGATCTGTCGGCGAGCGAACTCGCGGTACCTGGACGGCGAGATTCCCGCGTCAGCCGCCTGAAATTTCGTACCGACGAGAGAATACCGTGAGAAGACATTGTTGTATGGTAGTAAGAACTATAATAGCAAACACCAAATTACATGTCTCAAGGTCACATCAAAATCGTGAAGTGTTGCAACACGAATTGCAGACGAGTGAAGACAGCTCAGAATTCGTAGAGTAGCAAACATAGCAACGCGTTACCGGTGACAGTGCCGCACGGCAATCGCTGAACCTGTCGCCGAATTGCATGCTTCAGGATTGCAACAAAACTGCACACCGTTGCAACACGAACATCAGAGCCGAGGCGAATGAAGATAGCTCAGAGCTCTCATCGTAGCAAAGCTCGCTAGGTCGTGCTATTGAGCCGCGCGGTAAAGGGATGTGAAGTCCTTTCGTGGCCTTGAAGCATGCAGTTTGGTGATGGCTGCTATAGTTACTTGGTAAAGATCTGGAAGAGGCTTATTGTAACGTTTACAGAAAAATGTATATTCGGGTGGTATATCAATAACAGAAGACTGTTTTGTACACTAGATTTTAATTTTTTTAATAAAGTTTTGAAATGACTGGATAATTGAGAGGTTCTGTCTGACCGTCCGACAGCAACTTTGACCTCCGGAATCAGTCAACGGATTTCGAATTTTACGTGGGAGATCCATATTTTTATATATGCAGATACATGAAAACAAAATATTAAAGAGGCTCTTAAAGGAAGATGTGAACTGTCCCAGAATATTGTCTAAAGGAGAGCATTTATCACGATGTTTATGAAGTTTCGAAATCCATAACTGCAAAGATCTCCTGGTGAGATGCAGTTAGGTCTGTCTACTAGCCAGGGCAGACATAACGCCGTAGAGTTATGTCTCTATAATTTCTCATCCTTTCCAGTACGGAATCATAAACTTTAAACATAAATTTTGATATCAGAAAAGCACAGAAGCCATACGTTGGAGTAAGAGTGGTATTAGCACCTGCAGACACACGAATGCGACGTTCGCGGCATGGCACAGGGTCCCAAACTTGTCTATGTAGACCAGTCCTTTCGGCGTCTTCTTCTGGTAGTTGACCGTGAAGTCGCAGAAAGCCTGTGCCGCCTCCATGTACTCAGGCTGCCTCGTCAGCTGCGCCAGTAGGATCTGCAACCCACAATACTCCCAGTGTCTTATGCTGTAGCTACTTGATGGTGCTTCCGTTCTATACCGGGAGATGGAACGTACCTTACATTTGAACAATGAAGAGTATACATGCACTAGCAGAGTGGTTCCGCACAGTTAACATCTGTTAATTTTATTTCCATGTTGTTAAAATTAAGCTCCGTTCAGCTCAGGTTAAATGTCAGTGATCTGTTTGTTAAATCCGTCTGAGCTCTATCCCGTACCTCAGGACGCGCCAGAACGGCGAGTGTCACCTGCGCCCATCGTTTTGTCTATGTTAGTTTAAGTTGGCACAACTCGACTGCATGTGGGGATGTTGCCTGCAGGATGTAATTTATAAACAGGAACCGTGACGTAAGCAGCAAATATGCCATTTACATTCGCTGTGCGATTATACTGAAAGGGTCGTTGTATAATTCTTCAATACAGGCTCTGGAAACCGTCTCCACTACTTCCCGTCCATCTTCATTTGCTTGTGCTTTCTGCTTTGCATCGGTCTCCACTTGTTTAAAGTGAATGGCATGAGACAAATGTTTCTTGCAATGAATTTACTTTTTCCAGTTTTACGCCCCGCACCTTATTTCATCTTTCCTACGTGTATTGTCCTATTTTTAGTTTTTAGTTACGTTCTGCTCTTGGATACTCCATGTTCGCACCTGCACAGCTCTTGCGCAATTGGCATGAGCAGCGGCCTAGCAAATAGGATGACCTTCACTCGAGTTCTACGCGGGAAGTTGGGAGAGTCTGTTGTACGGGGGTGGGCCTGGTTCTAATTTAATTCTTGTACCACAGCACGCTGGCTGTTGTAGAGTTTGCGGCATCATACCTGAACACCGGCCACTTTTTTGTTGTAGAAGAACTCATTGGGCCGCTCTTTAAGCCGGAATTTCATGTAGTGATGTTCCGCTTCGTCCAGGTACTGGGGGTCATCCGTCGCCCTGTACAGCCATGACGCAGCCCACGTCAACTCGTCACCGTAGTCCGTCGATCTGCGAAATATTTCATTTTCTACCCTGTAATAATGCTTCATATTCTACGCTATATGTCTTCGTAATAAAAATATAACAGCCAGGCAGGGTTTCATCAACGAGGGTTGGAGCAAACATGAAAAATATAAGAAATGAATACAAAATGTCAGCTGTAAAACATTCGCAACGCGACCCATCAAAATGTCGTTACCCAACGTCAGGGAACTCTTGTTCTAGATAACTGAGAATCACTGTTTTAAATAAGCTATATCAATGTCTTAATACGGCGTGTTTAACAAAGAATAGAAAAGTTGTAAGCAAAATTAATGACCCTACTTGCCTTTTATGCGCGCTTAGATGATACGGGATATTACGTCTTAACACTTACATAGTTTACTGATCTTATTATATAGGAAGACTGGCCACATCATGTTTAATGAAGAATACGTCAATTGTTTCAAAAGTTGTTAGACTCAGAAACATGGTGCCGGAAGCTTACGTCTCCTTGTGAAGGTAAAGGTAAATTCGTCCCATTTCCTCCACGGAGAATAAGATATTAAGTAAATAATTCAATGGTGGCTGAACGTTGGGGGCGTGTATAAGATTTCCTGCTCCTGCCTTGAAAGTAACTTTGATCGTCCAGCTGGTAGCCTGATCATGTACTGTCTGAGCTATGACACTAATTTTCAAAGAGAAGGAAAATGGGCGGAAAAGTACTGGAGGTCTAACACGTGCTGAAGATGGAGACCGAATTACACAGTGCACTCACTCGTAGTACTGCGCCGCTCCCTTGATGGCCTCGTGGTAGAGACCCCGGAACTGGCTGGCGAAGCGGTAGAGCTGCTTGGCGTGATCTAGACACTTGCTGGAATACCCAGGGTTCACATCGCGAAACACCAAAGATACTGCAGCTAATGCCGCAGCAGTCTCTCCGGCTAGATCTGAACCTGTAACAGAACACGGGTCCCCCCCTCGTATTATTAATGGGGCACCCTCATCCCTTGTCCTCGAAGTAGTGGCGCTTCATTCCACTAGAGACATCTCACACGATTTGACGCCGGCGGTCTTGTAGTTGACTTATTTCACTAAAGATAGGAAGTTTCGCCCCAAATTAATGTGACTACGAGACAATCCAGTGTAGGCGTGACTCTCTGTATTAGCAGACGTATGAAACACTCCGATGTTGATGTTTATTTTAGTTCCCGTATTTTGGTTAATTCAGAGCAAAAAATATCAAGACAAAAATATTTTCCATCTTTATAACGGATTATTACTTCCATAAATAAAATTTTCACACATTTCCCACGTTATTAACAGGGATGTGTTCTCAATTTATTTATTTTATGGTTTGTTTCATTCTATAACGTAGTTTATTAAACTTTTTATTCGTTTGGAGTGGCACGTACAGTGGGAAAGTATCTTACATCTCTTCAGGGGGCACTTGTCCTTCGTTGTCCTTGTCAGTGTTCTAGACGCGGAAAATACAGACAAAACTGACCGTTGTAATTACAGAGTTCTGTACGAACATACATTATAACATTATAGTCCTAATGCAGATTCTATTCTGCAGCATAGTTAAGTCCAAAATTACTGCAGTAACGACATGGTATTAGGGTCTACTGTATTTTGCTTGACTGTAAGAAAATCCTGCGTTGTTTTACATTGCCGTAGGACATGGGCACTTGATGGTTTGTTCTGTTCGGGGAATTATGCAATACAAAGCTCGTCTTCCGCGAATTGTATCAAAGATTTGCGGTTCACTTTCATTATTGCAATTAACACACTGGATCTGTTCCGTGCAGTAGTCGAGACAACCATTATTGTGTTTGGGTCCCGTCATTTAATTATTATTACCATGTTTATGTACTTTTAAGTTAACCGTTCTTCGTACGTCGCTGAGTTTAATAAAACAAGGACACATCTCTCAGTTGTAAGGCTTCGAATCCTTGCTGAACAAAGAATCGCTCAGGCGGAGTGATGATGGAAATCGGGCGATGCTTAAAATGGACGGTGGATCAAATTCACCAAAAAGTAGAGAGTTGGTACTGGAAGATCGTAGTTCTTTGGAAAATTTTGCTAGAGAAAGAGGATTGGGCGAATTTATGTCATTAGAAATTGATTTGTAGATAAAAGCAGAAAAGTAAGTGTATGTTAAGAGATCTGACATTCTCACTGCAGCGAGTATAAAGATGGCTATCTTTCTGGGTTGTTGGGCGGGGGTGATCTGTACATTCACCGACGTTTCATCGATTATTTATCAGTAAAAAAATTCTAATCTCAAATACGTTATTCTCGGTCTTCATTTCTGAACGACTAGGTGTGCCGACAAGTCTCCATAACAATACAAATTAAATTTATGGATTCGTTCTTCAGTTTCTTAAAATATCCATATGCCACTTGTCTTCAAACAGCCATATTTTCAAGATTCTTGTTTGCTGCATAACTATATTTTAGAATACTGCAATAATTACACACACATGTACCTTATGTAACTGCATACACCTGCGGTGACAACAACGGAATATTAGGTAATGACAGGTGCTGGGTCGTGACAGGCTTAATTTTAACTGTTTTGAGGGGATAGAAGCAAATCACACTACAGCGTCTGGAAACTTCACACCGTAGCATAATGTTGATTTTGCTGTTTCGGATCTCTGTACCTTAGAGTGGGATTCTCAACCCTCTGCCCGCCGATGTGTCTCTTGCGACCACTGTACATTTCTTGCAATATTCTTTCACCCTGTTTGACGAATAATTGTTATTAATAGTTACCTGATTTCAGAAAACACGCTTTTTCACCATAAGTGTTAGTCGTGCCATTCGCTGTGTGCTTAATTAAAACCGTCAAAAATTACTAAATAACACTAAGCAGGATGCATACAAATTGTAACAATAGAAATTAAACCTTGTACTGAAATATCATTAAGCAAAATAAGTGTCAATATCTTACTAATGCCTAAATTTGTAAAAAAAATATTGGTTAATAGGTCTGTACAAACTTGTTTGGAACAACAAGCCTCCCTTTTATTACTAACATGTAGGGCGGTTGCCCCTTCTTAATCCCAGTAATAAATTATATGTCGCATTTCTTTTAAGGCTTCAGCCATTTACAGGTCAGTGGTTATTATGCATATTGTCTGTTCCTACGTTCATAACACTTCACGTCATATCACATAAAAGGTAAGGAATGTCTTCTGCTTCATTTAATTCTCAGAACAAAGAACCGACATTTTTCTTATAAATCATTAAAATACTTACATTTGTAATGGCGATGAGGTGTGTTTTATTGGAGGTCAGAACCACATTTTAAAATATTTTAGGTTAGGTTTCCATCTTTAAAATGTCGACTAAAACATAATGACGTTATGGGATGTCTTGGGAGAATGTCTGCTCACCTGGGTGTTGAGCATCGATCTTGTAGGCTGGTCTTGACATGTTGAGGTCCTCAGGTCGACCCCAAAAAGCGTGATCGAGGTTGAAGTCCCCCACTTGCCCGTACAGCTCGTTAGGACTCACGTGACATTTGATGAAGTAATCCGCTGCCCACTTGATGGCGTCCAACGCGTACTTGGCTTGTCCTGGTTATCATCAACACGGTATTAAAAGGAACTAGTGAATTACGTATTATGCTACTTTGTTTCTGACACACCGTTTATATTGTTATTGTTATTTGTATTTTACTGTTGTAACATAAGCTGCGCATTGTATTTATGAAAGTTGCTTCGAAATTCTCTTTCATAGGCCATGCCACGTTTTGATCTTGTTACTTTGTTAAACGCCTTTCCATAATATATGAGTAATGAATCTATTCAAGTCATTATGTTCCTGAGATGGGATTTAGTTGTTCTATCATTATAATGTTTGTTTTCATCGTTTTATAATCGGTCTGTCTTACGACGCAGGTTATGTCATACTTGACTCAGATGGTTTTTGTTCTATTTTCTTCAATTATTTTAACCTTGGATCCATATTCCAGTCGAGTTTCTGGTAATTTTTTTGGCATGCTTATGCTTCTTTATTATTCTGTCATACGTTCGCAGATATGAATTTTGGATGAACTTTATTTAATCAGGTCTGTTTTAACGAGCACGCCAGCCTTTATTCCCGTCTGTCTACTATATTTCGACTGATGTGAATTCCCGGAGATCTTTCATAACGTATTTTGTCTGTACACATCTCACACTCGGACTGTATATGCATATATCGCTAGTTGGTCAGTCTGCGGTTGCCAGACAGTGCCCACGTGACGGTATGCCGTTGGTAATAGCTACAAAGCAATCCTACATACCTGATTGTTTGACATTTATACTTGTATCTACATTCAGGTTTAGGAGAAATAAAACCCATTTGGAAGGCCTAATATATGAGATAGATATAAAAGTAAAACCTGTTTTGTATGATAATTTAACCATTATGAATGTCGGAATCTTTATGAAACCAGGAACTAGCGATAAAATTGAGGCCTACAGGCTATTCACACTGCGTACGTAGCGATTAAATGAGTATTAAAGTCCATTGCATTTCAGTGTGTGGAGCTGCACGTCCATCCTTTCATACGTCTTTATGGAACGGTGCTTAATTAATACCAGGGACAACATCGTTCTACATCGTACATAATTTTTGTCTGTAAAATCGGTGATATGGCTGAAACCCTGCTTTCGTACATTTCTTCCTGAAAGAGCACTTATTTCCGTTCTTTGTCATGTCCCGGGTGTTGTTATGACTACAGTTTTCAATAAATCCATTCCATCAGTTTAATTTTCACTTATAACACAAAGTCAGTATAGATGTTAGTATTTTTATCACCAGAATTGTTGCATTAATCTTGCAAAGGAGTGTGGTTACTATAAGTTTCACCGACCTTATTAATTAACAACTTTGATTTTTAAACCCCGGTGGGTTGACAGAGCCGGTTTATACGATACCGGTGCCAGTTTTGAATTTCGTCTGTTTCAGTAGTCATCTCTGTGTGGTTTTCCTCAGTTTATCATGAATGGAGAAATAATATTTTAAATATTCACCACCTACAGCTTCCTCCCCGATATTTTCTGATTCACTGCGTTAATTAACCAAGTCATTAAACAATTCGAAGCCACTGTAACTCGACTTGTAGTCTGTGAACGTTCGTGGTACCAAGATAACAAAATATTTCCTCACTCCCGATATCGGCTCAGCTGATTAGCTCAAATATTACACAAAAAGAGACATGAACTGAAGTGAAAAAGAATTGATCGAAACGTAAGAAGCACAAGGGGATGATAGGGACTGGAATGCATGCCACCTGCTGGGCTGTAATTGAGACAGCAGGGGCCACTGCGACTATTGTTATCAAGATACTGACTGGACGTGACGGAATTCAAGGCCCACTACAGCCTCAACTGCAATATCAACACCCGGTTGTGCAGACTGACAGTGCAGAGGCCTGCTGTCGAATTTACGCTGTTTCACGGACAAACCTTCTCTGATGAGCTCAGTCACTGTAATGACTAACTATAAAAATGAGGATCGCAGTTCGATTTCTGGCAGAGGCAGGCATTTTATCTGTTCCTTACCGCATCCAGACCCGCAATAGAACCCACCTAGTCTCCTATCCAATGGGTAACGGGATTAAAGCGGCCACAGCCTGAAGCTTAACCATTCACCTCCATCTGGTGGGGAGGTTAGTGCTTGATGGTATACATACTACCATTCGCGGCTACGTAGTTTTCACATTCTTGTTAAGTAAGCATTCGAATAGGGTTTCTATGACTGGAAGCAAGCCAAATCTGTCGGAGAAACTTTCCCAATTCATCATATGTTTTGTTCACTCATTCGACGTGATATTGCCTATCGAGTTGAGGTGGTTGTTAAATACATCAAGGACACTGGGAAAATGTTTGGAAGGAGGCAATAATAGCCTGTTTGAAGTTACTATTTCAGATCTCGTCTGGTTTAACTGACACAAACCACGATAATGCAGAGCCATTCTATTCGGTAATGTGGCTAATATTCTAAACCGACAATTCGCGAAGAAAGGTCAGTTTTATTAACACTGTGTCGTCTCTCTTTTCTACTTATTTACTGATAGGCGGTGTGAATTACTGCAGTGAAAACACGTCTCGTTAAGTAGGATTTCAGGTTTTCAACGTGGTGAGCTTGAAGAATTCTGCTGTCTTTGGATTGTATCGCCATTTGTCTGGTAGACATTTACAAACGTTTAAGAGGTACTTACTGTCTCCAACATTTGGGCGATGAGTGATGTGTCTCATCGCCTTGTTGAGGGTGGACATAAGTAATCTTCTACCAGACCCCATGACGCTTAAACCCTGATTAAAACCATCTTTAAATCTGTTCAAACCAGTTTATATGAGATATGAAAGGACATAAGTTACATTTTTTATACTCGGGATAAGTCAGAAAGGCGTTACTTACCTGCTGACTCGTAAGCATCTCTGTAGGAGAAGTAACCCCACGCCAACAGCGTAGTTGTGCTTGCCATAGTGAACCCAAACTTGACGAAATCTCCGGCTGAAACAAAGAAACAGCTGCATTAATCAAAGGCTGAAAAAGCTTTAATTTTCTTACCCTATGTCACTCACTATGCAGAGATGTGTACTGCCTCCGCAGGTCTGCCTGTACGTCATCTTCTCACTTTGTTTATAAATTACAAATTTATAGATCAAGTTGAGCCTACCTTAAGGATTGGGAAAATTTCGGTTGCGGCTTTGTCTTCTGGAAAATCGTCTAGTAATCTCTTGAATGGTGGCTGAGGATAGTGCCAGATGACGGGCTGTTGTGAACGGGGAAACTAACCCTCGGATTCTTCAAAATGAGGGCATTGTTTGACGACCTGACTATCAGATTCTCAAAACCTTTGACCCCAGAAGCGAGCTGGTGCGATTCTGGCCTTATAAACATGCACTTAGATTATTTTACATTTAGTTTTAGACTTAAGTCACACCGACCACTAACTAACTAACTAACTCCCTGGTTGCAGAACCTGCAGGTTCAACACCGACAACACCAAAGCCCGCCACCGGCTAAGATTCTGAGCCAACTCTATCCATTTGACATCCTCACGGCCTACCTCTGCAAGATCCATCTTGATGTTATCCTTCCACCCCCTTCTTGGTCTGTGCAGTGGTCGTTTTCCAGAAGGATTCCCTACAAAAATTCTGTATGCACCATTTGCATACATCCTATGCGTGCTACATGTCCAGCCCATCGGAGCCTCCTAGATTTCACTATCCTCACTATGCGAGCCCACATCGACCACGACAAACGAATACTGACGGCGCCACACTTAATTTGATTAAATTAATTTTAAATGCAAGATAATTGTCTGCTAATTGAAAGAAATGGTCTCTTAGGCCCCCCATACACACACAGTTTGGCCTTCCGATCGACCTTACAGGCAAAACTGTTACAGTTTGCCCTCTCCCTTTCCTTCCCCATACACGCGCAGATAAACCGGCAGGCTGCATGCCACAGTCACAGTCTTCCAGCCTATGTCGCCGAGTGCAGTGCAGTCATGTTTAGTTGTTAAAACATGTCTACAGTTGATGAACTGTTTGCATATGCAGCTATCGCGTGTGTATTGCAAAAAAATAAAAATAAAATTAAATTAAATTTAAAAAAAAAATAATAATAATAAAAACGCAAGTTATGGACCAAGCTCTGCTTCAAAAAGGGCGTCATTTATTAATTTCTCTGCATAAATCCTTTGTTCATTATTTCCTAATGCTCGTAATTTGGCAGCGACATTTTTTGCAAAGAGGTCAAATTTGTCCTCAGTACAGAAGAACGCGAGACAGTAGCAGAACTGAGCGATTGGCCTGCAGGTATCGTCACACACGTGCGTTCCGCCTGTCACGTGCTACGTCCTGTAGGCAGAACTGATGGATTTCCAACAGTCCAACAGATTGGCCGGCCGGCCGCACCACACACATGAGTTTTGCCTTTCAGTCTTCAACTGTGCAGGCCGAACGGGAGGCCAAACTGTGTGTGTATGGGAGGCCTTAAGCTGCCATTCTACTTCGCTGATCAATAAGTTACACAGACGTCTCCATCATGACTGCCCCTTGCAGCGTAATTAGAACAGCTCTTCCAACACACTTGCCCCGTTGCTATGACGCCGGCAGTAAAGCTGCACCACTGAGAACTTGGTGACTTCGTGGCTTCTGTATAACGAAAATGAAGCACCTTGCCAAGCAGTGAATTGCAGTTTCCTGCTTGGTCGCATTCATTATGAAGCTGTATGAGACGGTTGCCACGTTTATCTTACTGATATGTTAAAATATTCAATTTTGTTATCGCTTTGGCGAATGAGTTACATATATATCCATTTACATGCTATGTCTGCGAAATAAAACCTACTTTGTATGTAGAATTTATTGGTAATAACTCTCAAAAGCTATAAATTGTTGCGTTCAACTGCCAGGAGGGGGTATCAGAGAATCCTGTTAAGTGATGTAGTTCAGAGAACAGTACACGTTCTGCACGAGATTATCGCTTTAAGAATTAAAAGGTTGCTTATCGGAGTGATTATGTATCTGCATCAAATGTAGCTTTTAAATTTTGAAAACAGCCGATAGATTGTTTGGAGTACGTCTATAACGTGATACAGAAATGAGATCTAATTAAGACAGGCACTTTAGAACAACACCAGGAAACTCCTGAAATATTCAAAATCGGTCTTACTGTGTTAACACTTACCGTCATAGTAACCTCCCGTGAGGTCTTCGCCATTTTGTCCGCGATCGCCTAGTGCAGAATCGCCCCTCCAGGATATTCTGTTATCTGGTGGTAATTGCCCCGACCTCTGAGCCTCGTAGAACAGAAGAGACAGTTCCAGTACGCGAGAATAGTTGTAGTCCGATGACGCAACTACGGAGTTCAGTGTCGCCACCAGGACCAGCACCAAGCAGCCCCTCATCTGAAAAATAGAGGTCTTCTTCATTCATCGAGATTACCCTAAAAGAACGAATTCATGTAGATACACATTGTTACCACAGGCTAATTTGCGTACATTTTTTTTCTTTGCACGAAAGCTTAAACTCCAAATAAATGACGAACATTATTGATGAGATTACAACGACAAAAGATTCTTTATAACCTCTCAATCCCTATGCGCAGGTGTGGATGCGGCATAATGTACTGTATGATTAACCGTAGAAGTCGTTAATTTTAACATTACGTAGCGAATTATTTTTAGCATTACACAATCACATTCCCTCCTCGACCTCAGTTCAGGAGGATGGCAATGTCTACCTGCCACGGCAAACCCCCAGCTCGCCTTCGTGAAGTTTTTTAATGTTTAGCGCATTGTTTAATTCACTACTGAGTTCGATTCGATGTGTAGACTATGAAGGTGTTTTGTGAAGTAACCTCAGTTTGCCCGCACTCACTCTCCATTCGTGATGTTCTGCTCATTGTCGGGTGTCGAACTCGGCCCCAGATAAATTTTGACACTCAATAACGTTATTTATGTTGTGAAGGGAGGGAGTAGGATTGTTTTCAGTAGAAGAAGAAAAATTCTGACAAAATCTGGTTCAGTCTTCAGAGAACAAAACGGAGATTGACAAGTGGGTTGTTTAATCAGTGGAATTTATGACGAGTAGTGAATTATGTATACGTCGGTGGGATGAATAACAAATATTAGTGTATAAATCCGAAAACCGCACAGCACATAACCTGGAAGAGAAGCGTATGCAAATATTTACGGTGGTTGTATTGATATTTTACTGTAATTATTTTGAGAACAACGCATCATGTGAAGTACATATACACTCACCAGTAAACGTAAATCTGACAATCTCTTTGATATTGATATTTTTAGCTCTCTGTTTTCAGACTCTTGTAATTAATGTTCCTTAACCCTACGAAGACACCACTTGTCAGAACAAACAAATATTGTAATTTCTCACTTGCGTAGTTAATTGTTTTCGTACGAGATGTGTAATTAGAAGTAGCGTATAACTTCTTCCTTTCGAACTAAGTTAATTCGCAAAAGCTATGCGTTCGTATTTGTGCAACGTGTTGCCTGTACGCTGGATCCAGAAGCCGGCTCGAAATGTGTCAGTAATTTTCAATTTCTCGCAACTGTGAGCTCCCATGAGCAAATAACCACAATCTGAACAGGAGAAGACACTACCGAGTCATTTTATAGAACTCCCAACAGCGAGGCACCGTGACCCTGGCAAAGCTCATGTGTGTTGCAGTGGAGTCTGACATATGGGGAAATCCTCCATCATTCCACGAACATGGTGGTGAAAGAAGGGAGCGCTCAACTTATTTACATTTTCTGATCATACGTGATGAATGATCTAGGTGGCAGTTTCGGTTGATGATTCACACGAGTAATACCTGGGAATGCAAGGCCGTCACCACGAGTTTCCTTCTCGCTGATCGCACAAGAGAAGCAGAAGGCCTTGATGAAGTTGCGGCTTCCAGTTACACGTGCTCATTGGGAGGCCACAGTTTAAACTTGGAACCATCAAAATATCTGACAACTGCGATCCTGTGTTATAACGTATTCATAGCACATTCTGCACTGAGGATTTTGTCCTTCCGTTGTTATATTTAATTTCTAAACATGCCTAATTGGTTTTAGTTAAATGTTATACGTGGGCTACGTACCTTAAGTGATCACGCGAATATAATTTTGCTTGGTATCGGATCAAAATAGGCCCAACTCATCCAGAATCATTTGTTTTACTAAATGTCATCACTAGATGCATGTGTGTAATTGAGATGTGCTTCTTTCCTTAAGATAACAAATTTTTAATTTATTAAACCGTATTTCAGTCTGTTTTATACGGTTATAAAACTTGGTACCTTGCCCTGAAGGAAGAACATGAAACAGTATTTAAAAATAATGATGTGGAAAATATTCGGTTATGAAACAGGTCAATTAGAAAATGAGCTGAGGAAATAACACAGTGGTTTGGACTCTACTAAAGACCACTTTGACACGAAGTCTTTTTTAAAGACAATGCCAGACTGTATCTATGGGAAATAGGTCCATGGGACGTGAACTGGATAGAACTGGCTCATAGAGGGATCCGTGACGTGTCTGTAATGATGACTGGATGGTGTTCAGTATCAGCAGCTGAGCAGGAACACGCAGCATAGCCTAACTTCGTGGCGCTGCTTGTAGCACGGGGCTAGATGGGCATGTCTCGAAGAAACCGCGTACCTCCAGAGAAAAGTCATATAGTTTAAATAGTTAAATAGGTAAATTATCCGCACTACCGGAATATGTTTTATGAACGAGAGTTGCTTTATTGATAATTAGCTGGGACAGAACATCCAGACTGTTAATGGTTATGAGACACTCGGTCATCACATATTTAGTTCTTGATTTAATAAATGGATTTCGGTCTGGTACGTACATAGGCCTACATGTAGCCTATTCGCGATCTAGAAACTAGATTTTACATCGAAATCTATATTTTGAATTTTATGATTACTTTGTGGTACTGTGTAGGAAACAATAATAAAGTGTTCTATTTTTAGTCTAGTAGTAACTGAATTTTACCTCGGGTCGGACTAAACTTTTTGCCGGCCGTATTTTTTCCAATTCTATCTGAGGATGTTGGTATGTCTCCTTTATTGATTTGGTATCATATATGACGTCAGTTATTTGTTTTAACGTTTCGGTCTACTGCTTCCATATTGAAATGTGTGCGAGCTATCAAAAAGTTATTTTTATACGACACAACCGTTATCTGTTATACCTGCGTCAGCGGATGTTTCCTACTCAGTAAGAGTATTTTACCGTAATATAGGCATACTAGGAAGTTATTGCTAGGAAGTTTGTAGAAGATTACATTCGCGGAATGACGTTATCATTCAGTTTTATCCTCCTGTTTCCCATCTACTCCTACACATAAAGGTCATATAACTTTACCTATTTTGTATGGGTGTGAAACCTGGTGTCTCAGTTTAAGGAAAGAACACATACCCTTCACCTAACATTATTATGGTGATCAGTAAGGAGAATATGGGCGGGGAATGTATCATGCAGGGGTATGACAATTAAGATGTTCACAATTCTACTCGGAAAATACAAACAAAAGAGACAACTAGGGAAAGCTTGTTGATGGGAGGTTACTAGGTTAAAATTGATCTTAAAAAATGGGGTATTTAACTGATTCAGGGGAGGTTCAGTGGCGAGGTATTTTAAAGTCGGTAATGAACCTCAGGGTTCCTTATGGGACACAGAATTTCTTGACTAGCCGAGCCACCACGCGCTTCTTAAGACGACTCTAGTTTGAGTTAGCTCTAACTCAGATATTGCCTTGGCATGCACATATAATAAACTGACATGTTATAAACAAATCTGAAATTGTAATCGTTATTTTTAATAATTCGTGGCCCTAATATGCGTCTTTCTGCGGTGAGTGTTCTTAATTATTGTTTGTAGGACGAAGAGATTCTGGCCCTCACCGGGCACGATACTTCATATCGTTATAGAGCTCTAAACAACAGCGAGATATGTTTTTGATTCGTTCCAGATGTCAGAAATACTATAGCTTTTGTAGTTATATATTTGGTATATGAATGTAAAAAGCAGGAGATGTAGGGTAGATTGCTTCATTCATCACGTACCAGTTTGTTCACCTTGTTGAATTTTCAGCCGCATTCAATTAGATAATTACGTCTTCTGAAAACTAATGAAAACTAGTAGTTACATGGGGAACATTAAGTGGTTCAGATTCATAATAAAACGAATATCGATATGGTGAGTCGATTATTGTGGTTACTGCTGTACTCTAAGTTGCTCTTGGTGACAGTACTGAACTCCACCATTATAAAGACAGTTAAAATGTGTGTGTGTCGGTTTTTGAAACAAACCCGTCAATAACTGGTTTGTCAAGAAGAAGTCTCTGAATTTCTTGTCTCTGTCTCTTTCAACATCACAGCATCCCGCGAGTTGCCATGTACAACACAACGTTTACATGAGTATCAGGTATTGTGCTGAATATTCCAAACACGTTGTGAACATTGTTGTATATGTAAGGTCACGTTGATTGCCATTACAGATTTATCTCATAGGCAAAAACAAGAAATATAATTTAACAAAAATAATTACTTCTGTACGGGAATGACGACATGATGGAAAGAGAATGTATGAATTTATCGTATGCTATTGTTCTGCAATGGACAGGAGTGATCCGCTCAAGGGGGACGTCAGAAGAAACGGGCAACGTGAAGTAGGAACAGGATTGTTGCACGCGAACTGAGAGAATAGGGGGCTGTGGAAAGAAATAAAAGAATTTGATACCTGTGCAATATTTGAGTGTTCTATCTTGTGGAGCAGAAGACTGGCTATTGTCTTTAGGGAGTACAAGAACAGGGAACCTTAAGACAGATAATGGAAAGCATTATCCTGTAAAATAAAATGTCATAAATGTCTTTTCGTTAACTGATCCCAAGGGATAGATTTATAATACATATCCTTACAACATCAAGAAAAGTTCGACTCGTTGCGCACTAGACGCTTCCTGCCCACAGGAGACGAAGCTGAACGTTCATCGCCATTCGGATCGAGAATCGGTGAAGGAGGTTTGCCTCGTAAGGACTATTTGTGATCACGGATCTTAGAATATAATACTCTAGAAATTATTTATTTTAAATTAATGTAAAACTATGTAAGTTCCTCTAATTTCAGTTTTATATTCTGGTACTTTACTTCTAAATTAAATATAGGATGAGGCAAACAATTTCCTTTAAAATGGTTTCTTTGCACACACATACTTAGGTATGCTCTACAGAATTTAAAATTAATTTAATTAAAGTGTGCAGAGCCGTCCATTTTTACATATTTTTAATAACGCCATTTTAGTGTCACCCAGTATACGAGTAATGAATATGCACTTCAAGACTATTGCCTAAGGGTTTTAATTTCAAGTTAGAAGCAGCATTAATGTTGTCGAATTTCATAGTACTGGCCAGGTATTTAATTGCGAAATATTGTTATCATCATAATCATATGAATTCGTGTCTCGTGGTTTAGAAATAGGGAACCGCAACAATTTTTCTGATACTGTCATGGAAATCTTCCTGATCTACCACGGAGTAAAATACTAAGGACACTTCCTAGTGTTAGGTTCTACCTGAAGTTAGATTAGCCTTGGCATGGTAGTTAAGGACATGCTATCTCTAAAGATGCATTATCTTTAACTAGCATAACGTAAGGTAGAATGTTTGTCTGACAACACCGCCTCTATCGAATACTGCTGCAACTGCAGACTGCAGGTAACAGGAAACGTCCGGATATTTATCCCCAGGGGTTAGTACAAGAACCTAGCAAGTAATGAGCAGGTAATTAGCATGTAGGATTTGAGGTTCTCGCGGCGGTGAGTACAAAGATGGCTGTCTTGCAGCGCCGCGTAGTCTGGTAGAAGATAACCAACGAATGCCTCCATCATAGCCCTGGTGATGGAGGCAGCAAGGACCTCTAGGCAGTTAGTATGTGTATGTACAGTAAACGACGTTGGTCGGTAGCATTCTTTTGCGGACGAAGTTCAATAGTCATATGTTCTTTGAGCGTTCGTACTGACTGTGGGTCACAGTATCTTAAATCATACATTTTGCATGTAGAGACGGATGATTCAGAGCATGTACCATTTAACATGTCACTCGTATTAGATCATCATTTGTATAATATGACGCTTTTAGAGGTGACATCTAACTACGGGCGAGTCAGTCATGAATGTGCAAAGTTATGCTGAGAAAATGTAAATACTCCATTTTCGGGACGACGCCTGTAATTACATGGCGAGAAGCAGGCATTATCGACAATAGATTTAAAATGTCAGGTTAATAAATAACTATGTTCATGATATAAGATTTTCATTCAACCAACACCATGGAAGTGGGTACTTCATGAGACGCTGACAGTCACTCAGCTGGTAAAGAAATTCCGGATTCATCACCGTTTTCATAAGAGTTCGCCACTGGTTTCTATCCTGAGTTACTTGAATCCAGTTTGCGCCCTTATATTACACTATTTTTGATAAATTTTAATACTATCTAGACATCTGAGACTAGGAATCCCTAATGATCCTTTCTTTTCATGTTTTGCCCCTCAATTATATGTGCGTTTCTCATTTCCGCTCTTTTCATGCCCTGATTATGGAAGCAGTAAGCACCTCCGAAACGTCAATTTCTGCGAGACTACAAGGCGTAGCAGCCTAGAAGATAGTCTTCCTCACTCTCACTGTTGTGAGAACCTAAAATCACAGTAAGTGACGTGTAGACGTTTTTCACAATATTTGACAAAGTTGTTAGATGATCATCAGGCATTCGCGGAAAATTTCGGGTACCGGGGAAACTTTATACAGGAATACACACAAAGACGTTCAGTGTGGTGAGAACTTATTCGAATAATGTTAAAATGGTCGACGTAATGAGTGACTGCAGCCATCCGACCAGTGACTAGAATGGATGATTACAGTGACAATGTGAGCGCTGTACCTGCCACTCACATAGAAGTGCTGCAGCAAACGGTTGCCATGGAGCGATGACCGATCTCACTCGTCTCTCAATGTCATCAAGTGTGAGGAACAGTTGTACCACCGCCAGCAGTTATTGCTGTCATGTCTCGGACAAATTATATCACGTCATGATCATGATATCATATTTTGGAAACGCTTTGCTTCATGTCCTGGTCCGCCTGTCATCAACGATAGTAACAAAACATTATTTCTTTATGTTATTGAATTATGTGCTTTGTAACAGAGTAGGTCATGAATGTTTTCTGTATGAAAGAAACTTCCAGTAGTTTGTCATTATTACCAACCACAAGGTTGTAGGAAAATAGCCCCAATACGCTGTTGACTAAAACGCCATCATGTGCTGCTCTGCATTCAAGGACACTGCACTGTGGCGACAAGCTGTCTTGCTGCTTTCGCCTTTTAGAACGTTTTTACAATTAAATCTGTGGAATAATTAGTCGAGACAGGTCAGTACAGTCACAACGCAATTAAGTAACCTTAAGTCTGCTGTGACGTCTACACGACTGACTTCTAAACCTCGTGTACTGAAGAAACGTTTAATATCCCTGTCTCATTACTCGCGGTAGGGCTGGTGAAGGAATGAAGCTCAACTCGCAGACATTTTTTGTAAAGCTGTGAGATCCGAGATTCTCACGGCAGTGAGTATGATGTTGGCTGTCTTCTGGGTTGCGGCGT
>NW_019059957.1:23666-36527 GCF_000696155.1 Zootermopsis nevadensis | reverse complement strand
GTCGTGTAGTCTGGTAGAGGTTTTCGACGTTTCAGAGGTCCTTGCTGCCTCCACCATCAGAGCAGTTACCCTCATGATGGAGGTAGCAAGGACCTCTGAAACGTTACCACATTGAACGTATTTCTGTGCGTATCTTTTGCAGTCGGAAGGTCTCATGTTCGTCCAGTAACATATAAATCCAGGAATACCCATGGAAGACTAATGCCGTACAGTTAAGGCATACAGTTTCCATAAAAGCACGTATGATAATCCGAATAATGTTTGTAGTATCAGTAGTCCCTGTATGCTCTGTATAAACTTTAGTTTTCCATAAGATTATTCTGTAAAACTTAAGATTAATATCAGACTTTCATTAAAGACGCATTTCACGAATCTGAATGTAATTTAGAAAGGTATATGTCGAAGACTGGTTAGAAAATACTTTTTATGTTCAGAAAGATCGATCTGAATACATTTTATGACACTTGACGTTTTTATTGGTCGTTTATAAACATTGTGGTTTTTCTGTAGATAGACCACAATGTATATCTATCCACTGTTCGTCATGACTGCTGTGTATTGCCATCTGAAGACTGATTGAACGCGCCGGATCGCGCTCTGTGTGGTCCTCATCTGTTTGCAACTTCCGTCTCACCCGACCTTCATTACCATATTATCAAACCTGACTGGATCTTTTGTCGTGGCCTACTGTAATATATTTTAACCATGACCGTTGATGGAAGTTTACTTTTTTCAAGTATACTATGTTTTGCATCACAGTAAATTATGTCAGATGCATGAGTCTGAAGGTCGTCTCCTGCGGTAACTTGCTTTTCCCTTCTGCGTCGTCATGTTTGTGCTGTCTGAAACGAACAATTCCCTTGCACTAGCGTATCCAGCTGACTGCGCCAAAGGATGGGATTTAATCAAAGCTGTAAAGGCACTTCATTGTGTGTTTTCTTTCACGTATCATCAAAACGCTATCCAGGTACTAGCGTCGTCTTTCAGGATTGGAATTATATTTTATAGCTGTCTTTAAAAACATAATTAGCCTGTACATTATTTGGGCAAAGTGGATAAAATATGAGGTTTTCACGAAGGTGAGAATGATGCTGTTCTTCTGGGTTTTGACGCCGTGCAGACTCGTCGGTAGCTGCCAACGTTTAGGAGGAACATGCTGTCTCCATCATACGGACTGAAGTGGCGATCGAGTCTACACGGCTCCAAAACCTAGATCTGAATCATGAAATTCGCGCAATGAACAAGATCTGTGTTTGTGTACCAGTCGGCAGGTTTAACGTCTAACACAACTTAAAAGGATTTCAATGGAATTCTGTAAAGTTGCCGAGTGATTTAAATTTAGCCTGTATTTGTACTATAACTGCTTATTATAGGTCAATAATTTAACGTGAATACTTGTAAAGGGTGCCGAATCGCAAATAACGCATTTGAACTATCTGTCTCAAAATTAAGTTTTGCAGTTGTGTTCAGGAGCGCTAGCCATTCAACAACAGACCGGACAGCTGTGTGACTTGGTGCAAGATTATTCCTTACGTTCTTAGTTGTCTGCAGCTGAATTGTGGGATGCGAAGAATAATTGAGTCAAATATTTCTTGAGGAAGTTTCCTATTATACTCACGATCTAGTTGCGAGTATGCCGAACCAAACGCCGAGGGGTGTACATAGTTATTACAACACGCAAAAGAGTTGGTTTCAACACAGATGTAACGCCTTTACACACATGAGTCATAAGAATGTGAAAACACAAATTAATCAAAACAGTTGATTACCATAATAATTTTGTTGTAAGAAAACTTTCCTTTCAGATAAAGATTGAATTAATGAATATTATTTTGACGACCTTCGGTACTAGAAGGTTAAACGGGCAATCAGCATGAAAAAAGAGACGTTAGGACTTTTTAGTACAGAAAGCTTCAAAATATAAGCCTGAACAAACACATTCACTAGGAAAACCTAGAATGAGATATGGGCATCTGTTATGATAGCCACGGAACTGGACGTGAAAGATAAAGAAGGTAGATTAAACAGGATTTGAAGTTCTCAGGGTTGTGAGCCCATAGATTGCTGCTTTCTGGCTTGTAGCACAGTGTAGTCTGGTAGAAATTTACCAACCTTTCAAATGGAGGCAGCAAGGACCTCTAAAACGTTGGTTAACTTCTACCAGACTACTCGGTACTACAACCCAAAAGACAGCTGTCTTAAGATTATAGCTTGTCGTAATGTGAACTCGATTGGTCTAGTTCAGGATGAGATTCAGAGGCTACCTTTCGTGTTGCGATGTTGGTATTCGGTTTATGCCTATAGATCGACATTTTCAAGCCAATCATCTTCGAGGTATAGCGGTCTCTAAATTGAATTCTATAGGTTGCTTACCGCCTTCAGTTTCTCCAGGCGAGGACCGAATTAGCCTTATCAATCAATGAGCGACATGTTTCTATTCCTCTGTTTCCAAACTTCCGTTTGTAACAATAATCTATTGTTCAGAGATCAGATATGTGCGTTGTGTCAGAACGTTTGACAGTACCTGTTACCTATCGACCTAAAAACAAAGACGTGGTTCATTGAAATGCTGCCGCTCCAGCATTAGTTCAAGAACCTACAGCAGATAGATGTAAATCTACAGATAAAAAATAACAAAAGATGGTTACAAACATGTATCCAAGTGTGTGTAAAAAGAAAAGCAAACAGGAGATTTCAATGAAGTATACGGTCGTTTCTAAAGCTCGTTTCTAAGAAAGTAACAGGGAGATACACCTTATTTTATTTTTGCCAAGGATGAGTAAGGACGGATCGTTAAAATTTATGCTTTATTACCAGAGTAATTTTATTTTAAAGAGCATTAAAGAGGGCCACCATAACATAGAAGACTAAGCGAATGTTCCAGTAGAAGATGCAGCACATATTTAACGCTTTTTAGAAGAATAGTTTATAGGTTGTGGAAAGCAAAGTTTGCTAAAATTAAGTTGCAGTGCTAAGAAATTTATTAAAAAATTAAATACGAAAATAATCAGGTCTCTTAAACTTATAAAAATATTTAACCATATCGAATTCAGGAAACTTGTGATTCGATTACCAGTTTTAAAACTAGTTTTATTATAGGCTCTGTAAGGCGACCTACCCATTGGCGGTTAGTGATGCGCTGGAACATGAAAAAGATATTTCGGGTTCCGGTTATCTTCACTGAGTTGCTAAGACTCCTAACAACAAAGAGGAGACGCTGAAATTAGATATAATTCAATTCTGAAATCTGGGACTACATGGTCAGGTCACTTGCTGGCCGATATATTGCGAAAGTAGCTAGCAAGTGGATCTGTGAGAGAAAGTTGCCGATCTTTTGCATATTCGAAACGAGGCTCCAGATCTGGGTCGAGATGTGATCGTCGCTGTCATGTCTGTTCGCTATGTGGGGCAGTATGTGATCACATCTCGTTCACTCCATGGGTCGATATGTGATCGTCAGTGCCAGGCCTGATCACTATCTGGGTGCAGAAGATAATCGTCGGTGATGTGATTTTGCATAACTCATTATCCTTGTAGAAGCATATATATTATTGCACATATAATGCCAAACAAATACAATTATTATACTGTAAATTAAGAAATTATTTCTTGTCGTTCGTCTAATATTACATCATCAAAATCTGTTTATTTTAAACACTGTGTATCTTTCTGCTGCTTGTAATTTATGATAGGTAAGCATATAATTTTCGTATCGCCAAACCGCTTTTAAAAATGATAAAGTTGAAACCTTAAGTGAAAAGTGATGACTTGCTAACGTGAGAATTGTTGGCTTAGTACCACGTGAAAAAATACAGCACAATTTTCTGCATAAAACCAGTACCCAAAATGTTCGTTTCATTGTGAAATCGATAGAACTGCTTAGGTTTGTCTGTATGAGAAGTAAATTAGTTTCCACGAAAATGATAGAGTTTATCTGTCTTGTCACGAAAACATTCTGCCTTATTGTTTGAGACGGATATACTTTTTGTGTAAATATATTTTTCGTGTATATGATTCGTGTTGAAATTAACAATATCTTATAATCACGTCCACTTACTAACATGCAATTTCAGGGAGTACGCTGATGTAATAACACTGTACTAATGAAAATACGCGTATTTCCAAGAAGTAGGAAATTTGAGGTCATAATATTGACGGAACAAGATGCTTATTTACCAACCTAGACCTTCGGACAGCATGAAATGTTTCCTGCAATTGTAACGTTTTAAGTGTCATAGATCACTCCGGGGATTGCCGTGTCACGTGTATATTTCAGTAAGATAATGGCCGAAATTCTTGCTTAAGTATTTACGAAACGCGATATATTTTATGAACAGTATAAATGCATCTTAAAATAAAAATGAGATTTGAGGTTTTCACAGCGGTGACGATAATGACGATATTCTCCGTTTTGGTGCCAGAACCAAGACCATCATCATCATCAAAAGTACACTTTTTTATTCTGAATCTATTACTTCAATATGAGCTCAGTTTTATAGTTTACTGCACACGAAACTTGAAATTCAGCGTCTGAAAATTCTCCAACAAAGGTCAAAATACTTAATTTTGCTTTAGCTTTGTTTTCAATATTTACACAAGATAGTTCAAGTCATGTCTCAAGAAGAAGCAATGTGGCTATGTTCCTATGCTTCTTTAAAATAGGGTGGACTTGCAGACTTTTTCAGTTCGGTGCTGTAGATGAGCTTAATTATCATGTTTCAGAGCGTAATTCTGTGACTTTGGTTATCCATAGAAACTAAAGTCAATTCTTAGGACTATCACACACTTTCCCTTAGACAATTTCGCGAAATTCTTCCTAGATTCCAGGACGACGTGAACCGGTTTATCGAGCACAGCCTATTTCTATAAACTTCTACAATCATCTTCTAACCGCGCTATGCGTAACTGCATTTTTCTTGGATGGCTGTTAAATTCATCTGCTAGATTTGTGTGGGCACAAACATCAAGCTCACACAAGAGAATAATCTACAATTGTAAAGATTTTATTCACAGATGTCCTAAAAATTTGGTACTTTTGCAAGTACATATTGACGATGTGTAATTGTGATTTTCTATTTGATGATGATAAATTAATAATTGTGATTGAGAAATTAAATTTGGAATGTGGGTGTGTCCCAAATATTTCTGGACATTGTATGTCTTAAAAATTATCAATACGGATTGGTGCGAATCCTCAACAGACAGTGTTGCCAGACACTTGGTTGGGCCTTGTTCGTTTCAACTTTAATTTAAGACGTCTGTTCGATATCAGACACTGTAGTCATTTATCGTCTCAGAAACTATTTGTAACTCGCAAGTCAGCGTCCTAAATTGAAAGAGGTACAGCGTTTGGCTACCGCCGAGACTTGAAGAATTCTACACCATAAAGACAGTGAGCTCAAGCATCGAGGGCAAAGCGACAAAGCTTACGTAAGAGAGTGCTTTTACATCGCAACTTAGATGGACATAAAATATTGTCTGATATAGGTCTGTATCTCAGTCAATAGACAGTACATGAACCACTTATTTCATTCAAATTGTTAAATCCTTTGTAAACAGCGATTACTTGGAACTGAAGTCTAAGCCTGACCATTAGCCAACTAAATCTAAACGAAGGAATTAAACAATAGGAACTAAAACAGAAGAATGTCATAAGCAACGTTATAACATCCAATACGCTTTTCATGGTATCGTGAGTTAGCGTCGCGACGACAAACGGTGTTTTGCCAGCGTCGTTTCTTATGGTTTTGCTAGATCCATGCACATTATGGGGACACTTTGCACAAAGTTTGACGGGAACATTTCGAGTCTCTGCAAAGTTGAAGTTCTTTCTGTCGACTGGTTTAGCTGTTAAGTTCTAAGTACACCGCATTTATTTTCTGTACCGTTTTGTTTTCCTCATATGTGCTATACGCCTTGTCAATTTAATCTTAATTTAATCATCCTAACAATACTAGATGCACACATTTACAAAGTTATATATGATTTGAGGCTTTCCCGGCGTCTAAATTCAATAAAATATCTTGGGGAAAAATGTCGGGTCAAACGGTTACAAGAGGAACCCTGATGATGGGGACAAATGATTCCCGAAACGTTGGTTTCTTCTAGTAACCATTTGACGCGGGTGATTACCCGAGAAGATTTCATTGCATTTACAAAGTTCCTCGTGAGTTTCAAACATTGCCTTTATTTTTAATTTCTCTTGGATGTAAATATTATCTTCAAAATGTTGTTATCACGGTCTAATAACTCGAAAACGAATATAAATTGTTACTTGAAATGATGAAAGAAGTATTCGTAAATCTCTATAAACCCGGATTTTCATGTGTTTAATGCATCGCACACTAGAGTGCTATTTAGCGGTTTGTATATTCCCTGAAGTCACCTCGCCTATTTCTTCTAAGCAGTGACGCAATTTTATGCTAACGCACCTGTAGGGTTTATTGCCTCACTCTTGCATGCTGCCAACTTAAAATATCGTTTGAATTAAAATTTAAGGCTGGTACTAATAGTACCGCAACCCAAAAACCCAGGTTTCACTTTAATTAACACAATTAGTTATTGTAATATGTAGGCGTGGCCTCTGGTGATGAGCTCAAGTTTGAAGGTGGGTGGAATTGTCTTACCGCGGATGTTATCCCTGTCACCAAGTAATATCCATGAATAGTAGGATCCGAGGTATTCATGGCGGTGAGTCCGAAGATGGCTGTCATCTGGGTTGAAGCGCCGTGTAGTGTCAGAAGTTTACCGACGTTCCCAAGAGTGTTATATATCCTGCCAATCTTCAAACACCTTGATTTAACCAAATTAAAAATACCTCACTTAATAAAGAGCACGAATGATACAGGCTTTAGTACTCAGATGGAAAGCGAATATATGTCCTGTTCTATTCTTGCTTCCCCCTTCCTCGCAGCATTAAATAAATAGAACTTGCCCCAGATGTGGATTTTTAAACAATTAGCTCGGAACTGAATTTTTAATTACGCGTGTGGCAATAGGAAATTAGATAAAAATCCGCTCCTCACTGCAGCTATAGCACGTCGTGCACTGGTCACGAAGCTATGAGATCAGTTAAGTCATGATTTTAATCCTTTAAAACTCTGTACTTTTCAATATTTCTCTTTCCGACATTTTCTTCTTGTTCGATCGAACATAAATGAAGTGTATTCCTACAGATTCATTCAAACGGCTATATTGCAGAAGGAATGTGTATTCATGAGGGCGATGATGGAGGCAGTAAACACTTCTCAAACGTCGGTCAGTTTAATCAGATTACACGGGGCAACAGCCCAGAAGACAGTCATCTCCAAATTGAGGTGTGGTGTGACGGAAGTTGGAACCACAATGTATTCCAACAACTATACTCCGTGTCGCTTTTGTTCTTCGAGATAATTGCCGTCTAATGTTGCAAATTGGTACACGAAACGCGCCTGATTGTGATTTGGTATGTGATAAGTTCTACCAATGTATAAACGCTATTTGTTCCACTTCTGCACGCAGTTATCAACGCATCGATTAGATATTACGTTGCCACGACAGAAACTCCTCTGAGCTGAATTTCCCGCCTACAGTTACATGAAATTGCCTTTCTTACTCGTTTTCTGCCGTCTTGAGCTTCCACCTGGCATTGATAATAGACATTATTAAGAAATTGCTGCAGGTAAAGTTTCCATGGCAACTTTGTGTGGCTCGACCTTGTATGCAAATGTTCCTGTCTTTACATCAATTTAACACAAACTTGGACGCATTGGGGGAATGATAATGTTTCTGCGAAGTTCTTTCAGCGCTCAGTCACGCGATTGAACTGATGACAGCGATGATGTTCATTTGTATTGACAGTCCTTTTTAATATCTGAAATGACATAAAATACGCGCCTCTTATTTAAAGTGTTTTTATATCCAATTTCGTACCCGAAGGCACGCCTCGTTCATGTTTTAGTTGTTTGTTTATCCGACGATGCATGAAAGACAGGGTTTTTATAATAGGATATAGGGAATCATAGTATGACTATGACCGATTCTTAATTTATTAACGACGTCATTTCAGCCGATCAGTTTCAGCTACAGCAAACGAGGTGGGAAGGTCGTAAATTGTGAACATGTAAAATCATGGCCTAATTCAGAGATGTATCACGGTATGTGCATGGATACACCAAGGAGAATCATGAGATAGTTGGCAACCTTACGAGATTCAAACTGATTTCCTCCCGAATACAAGTTTTAAAGCATTAATGACGTTAACAACTGTTTACGAATGGAGGGAGTGACTGGGGTACGAATAAATGGTAGTTGTCTTCTGGAGTGTTACGTTTCAAAGATACTTACTTCCTCCATCTTCAGGGTGCCCAGCTACTTTAACAAGGTGAACCGATCGGATATAGGCCAAGGAACGGGTACCTTGACAGAAGTTTTTCCTAGTGTCCCTACATTTATCATAAAAGAATGTCGAGATAATACTTTAAAGTAGACCACAAACCACTTCCTTTCGCATCCATACCGATTCATTATTCGCAAAC
This sequence comes from Zootermopsis nevadensis, assembly GCF_000696155.1. Next base: position 28,011 of record NW_019059957.1, on the reverse strand, counting down.
ATTATACAACTTCTCATTCTTCATTACATAACTACAGGAATTGATACAGCATCGTAAAATAACCGAAAAACAACCTACTGGAGCTGGAATCAGGTTCCTCCCGCATAAAGACAATTATCACAAGGCTAAAACTGTTTTGATCGCAATATGACATCGGTACAACTGAACATACAAGCATCCAACGCGTTGTCATATTGCCTGTCAAGACGCCAACTTAATTTTTGGTTTGTATGGAAATGTAAATCCATAAAAACTGCAATATTTACCTTGCTCATAATTTGTTCACTCATGGTACTGCTGCAGCCAGAGGGCTAAGGTAATATTTATTACAAAAAGTATTTGTCTTCATCCGGCTCTCCATATTTGCAGATGAACATGAGGCACAAGGAAGCCGGCAGGTACTGTGGTCTCATACACCCAGCAAGGCTTTAAGGTTCCTACGTGAATCAGCAGCTTATTGACACTTCAATTATCAGCCTACTACTTGCTGAATGTGACGTTATTTCCAGGGAATATAAGAACACACCCTTTGAAAAATATTCTATATCGCCCACACTTTACATTCATGAATTTTAACGCAGCCACATCCTTTATGTAAATCCATAATAATACAGCGATGAACGACATACTGGTTTTCTGGGTATCTCACCTCGAGCGCCGTAGTTGAGTGACGCAAGGAGATCTGCTTCTATTTTGGAATAAAATAACTAATTCGCATCTGAGGATGGCTCTATGTAGTAACAAGGCCATGCAACTGTATCTCCACACCCCCATACGGCTTGTGGGTGTGATGTTTAATTAAGCACAGGATTAGCTTTGTGTGTTTTGGGGATGTTGTGATGCGGTACTGAACTATGAAAATAATTGTGAAATACGCTTGTTGGTGAAATGTAAAACATTGTCTAGGCGGTCCATGGCAAATTAAAAACTTTCGTATGATAAGAATTGTGTATTTATATACATTAAAGTATTGAGCAGGCGCCGGTAAGCAAGGACTCGACCGTCCGCCCGTTGATAAAGCATCTAGTAGATACTGGTAAGCCACATTTCCTGCGTCTGTGTTACGTTTGCTTTCCTTTTGCCGTACGAACGGAAGGCTTTGTGATATCACGTCTTTGGGTGTATATGTCCGTTCACCTTCAGAATAAAACATGTAATATTCACGAATCTATATGAAACGTGCAATTAAATGTTCATCGAATACAAACACTCGAATGCAAGAATATTTTGAGTGGGTTTATCTATATTTCATCCCGCATGTGTTGAAGGATCGGCGTTTTAAGGCCTTTTTTGGTGGCAAATTATAAAATAGGAAAATATAGAAAGCAATAATCATATGTTTCTTTCTGAGACGAATTAATCACATTCTGTGTTAATCTATTGTAATTTTGATTTTGCCTACTCCAAATTTACTGTAATATTTTAAAATTAATTTCTCAAAAATGGAGAAATTTATGTACAGGTAAAGTAAGTTATATCTGTCATTCTGTACGTCAACATTTTTATACCAATTCTGCCGATTTTCACAGCCGACAGGCAATAAGAAGCACCTCTGGAGCGATAGCCAGTTTACACGTGGCTACACGGCGCAACATACCACAACAGTCATATTATGTTGACCAGTTATTCAACATCACATGAACTATAGAGGCTGTATACCGTCAAATTCATTATGATTATAATACTGAAGAAAACCATGGAAAATGTTTATGCCATCTAACGCACTGGTCATTTTTCAAACCGTAAAACCCCCCGATATATAATAACCATTAATATTACTTTTCGGTAATTTAAATATAAAAGATGTGACGGTATTCGCTGAAGAGATTGGACAGCCCTGTTTCGCCACCTGTTGGATCCCAGCGCCCGTAGTAGCAGGAAATGCTTGGCGAGATCTTACATGCATAATTCATCCTCATTACCGTCAAATGTCTGCCAGTGCATATAATGAGGCAGTCGCATCTAAACAGCCGCAGGTCGCTAATGAATATTATGTTGACTGAGATAGAGTTATGGACATAGCATCGGAATTATTTCTGCCAGTGATGTGAATGGCAACGGACTGGGTGGCCGGTGTTCGATACCCCTTGTAAGGTACTGCCCCCGTATTTCCATCGAGGAACTGAGGAAAATCACAAAAGTCTCCCCAGTCAGGATAGCGTATCTCCGGGTCGAGATTTGATAGGAACCTCCCGAATACGAAGCAGAGTGCTAACCACTCGACAGCGACTTCGCATCGGACACAAAGGTATACTATGTTATTAACTGGCAAAAAAAAACAAAAACATAGTTCGACTGTTGTTTGGGACATTGTCAATCGTCTTGATTATCTGCTAAAACACACAACATTTCAGCGATAGGATCTGTTTCCGTTTTTGTGTGAGGGTGTGAGAGAAGGGTGTCTATGCTGGTGGGTCCCTTAGACAGAGCTAGTCTCCATCACTCCAGGAGGAATCCTCCTCTCTTACCTTCCCTTATGACGGAGACAGTCCAGTAGCCGAAACGTTGCATGTGTTTTTATCAGACTGAAAATCTGAAGAGAAATAGAAAGACCGTCGGAAGATAGTATTGCCTATAGATTGGATGATAGACTGATATTAGAGCTGATTTTCATGAAATAGTACGTGAAGGTGTAGATTCGGCTGAAGTGGTTCAGAACCGAATGCATGAATCATGATCTAGAAGTCAGGTGGTGTGAAAATGCAATATTATGTTGTTATTTTATGTTACTCCTGTTTTGGTGGTCTGGCGGCACGCTACTAGCCAGACCGGAGCATGCAATAGGAAGCGGGATGTCTGTTCATCGTCCCAACGACTGTTTGCTTCTCCAGAAGGAATCTGCTCAACTGAATAATCCCCAAGTTAGACATTGTTCCTAGGTGACCTTGTGTTCCGGAGGTCGGCGTGTGCAAACTTACTGCTGGGGATGCCCTGTCAGCAGACGGTAAAAAAAAGAGGAAGAAGAAAAAGTAAAAATCTGCTGTCTTTAGAGCAACGGAATCCCGCTCCAAAGCGCCCGTACACAGTGCTACACAGCCCCGCCTCGTTTCTTTGAAATCCCTGTTCGAGCAGTAGGATTATTCACGTCATAGAACACACCCACTTAAAGCACGCGAAAATTTAATTCTCTTTGTGAAATCCGGTTACAGATTTCGATTTGATTAGATTTCATTTTGTGCAACCGGATGTGTTATCTCAGCCAAGTATTGCATTCGGAAGGCCCTCTTGGTGGCTACTCGAATCTGCCTGACGACTGCTAGGATAGACGTCCTTCACTGGGTACGACAGTTTCCTCACCATCTTTCATAATCACAGACTTCGTAAGTTTCACAGTAAACAGTAGAAACAAAGGTAAAATTCTGAGGCACTGTCAGGACAGAAAGGGAGATTCAATACAATAAAAAAATCTCATATTCCTGTAACGAAGTTAGATGGATTTTATAACCAAACTCGTTTTCAAAGGAAATACGTTATGTAAACACGAAGCGCCTAAAACACGGCTGCGCGGCGTGTCACATACGGAAGAGATTTCTCTGCGTGTATTCATGAAATGTACATTAGTTGTTAAAGTGAGACAACGATTATATAAAACTTCACGTATAAAACACAGCACAAAATGTCTGTCGTATTAAGGACCTCAAGTTCTGTTCTATTTCTTTTTCTCTCTGGTGTATGTACACTTGATACACTTCTATTTACTTCTAGTTAAATTCAAAATGGCAATCCATGTTGGGTTATTTATATTTGGCCCATTTATATTAGAAAGGAATTTTAACATTTATTGCAGTCCGTGTTTTTCAAAATCCGTTCATCCAGAATGGCCTTGTTGTAAGCGTATGGCAAGCTAATGGGCGTAAGTGCGAAAGAAACGTGTTCATACTTTCCACGTGTGGAAACATTGCAGCAAAAGCCAGACCAGAACTCCATGTAGACGGAGAATGTAAATGAGACGGCCCTTTGAACACGTTTCACTGGAAATCGATTTAAATCTCTCCGATTGTTAAGAGTAGAAGTGATCGTTTTGTTGATGCGGAATACTCGTGCAATTTGGCGTGGCATGAAATACGGCATTACATCAGCTGTAAATATAAACGCGCAATTAAAATGTATTATGCGTTACGGTGCACAATTTTCAAAATAAAAGAAAAAAAACAACGCTAATAGCAATAAATAATAAGGTGACATATTGTTAAATACGCATCACACACAGACAGATATTAGAACAGCTATTCAGAAGAAAAAGAAAAACATGAAGGCAGAAACACCTGAAAAAATACAGCAGAGTGACAGAGCATACCTGTAACCGTGTTAGCCGGACTAACACGGCTAACACAGTAAACATGAA
>NW_019059957.1:6297-23210 GCF_000696155.1 Zootermopsis nevadensis | reverse complement strand
CCTACTCGCAGCACGGTTAATGAGAACACAATACAAGATCTCACCGCAATTTTCTCACATTTAAATGTACAAAATTGCTACTTAATTACGCTGTTAAACAGTAACCTGACTTTGCAGCTCACCTTTGATAAGAACTTCTTCAATGTAACATTTCGGGCATATGACTGAAGTCTTAAATCATGCTTAATCGGCATAACTGACTTAACACCTCCCTACTTCACCCTCACCCTGCCGTCTAATTTCCCTTCCCCTCAATTTAAAGTTCCTTGGGTGTCTTTTCAAACATCTCGGCAGCCTCAATCAGAGTTTAGGAGATTCTGTCCGATTTAAGGATGAAGTTGTTCCGCTTTTGGTACGTCTGTTTAATCTCTTTAAGTAGTGCGAGTAACTCACAGCCATTTAACAAGCTGTGAGCTACGTAATTTTTCTATCGAAGTTTTCCAACCTGTCGTCACTTCGAAACTAGATCAACCAGCTCTTAAGGTATGTGGTAAGGAAATACATTCATCACACACATAATTTTTGTAATTAGCCTATTTATTTACCGAAGTTATGGCTTTGTAGTTCGTTAACGACGCATTCAGTAGTGGCTCAGATTGTGTAATGAAGTGTGATATAGCAATTGATGAAGCTGTAATGTACTAATTAAATATACTGCCCGTCATTTGCCTGGAGGAGTTTAGATAAACTGAAAACTTATCAATAAGGATGACCGGTCTCTGGGCTGAGATTTGAAGCCCGGTCCTCCTGAAAACGAAACGGAATTGCTAAACACTCAGCCGCGACATTCGCTTTGACTATCACGTTTGTTCTTTCAGACAAGAAATCACAAACGATTGCGTCGAACTGGCTGTTGGATTCACTTACCTTGGAAATGAATGTTGGCTCTGGCCGAAATTCCACTACACTTGAATATTGTCCTGTCTCTTCCTTAACCACACATGTTTCTTACACGCGCGTTTCTCGACTCTGAGTAATTGGTATAATTAAACGCTGTAGAGGAAATGAGATACGGTAGTTTATTAAAGGATAATAAACGTTTTATTCTCCCTCAAGAACGTAGAGTTATCGGAAAACACTCTGCAGTGTTTCATCACAGCAGATCTCCTACGACAAGCCGTGTAACGTACCTTGATGTCTCCAGAAGACTCGCTCAATAACTGAAGTTCCGTCGAGTCGGGCGCTAGCTATACGCTAGCTATACTCAGCAGCACGTCTGTCCCCACCACCAACCAGAACTTATCCCTACCACCACCATCATACCAACTTTCAATCATAACAAACTTTCTTTCTATAGTCGCTTTTATGATTTCCTATTCTCCCACCAAACATCACTACGTTACAATTCACACCAATAAGACGTCTTTGCTGTTAATAACTGAAGACTTGTTAATCGATTCCAGTGAAATGTGTTTCAATTGACACAAATTACGCAAAAAATAATCAAAACATTTTCCTTTACTCTTGTGACTTCGTTTGTTTCGTTCTGTTGAAATTATTTTCCTCGTAAAGTATGTCAAAACGTTTTCCCGCTAGTACCAGGAACACAGAGGGCAGAAATTACGTAAGTTGCCTGTTTGTTTGTGATGGATGACGAAATTTCATGCGTTGGTTTCCGAACCCATAACCCTTTAATCCATTTCTGACATTGTGGCTGTAAGCTATTAAATAATATATTTTTATTATACTGTGAATCAGTGTATCTCAGTCAGCAAACTGACTGTGAGCTGGTAGTCAGGAGTTCGATTCTCGGAGTCGGCAAGAATTTTTCTCCTTGTCGCCCGTTCAGTCCAGTCTATGGCCCACTCAGCCTCCTATCCAGTGGGTGCCGGGGAAAAGGCGTCAGGAGTGTGAAACTGATCACTCTTTTAACATGTCGCTTGAATTAATTAGTTTTAGGGTTGTTAGAAAATTTCACAATTTTTATTTTATCTCAGTGATTTTGTTCCGACTCGAAATTAAACATATGACAATGAATCTTATGAACGCGCAGTGCATTCTCTTAGATGGGGGATCGGCTTTTCGCATCTGCTCTACTGTTACATTACAGAACATTAAAATACAGAACAACATGGACGATTCCAGAAGTTTTCGAACAACCTGCCTCTTCTAACGCTTGGCCAAAGACTTTCTACCGGGTTTGGGTTATAGAAAATATAATGCAATGTCACATACACAGAACAGCATACATACCACACAGAGTGTTTTTCTGTCTGTAAAAGATCTGGGCCAATTTCCTACTGATTATTCATTGTGGCCACGTTTTGTTTTAGGCTGGTTGTCTGCATGACAACTCACAGAATTCATGGAGCAGCGTCCTTCTCGGAAATCTGATTGTCTTCAGCTGGTGAAATTTCCTGCCTTTTATGGGCCCTGAAGATTCATGTCCGAGTTCACAAAAGCCCGCCACTGGAACCCCTTTAGATCCAATTGCATGCAGACACCCTCACATCCCAGTTCTTTAATCCCTTGCGACCGAATTCAGGGATTTGTAAATCAATGTTTCCAAAACCGGTAACCGCAACCTCTCCAGGGAGTCTTGAATCTTTTGTCAAAGGACTGTTTTTCCAATCGTAATACATAAAAACAGACCACGTTAAACTATAATCATACAATTTAACAGGAAAAGCAACACTGCTTTATAGATGAGGTTTCTCGTTAATCACGGCGGCGACTGTGAAGATGATTTCTGGTGTGATGCGCGTGGAGTCTGGTAGAAATGTTACAGACTTCGCGTCATCAAAGCGATGAGTAGTAGTGACTCATCGCCCTGATGATAAAAGCAGCAAGCACCTATGAAGCGTCGGAAAACTTGTACCAGACTACACGGCGCAACATCCCAGAAGACAGTCAGTCACCTTCCTACTTCATAGGTGTTATAAGGTTTATTAAGACACTTTTGACACCGCAAATGACAGTTTAAACAATTGTTTCAGGTTGGGAGCTTGAAACTTTTTATGTCGCTACATTGGAGCCTCAGATCAACAGAGTTTGGTGACAAATGCTCTAGATTCGGTGTGCATACAATTGTACGTCTTCTTACATTTCTCTGGCGCCTTCTGCCTCTGTGTACAGCATGCCTTGACTAAGACAATCGCATTCTGTGTTCGAAGTTTTGTTAACGAACACTTATCATAGGATCACAGTGTCAGCATGAACATAAATCAACATTGCGTTTATGACTCTGCTGCATGTAGAACAGGCTGTTCGATTCCCAGAAATGTCACTATGTAATTTCTCCAGAACAAGAATTCAGGCCAAGAATGCGGACTGGTCGAGATATAAGATAAGCTTGTGGGCGGTAGTGACAAACATTTGTCGGAATAATTTCTTCCTCGATAGTATGCAAATGAGGGCCTACTTTAAGAGATAAAGCGATAGTCCTAGTGGAGTCTGTCTTATAACTTGCAGCGGTCTACCCTGGACTGAGGAATATGTTACTGGCTCTAAAAGTACAACGCAAAGCTGCCCGCTTCCGTTCTTTGTCTTGTTTGAAGACACTGGATCAACTTAACGCATTCCTTTTTGCGTACTGTTGAAAAGTTTATTGACATGTTTTATTTGATTCAGTTGTATTGGCTATTTGTGAAGCTAAAACATAAAAAATAAGGGTTTAAATTAAGTTCAGAGGCAATCTGTAACGATTGTAACCGTTTCTTAAATTATTTATTACAGTCGTAAGAGGGGATCGGTGAGGAGGTAAGTGTTTGAAAGAGACGATTATAGCCTATTTCAAAGTAATATCAGAGGAAAACTACAAGAAGTTACAGTCAGGCTAGCTAATAGCAAAGCCGTTTTGTGAACAAAATGTAATTATGTAACTTTAGCGCTACAGTAACCTGCTTGGTTACAGTCATGCCCCGTGAAGGATTTTCACCTCTATACCAGAGGTTCCCAAAGTGTGGGGGCGCCCCCCTGGGGGGGGGGGTGTTGTTTGTATAAAAACCTTTTTTTAACGAAATATGGAGAAACATTTTATTGATCCTTTGCTTGGTTGAGGCAGTTTAGTTGTCTTACAGTGCTGTATACTCATAGCTAAATTTTATGTCAAATCTGTTTGCTTGCACTTGTTCTGGAAGGGGGCGTGAAATTTATGAAATGTTTTAAGGGGGCGCAAGGTATAAAAGTTTGGGAACCTCTGTTCTATACCATTGACCACGCAGCCACCGGTCTTAGCAGTTTCTGTATTAAGATGTTGAATCATTTCCATTGTGTAAGAATGGACATGACACGTTCCATTTTGCATCGCAGTTTTTGTCTTACAAATTGTGATGTGAAGAGACTTGAAACAAAGAGGAACGCAGACCGTAAGACGTATTCTTATACCCACGCTGTTTGCACTAGTGCTCGCTCCAGGATGTTTTCCTGTGTGCTATTTTCATTCATACGAACTGCCTTTCACGAGTGGGTGGACACTGTGTATCGCTGCTTGCTCGAGGATTGTGTAATAACGCTGAAAGCCATGACCACGAAGGTTTGGGATCATTATTGAAACTGATCGGATTTGATCCAATGATTGTTTAAGAATGTTGTGTCTACCTGAGGGGTTGTTTAAGATAATTGTATCCAATGAGGATGAAATGAAAAGCGAAATGTAGGGAATATGGGGTGAGATGAGAAATACACACAAAATTTTAGTTGGAAAATTTGAAGAAGAGACCATATGCAAGAACTTTGGCGTTTGAAGGATAATATTTAAATGCATTGAAATGAATAGGATGTGAAGTGGATTCATTTGGCTCAGGACATAGTGTGGTGGCTGGCTTTTGCGAACACATTTAACCTTCGAGCGCTTGTTTCAAAGAAAATTACAAGCTCAGGAAGTCAGCAAAGTAATAAAATACGTACGGTATGCAGTAAAATAATTTTAAGAGTTTAAATGTCGCCCAAACAATGGTGGTTGGATGTAATTTTTGGCATTCAGAATCTGGCAACTGCTTTGTTAAACCGTTGGTTCATTGTGAACTGGGTTTCAAGCTGTCGCATCACATGCATAGATTGTTTGATTATTTCCAACATTTACATTATATCAAATCTAAAACTTCTTGACGATGGTGAAGAGTCAATTGAATAAAAATTTACTTGGATATTATCCATCGTCTAGTAATAAAACGTAAAAAACGTAAAACGACGTTTCGGAGATGGTCCGGAGATAGGGATTAGCTCTATCTAGTGGGCCCAACTGAGTAGGAACCTGAAGACGGAGATAGAGCCCCATCTCCGAAACGTCGTTTTACGTTTTTTACGTTTTATTACTAGACGATGGATAATATCCAAGTAAATTTTTATTCAATTGACTCTTCACCATCGTCAAGAAGTTTTAGACTTATTTATGGAGCCCGGATTCTTGTTTATATCAATTAAAACCACTGAAAGAAAAACTTTTCCGTTCATACGATTTTTAACTTTGTGTTTAGCAGTAAAACATCTTTGTTTCTACCTGACCGAAACGTATAGACTTAGTTTTTAATTTGTCCGGAGATAGGGATTAGCTCTATCTAGTGGGCCCAACTGAGTAGGAACCTGAAGACGGAGATAGAGCCCCATCTCCGAAACGTCGTTTTACGTTTTTTACGTTTTATTACTAGACGATGGATAATATCCAAGTAAATTTTTATTCAATTTACATTATAGGTTACTTAGTGTTAAACTGTGGTATGATTCCGTAACTTATAAATTACATATAAGAAAACGGCCGTGGATTATTTTAATGTGATATTACAGAACTTGTGGAAAACCACGAGAAGTCTTGGTCAGTGTAGTGAGCTACCGGACTGAAATTTTGGCCGGATACCTCCAGAATTGGAAACAGGAAAGTCTGTCACTTGGCCTCGCTCGTTCGTATATCCCTGCCATGGACGTAGTGAAGGATATTATGTAAACTGTTTGCTTTTTCCACAGAAATTTCATGTAAATTGTTGCATTCGCACTTTATTGCGACCTTAGCATTTTTCTTCATTTGCATTATATGATTACTGTGCAAATAAAACATATTTAATGATACTGCATTGTTGTAACTAAAAGTAAACAATGGGAATTTGTTGTTTAAAAGCGTATGAGAAAGAAGTTATGCAAATGCAGGCGTAGATAACTGGAAGAAATAAATGATTGTAGCTTAAATTTATTCGTGTACCACCTGCAGTGATAATGTTGTTTAATACTTCTGTCTTGAGAGAAAGGATTTATTGATATGTGCAAATATGTAGCTACTGTACTATGTCAATGTAATCCAGTTTTTCTCCAGTTATGGTACAATTAATTTTCCTAGTTATTTCTGTTCTATATTTCAGCATTTGATTAGTTATGTTTTCTCGACTTTCACCTAGATTAGAAAGGGGCCATTTCATTACATATTTCCTAGTACTGACCGCAGTCAGTAGAAGGAATGAGTCAGTTTATGACTCCTAAATGCAATTTGAACTGCTGACCAATGATTAGATAATGACCATCCTGAATACAGAGGATTGATTATTTGTCAAGTCATTGACATTAGTAAATGGTAGTAAGGAAGGTTATACACACATGTAAGCTGACGTGGTCACATGTCTTTTGGAACCTGGCTTATCCAGTTAAGTAACCGAATACGAATTATCAACATCACTGATACCAAAGCCCTCCATTTTACACAATCCTGAGTCACATCCTACGATCCGTAATCGTGTAAGTCCGCGTGTTTCTTGTTCTTCCAAGCTGACGTTTACCCCACTAAAATTCTGCATGCATACGTTCATAACCACGATCAGCCACCTAGATTTCACCACCATAATGATCGTCCATTTGTGTTAGTCATGAAGTTTCCGGCGATGTAATATCAGAAATCGCTGTTACTTTATTACCCTTGGTTCAAAATATTTTCCCGAAGACTTTGTTTTCAAACATCAGATAACTGTGCTTCGTGACGCGCATCCCTGTGTGATGATGTGCACTTCAAGCATCTCCGTGTGTAAGGTGACGATGATCGTACAACTCAGCGGTTTTAATCAGAATGCGCTGTATTGACGTTCTCAGAATTCCTGCGGTCCAGTGTCATCTGCCACGAACAGGAAATGTTTCAGTATGCATTTAGACGTACCAAAATTCTTCCAGATTTCTTCAGGCAGTTAATACATTGCGAATCATAGCACCTAGAATAGTACACTGTCACTTTGACTCTAAACAGAGAAGGCTAGCACAACAGCAACGTGTCTTAATTTCCATTAAGGATATGCAAGGTTTGAATACTGAACGGTGATCATGTTGTTCTCCTCAGTCCATAGTGCCGAATTCCGTGACAAGACCTAAAAACAGAGCACGATTTCCTATTTTACACCCTTGGGAATCATTCTACTGTAGGCCTATATCCTATTGTGCTTCATTTTCTTCAAACGTTCAGCGTCTTCCTACAGAGTAGATAAAAATTATCTTAATTACGTGACATAAAAATGCTATTAATTGTCTGATACTGTTAAATTATAAGATTATTAAAATATTAATTAAATGTATGTAGATGGCATATCTAGAGTTTGGAACTTAAAGGATTTGTCTTTATGCAGTGAAAGTATTTTCAATATAACACGCAAAGAACGTTGAGAGTGTGTATCCAGTGTCTAAGAACACTGGACACAGACGGTACAGAATCAATTAGAAATCCTCAGAAGCTGGCCGTAAGTTGCGGCAAGGCAGAGATGTCTCACCGATAAATGCCCTTCAACAGACATAAGGAAGTGGTACGTTCTTTGAACGTTTTCTTGTTGTATTCTTTTCTTGACCACGAATTTCAAACACTGCGCAGTATACCGATAGGTTTTCAGTTCTACACTTAAAATATCATGTAAAGACAATTCCCCTGTAGAAACAGAGAACACTGTGGTATAGAAGCAGCCATTAAGTACCTAGGGGGACGGACTCACGTCATGATCCATGTTCATTTCTTTCAACCTGGAACTGCGTGTTAGGCCAGGGCGACATTTTTGTTTTCAAGACTACACCCGGGCTCGGACATCTCAAAATAAGCAAAGACCTCGTCTGCTGGACTGGTTTGGTTGGTTTCTCTCGCAACCTGTTCGTGCCTTTTGTTTCATAAACGCAGATTATATTACGAAGTAGTCGCATGGCAAATACAGAAGAATAAGGCGATGTAATGCTAAAAGAAACTTAATTAATTCGTCCTTCCGTCGGCATTCACTTATTACAGCACACGTGTTCTTCTTGTAGTGTGAAGTAGCAGTTTGGTTGCTGTTTCACTGGCATGCAGACAAATGGCGATCATACACGGGGTAGACAGCATAGCGCCATTACTATTCGGGTGACCTTGAGTTGAAATATTTCTGAATATTTGTAATTTTTAATTGTATTTGATGCAGAAATTCCCGATTTGCGATACTCGTTCCCACGCTTGTAGTGAATGAATGACGTCTTCAGTGATCCCTAGATGTCTACGAGGTGCTGAAAATTATGTTTACATTTCACTAAAACTACAGAACAAAAGCAAACAAATTTTTCCCCTGGCTCTAAGAATAGAACATAGTGTCGGGCTGGTTACTCTCTTTTTCGCTGCTAATGCATACGCACATGCAGTCATAATAAATAGTGGATACGGATTCCGGTACTTTGAGAGACGAATCTGAGGATTTGATAAATGTATCATGTCGTTAGAGAGCCGTTGTATTTGTTTTGACGATGTTCCGTGATATATTAGAGAAAACTTTAAAAATTTCTTGCTAAACATCCTTGTGTCAATTATTTAGACAGAACTAAATTAAAAAAATGTCTGACGTCTGAACTGTATCAGACTAGCTAATAAATCCGTTAATAATGCGACAGAATTAAAATACTAGAGAACGAGATTGACAAATGAAAATTTTGATTCATTATTAATTGAGAGCGCATTGCTGCTATTTTTCCGAATGCTTTACTCTCCTATATGGTATTGATAAACCTAAATTTAAAATATATAAAAATATAATATCACGTGCATGTGACACTTGAGAGATCGCTCATCTAACTTAAGGCCAGACATTGAGAATGTCTTGAGTAATTATTGTTGAGGAACATATTTGGATCTATAAAAGGTAAAATAACGATAGGAGGCATTTTAAAAGTTAGAACCTGCACAAGTCGCAAAATGAGGATGTGAAATGTGTCTCTCCTTCTGACTCAGTTTTCACATGTAAAAGAGTGTATAGAATTTGATACATTTTGGTGTCACATCTGAACACGAAATTTCAAGAAAATATAGTTTTCGTTCGTATTAATTCAATACAATAATCGTTAAAACTAATATATAACCTCACCACTTTAGTCGTGCAAGAATTGCTACGCAAAATATAGATGTCATTGAGATATACAGTATTATTATTATTAGCTTTGCAAAAAATTAGATTTTCATCTGCAACAATTGTTCATAAAATACAATAAGGCATGTGAAGGAGTATTGAATGCATTTCATAAATATGCGTGGAGCGGAATGGACTGCGCATTTCATGCGTGTTAATATTGAAGATGTAAAATGTATAAAGAATGGGCTTCTACTTCATGTATCTCTGATGTTTGTGTATCTTCTCTGTGTTTTATAGGAAGGATGGACAACGGCATTAGTCACAGCTCCGATGAAGACACGGTAAGCCCAGACACTCAGTGTAGTATTTATACAAGTGTTTCCTTCATAAGATTGTGTACTATTTATTGTTTCTTTCTTTATATCTTTATTTGGTATAGACTAGGCGTTCCAAAATAAAAGCTATGTTCGGTAGTTAATTTTATGATAAGGCATACTTCCAATTTCGTTTGATTGAGAAATGTTTTTGGAATCAGTTCAATCATCCAGTCATTAGCTGACTTTTAGTGAAGAAGATACATAATTGAGAAAGTAAATTATAATAAATATCACAGATAATATTTTAACAAAACTATAAAATGAGTCAGAGTTTCTTTTTATTAGTCAACGCAAACGTTTTTCGTAATTCATTATTCTTTTGAATTCTTTGCCACCATTCGTTGTTTATTGAAACGCAACCCCGAAGATGTTCTTAGTACTAACACTATTCTACCTCAAGGATATATGACCAAGACATGTAGCAGAACAGTTATGTATTTGTGTGTCTACGCTGCTGTCATAGCAACAGCCTATCATCATGTTATTAACAATATGTGGGGCAGTTACGTAAACACTGTGGAATTTCTGTCGTTACATAAGTTTTATATTTGTGCAAGTGCGCTTAGTCTGAGTGGAAAAACATCTTGTCAAGTTAAAGGATGGTATGTAGAGTTTAAAGAAATCAGTAGCTTGAAAAAAGGACGCAGTTTAACCTTAAATATAGAAGAAGGAACTAGTTTTCCCTTGAAAAAATGTTTAACAATTTGATGACAAGGTCCTTGCGTTCTAAGACACGCGCCATCTTCGATTGCTTGAACACAGACGTCGGTGGTTCGAAATCCGCTTAAAGCCCTTTTACGTTGTATTGTCCTATGATGGGCCGACACCACATCCAAGAGCCCTTACAGATATCTAAAGGGTTTGTAAATACAGTTACTGATCTATGGAAAAGTCCAGAAGCCTAATCTGCGAGAGAAAAATAAATTACGTAACACGAATTATACGGCGCGAAATAAGTGTAACAGCCGACAATCAGTGTCTGTAAATTAAGGGGTCGATTGCAGAAGATGAATACCTTGACAAACATATTTGCCGTGGAATATCGCTGTCTTCTGATATTTTTCGCTGTGCAGTCTGATGAATATTGACCTATCTTCATTCTTGACGACGTGAGAACCTGAAATATCACATATTTAAAGTGTGTTTTTTATGTCGGAGATGTTCCATTAAAACCAAACGAATTTAAAAAGTTACGTAAATAGCTTGATAATCAGCCACTAAAATAAATTTATTGTCTGTGGATTTACGACAGCCGTTCGAATCCTGGCTTTGAGATTATATTTCTTTTTCTTCTTTAATGTCCAGATCGGGTTACATTAACCGTGTTCTGTTGGAAATCGCCAGTTAGAAAGTGTTGTATGATGGTCGGTTTTCCCTGGGTGCTGAAGACGTGGTGCTCTGCTTTCCAGTTGCAGATTACGAGGCTTGTTGGATGTCCGGATCGCTTCGTAATATACTAACTGCCAGTTTCTGTATCCACATAAAAACATAACTTCTCTCTCTGTCGAACTTTTTAATTTAATTCAAATATTTTTGAATTAGTAAGAATTATATGTTTGACTATACTGTAATTTCGGGGTTCTCAACCCAGTGCTCGCCGATAACTTCTGAGCGGCCCGCGTAAACATTTTGTGATACTGTTTCACTCTCTATGGAGAAAAATAGTTATTTGATGTCAGAAAACAGGTATTATTAACCTTGTGAAGATCACTAACCAACGTATCCGAGTAATAAGGATGTATTATGCCATCTTTGAGGTATGAACTGAACTGAACTTGGTCTTCAGAAGGTTCGTGGCGTCAGTATAGTACAATAATTATCACTGTGAGCAACTGTAGAGCTAAATGAAGAGCATTAAGCTAAAAACTAGGACGCGTCTCGTCGATTAATACTTAGAATGATGAGTGCAATTTCTAACAGAAATTAATCCTGATGTTGAATGATTGCAGGTATCTTACCAATGATTGAAATTAGTAAAATTTTCAGTCTGCTTACAAAAATAATCCTAATTTAGTAGCATTTTTATACACCGTCATGACGTTGGAATAATATGCCCTCATTTATAAACCTGTAGTCCGCCAGTCAATAAGAAATTCTGAATGTGGCCCCGGTCTAGAGAAACCAGCAAAGCCTTCGTACGTGCTACAGTCCTGTCAGTGTTATATTCAGTGGGTGAGTGACTGGTTCCCCCTCACACCCTAAGCATTTAGGGTTCACTTTAATGTTCACTTCTCAGCTGTTTTGTTGGCTGGATACATGTGGCTCAGGATAAAACATCAGAAATATTGGACATTATAACAGAAACCGTGTTTGACTAATTGAACATGTGTTTCCGTTGCAGCGTTATTGAAACTTCTTTGTATAATTAAAAAGGGAAGACACAAATAGGCAGACTAAAGCACAAATGAGACGATAATATTAAAGTGAAACTTATATAAATACGGTTTGAAGGTTTGGAATGGATCGAACTGCCTGTCGACAGAGATTATATGAACACATTTAAAGTTCTTGGTTCCATAAAATGTAACTAATAAGTTAACCTATTGAAGGACTGGCAGATTCCCAAGAGGTCTTTTGAGACAAGGAAGTATTGAAATATTTACAGTTTATTTTCAAACAGACCCAAATGTTAAATTAAATTCATGTTTAAGATTGAAATTTCTTACCCATAAAAAGTGAAATTTCTATATATGTATTTGACTGGACATGAACTCAGGTGTAATGTAGTTATGTGAATATATTCTAGTCCACATTCAGTTGTCTGAAGGAACCGTCCAGGCCGAACAGGTCCTCCTGCGTCTTCGGTCTGCCCCCGACTCGCTTCTTCTCGTCCGATCGGTACATCTCGCCCTCCATGAGCCATCCACGTCGTGCCTCAACTTTCTTCTTCCATTCTTCTGTAAGAGAGATGTGATTTCAGGTTCTCACGGCGGCGAATATAAAGATATCTATCTTCTGGGATATTGTCCCGTGTAGTCCGGTAGAATTGCACAAGAATTTTTGAAGTTCGTATTGCCATCATCATGAGGATAATGATGGAGGCAGCAGAATCTCTGAAACAATGGTAGACTTCTACCAGACCTCACGGAGAAATATCCCAGAGCAGCCATCTCGAAATCAAGGAGTTACTTCACACACACCCACACCCTGAAGGAAGCTGTTTATTTTATTGACAGATTAGGGATTGGAGACTAAAGAAATATCGGAGTTACCTGTAATCGCGGCCAGTGATCCTGCCTCTCCTCCATATTCTTGGGGTAGAAGCCTTTGTGGGACGTTTTTGTACAAAGAGTCCATGTCGGAGTGAACGAACAGCTGCAGAAAGGACATATATATGAGACATATTCGCGATTCTAGCAGCAAATGCATTTCCACCTTCTGTCTGATATCAACCAACAACCTTGATTTTCCCTTTAATTATCTTAAGTCTTGCGCCATACTCGTAAAAAGAAGGAGATTCAAGAATCAAGGGCAGTATTTTGAACACATTGTTGCATTAGCAACAGCGCTCACTCAAAGAATGTTGGAAACTGCAAGGGCAACTGCTGTGGAAATCACTGAGATACTGAGTGTGGATGTTGGTCGGCCTTGGCACAAACCTCTGGAAACGATCTTTACCCCACACTCACTAGGCAAAAACGTACAACTGAAACACTCTCACAACATTCCATTGTCTCACCTTTACCTACAGTATGAACGGACCTCAGCATAGGTGCATGTCATAGAAAGAAAATGTTTCAATATTACACCCACTTTTTGGATTACTCTCGTAATTCTAGACTTGCAGAAGTTGTGTATATTTTTCTCGAAGTCTAGGGCTTTAAAGTTTTCCTTGTTTTAGTTCTATAGTAGCCACCAGGAGGCATTGGAAAGGAGGCAAGAGGGTCTTCATATTTATATTCTGAATGATTAACCGGTCTTTATATAATATATAATTTACAAGTTCGATGTTTAAATGGAAAGTGTCACATTGAGATCAACGTACCATTTTAGTAAATAAATATGATTTAACCGATTAGTAAACAGCTGAAAGAAGATCATGTTTGTCCACAGCTTCCATCCTATAAAAGTTCAAGTTATTAGGGCAGACTGGTGGTGTTTATTGGTTTCGCTTATGAATTTCGTGCAGACGTTTTGTTTATACGCTAAAGTTTTTCTTTAAACATGATAACCACGGGGAACATCGAGACATATCGAGGGCAAAATTATGCTCGCGAACTGCACGTGGGATGTGCCGGTTTTACAATAAAAATGTGCTCTCCTCTTCCTGCATTTGACATACTTCTGAGTCGTTCTGGCGTGATTTTAAGAGCATATGTAACAACATAACTCTAGAGTATCGCTACTGTCGACTTACCCTGCTTTTCATCTTCTCGTTCATGAATGACTTGAACATGTTGAACACAGTGATGATCGCTGGATTCATGTTGATATGGTTCATGCCTTTAGGACGAATTGGGTAACCATCCTAGAAAAGTGAATAATACCTTGAGAATGTTTGACGTCGTAGGACAGAATCATTTTTTATAGTGTAATAGTTCCTCAGCTCGTCCAGAAATTCGCCGCCTTTTATGTAAACAAACGATTCTTGATAATATTAGTGAAATCCCGCCATTGGTCCGTATTGTAAACCAGAAGAATCCATTCTATATTCTCACCATCTATTTTTAATATATGTTTTAACATTTCCCTGGTGTCTTTGTCTAGGACTTACGAATAGTCTTCGGCTTCAAAGAGTTTAAAGCAAAAGCAGTATTTCTCCGACGGAGGGCAAGTTTATTCGGCAATCTTTACCTGAAACAGCGTGCTAGCTTTCTTTGTTAGTGATGGGCTGAATTGTGCCATATGAGTCAAAGTTGCTTTCGAATGGTCCATCACATTCATTGTGCCGCAAATAGAAATTCGATCGTCCTCTTCAAGCAATATGTCTGCGACCATCATCTGCGCTTTGAAGACGTCCGCAATCTTCACTTTATCAGGGTCGGTAATGCCAGTCCTCATGAGGATAATCCGTCTTCCCGCGTCGTCTGGCAGAGGTAGCGGCAGCATCGTTCTGCACATTGATACGTCAGTGAACTCTCTGATGTGTCCCGACGATGAGAACAAGCGATTGACTTTCCAAGTGACAATAGAAATAACAGCAAACATGGTGTAAGGGAAGGAAATAAATATAACAGCATTTAAGAGTTGGGGTTGTCACGCTGGTGAGAATGTCGATGTTGGTCGAGGCTTTATAAAGTATTAGTAGACTATATTAATAGTACTTATAGTACAGACCCTCGGAAGGGTCACTTGACCCATTGAAATGATGAAACCCTGCTAATGTCACAGATTTATGAATCGAAAAATGTAGGCCTTCAGGCCGTTCTTCTGTCTTGCTTATTTTCCGAGCTATACAGGTTATCTTTACCGGGAATCGAGACCAGCACAATTTTGGGGGTTCTAATTTTTGTTTCTATATCTTCCTCTTTGAGACAAACACTTTTCGTCTTGGCGAAATTCTTTTATCGTGCTTAGTTTCTGAGCTACAGCAATCACTCTCACCGGCAATCGAATTCTGAACAATTTTTGTAAGCCTTTGACATAATTATGTTCTCTTTCTGTACTCAATTAATAAGCATGCCATATTTGGTGCAAATCGGTTAATCCCTTTTCTTGCTATGAGCATTTACACATACATATGGTTAGAATTTGAACTTGATATGCAAGATGACGGCAGCATCTTTGTAATCTTATATCAACCATTGACTAGCAAGATAAAAGAAAGTTAAGATATTATGAGGGCTTTCGAAGAGATAAAGACGGATTACATCAGCCTGCATTAAAAAGAGCACAGACTTGACATTTGATTGCTGCATATTCTTGTAGGCTATAGAGCTTCATCCCCAACTACATATTTTTTCTCGCTGTTGAGAGATAAATGAGCTTATTAACATAAAGAATATGTGGGCTCTGCTGCTGAAGCTTTGGATTCTGGCTTTCTGGGTTGTGATTACATCTAACTTTCTAAGTAACTTCTAACATTTCGAAGGAAATTTTCACCTCCGTGTCAAGGGTAGATAAAGCAAATGGAGACGAAACAGTTGTCCAAAGCGTTCGCAAGCATCTACCTTACTACACGGCGTCACGTGTAAGCTCACATCCCACATTAATGGCATAGTGTCCTAAGCTGTTCGGAGGAAGTGAATACATTGGCTGATTTACTTTTTAGAAGTAGGACTAGTCGTGATTTATGAGACCTAGTTGATGATAGAATAGACAACAACTAGTAGACGAGCTTTAAAATAGCCGTGTTGTACATTTCTTCTTTAATGTTTGACCATTCACGAGGTGTGAGTTCTGAAATAGACACATGTCTGTAATTGTATTCATTCATTGTTCGCCTAAACAAGACGAAAGCGAATGAAATTTCTATTGCAGTTTAGTGCATTCACTGCAGGTCCTTAATTTCATCAGAGCAGGAGCTAATATCATACAAACAATTTCCGTTGTGAAACAAAAAATGTTGTGTCAAATGTACTTTCAAAATTGATACTCACATTTAATTCCTGTGATATTTTATAGTTCTGTGACGAATTAGCGTTGCCAGAGAGAGTGTGGTTATGAGCTGTAATGTCATTGATGCCGGTAATTAAAAGCAACTATCAGTTTTTGTTCTGAATATATTGACCAAAGTAGCAATAACAATTGACACGCAAGGAATATGTAGACTATAATTTTGTCCTGTATTTGTATGTATCCATCTATAATGTATTTCTTCATGTCAATACCAAGTAGTTGGACGTAAGTACCTCACCCTAATTTGAGGATGTATTGAATCTCCGGCAACATCGGGTCGCGATTCGCGTAGAACTCCGGCAACGCGGTCCTCAGTGTGTAGAACATTTCTATCTTGGACTTGGTGCGTTCCAGAGAGAACTTACAGCCACGAAGAAATGTTATTAGCCATTGTGAGTCTGAAACACAGCAGTTGGTGTAAATGAAATCCTGTTTCTTAATCTTTAAGTCGCGCCACATCAGTTGTAACAGTTTCTGGTGTTGTGTACTGGACAGATCGCGCATGTCATCAAAGTGTTAACCGTGTTAGCCCGGCTAACACTTTGAGAAGCTAGGAATAAAAAGTATTGTGTCTTAAGAAACACTGAAAGACAGCGGACAGATGAGATAAAGTGCATCGTTATCCAGCAGCAACCAGCCAGTTTTTAAAGTTTTAATTCAGTTGAAGTAGAAAAGAATCGTTTATAAAATACAGTATAACAGTTAATATAAAATTTGTTGT